>OY856410.1:473400705-473868205 GCA_963693085.1 Alisma plantago-aquatica
AGATTCATGTGTAAATTTATCTGTAATGAATATCTAGATAAAATGGGTGGGAATCATGGGGATCGCACATCTGATTGCTATACCAATCCTAGCCTTATACATAGCATGAAGGCGATCATTCAAATAAGAGTGAGAAGACTCATATATCACTAAGGCATTATATAGTTATTTAATTTCTGAGGAAGATTCACAAAGAGCCTCCTTCTCCTACATTCTCTCTGCCGACGTTTTTCACCACTGAGATTATGAACTGTGTTTTCTTTTAACAAGGGCTTGTTCCTAAAGCAAGTATAGAACATGAAACTAAAGAGTAATCCAAAGGCAATGATATATACATTCAGCATATAATCAAGGTCATGTGGTCCTTTAAGAAGGCCAAATCAACCTCATATAATCAACGGCCAAATATGTTACAGATGGTTACATATATGAGTTCCCCTTCTGGCCAAAACTGAATAAGGACAGCGTTCCATAGAAAGAAAAACTGGGTTGAAGTATTCCATGTATCCCAAAAGAGATAAGGTCCATCACAACATTGTTTTCCAATATGAAAACAAACAGGGACCGATGAGGCAGCCAGTTCTTCCTTTTTTCCGTGAGAAAATATAAAGCAAAACAAGTAAGATTCCTAATTTTTAATGTGAAAAAAGTTAGTTTACTAATTTACAATGTTGGTAGCTGGAGTGCTTCACTACTCACTAAGAAAATTTGAGTTTCCCGTGAAGATGAATGAAATGTTTGGTGAAAGGTGACTTGTTTGCTAAAATCTATATTTTCTGCCTCATGTTTGAAACTTCCACACCCCGTTATATATAGTGAAGCAGCCGAACAGGAGACCTTTTGTAGATATACAATTTCTCATTTTGTTGGATTTCGTTTGATGACAAAAAAGGCGACATGTCTAAACAGTATGGAGTTGCTGCATTATGAGAACTAAGAAATTCCCAAGGTAGCACATAGAAGCAGATCCAACTACGGTGCGACCAATTCACCAAGGATGAAAAGATGTTTGAAAAAACATGTCTTGCGGATCATAAATTTCTTTTGGTTGGGGATTAGAAGGCTAACCTCTCACCTGTTGATTAAGGGAACGACGGGAGCGGGGTGAAGAAACAGGAGCCAACCAGTCCCAAATCCACGCCACTTTCGCTGAGCGCCTACTGCTTCCTTCGTACTCTCGAGGGGCCATCCTTGTAGATGTACTTGTCGTCGACGTAGCCATACTTGCGGCGGAGGTGCTCCTTGAGGAGGTCGTTGCGGGCTTTGATGCGTGCTTGTTGCGGTGCGACGTTTTTGTAGGACATCTGCGCACCCCAGACAAAGAGTGCCAAGCCAGCGGCAAAGCAGGCGGCGGTCGAAAACAGCTGCTGCGAGGACGGAGGAAATTGGCAAATCCAGAAAACCATAGGTGGTGTGAATGTGATAGAGAGCAAGTAGCCAGGTCTATTGTTTCGGCAAGCATCAGAGGATTCAGGTAGTAAAAGTGTTTTTTCCCCGCGAGGAGGGCATGATGAGCCCAAATTACGGCAGCTCCGGATGAAGGGAGAATAGGGAGCGCGCAAATGAGCACTGAAGAGGGTTGGTGTGTCCCCGCCCCATCAGGGAACCACCTGACTGAAGAAGCCTTCTTGGGCCGGAAAGCGGTCCGAACACCTCCCGGTCACTCCCCTTATCGAGTGCGCTGGACGCTCGGAACTCCGGGCGTCAGAAGACGACAGAGGAAGGAGCTGGAGGGTCTATTTAAAGCCAATGTTTTTCACGAGTAGACCTCCTTCCCCCACTTATTAGTACCTGCAACAAGCTGAGTTTCTTTGCTTTCTTTCTCTTCTTTGTCTCTAGGGTAGAGATTGTGAGTTGGGCGCCTCATCACGCACCCGTTCGCCACTTTGTTCTCAACTATTCCCAGCAAACAGAGGCCGAAAAGCGCCCCGGGAGGACGCCCACGCACTGCCGAAGCTGGGCGAGACCTCCCAACAAGATTGATTTGTTTGGATCTTGGTCAATGATGGCCGATTCGGATCCCTCTATTGTTTTCCTTTCTTTCCAAACCAGCATTCTGGGCTGGAAGGAGGCAAGCAAATGAAGGGAGGCATGGAGGGTCGACTACAATCCCCCGACTATCTTGCTGCCGAATGCTTTCGATAGCCTGTCCAAACCCTCGCCAACCCCCTGACGCCAGCTCAAACATCTTTTCCGACGACAAGAAGAAGGGTCGTATCATCTTTCTGGGTTCTGCTTCCTCTCCCTTTTTTTAACAATACGGTTTTTCTTTTGGGGGATGTGAACCCGTCGGATCTCGCCCCGGCCTTCAATTGAGACAAGTGATGATGCACGCTGAACGGCGGATGCTTGGAAATGGCGTGGCCGAGCCGGAATTCTTTATCAGAATCAGAAAAGGGCAGGCAAAGCCCGAATCAGTGGAAGGATGCGCTGCCAATAGGCCATCCTCGGCTCGTTTTCGATGAAAAAGAAAAACCTCCCCTCTCCCTATCGGTCGATTCGTTCCTCTCCCTGAAGGTCGAGCCACTTAGTTCCTCAACCGCCCTTCGTCGAGCCTTTCCGTCGGGGGGAAGCCTGCATCTCCTTCTGTAACAGCTGATTCTAAGGGGCAAAGGAAGCATCGGATAAAGGTTCTGTTCACTCGCTTTTCATTATCGTATTAGAAGTAATCGGGTTTGCCATAATGCTGGAACTATGGCGAATGCATTTATCGTTGCGAATGAGTCTGCCCCCCCCCCAGCCCCCGGAGCCCTACACCCCCCACCCGCTCGCCTTCGTCAGGTCAAGTTCCCTGACTTGAGACATTGCAACTACAGCTACTTTGTAACAATCCGAACGATCCCACTACATCAGGACCCTTTCGACGTTGCACAAAAGCCATTACTTTACGTTCCTCTAGCACTAAAAAGGACATCATTCGAATACATCGTCGTCAAATCGCCCCTCTCTTCATTAGCTGATACCCGCAGTACGTCGCCGGCAGGCATGGGTGCCCCCCCCTCCCCGCAGGCTATCTATCCCTGCGTTCCCACCTGCATGTCTAACCGCTAACGGAAAGATCCTTCCCCACAGCTAATTTGGACGCACTCCGAAACCGACGGGGGAGTACGGACGGACAGCTACGAGTCCTCTCCGAACCGCAGGAGATAGTTGCCCATCATACGGAAGTCACTAGCCTGATTGCAAAACGGAATAGCCCAGGGCGCTTTTGAACAGAATGCCCGCTACTCGTTCATCATTCAATACTTCTGGCTCTCGGGAGTCTCTTTGTAGGATACTTGGCCAAAGTGTGACCCGTTAGCCCATAAGTCAGTACCTAATGGCTTAAGCCGTTGTTCCCATTTCCTCGCTGACCCATCATGCGAAAGGTATGTCGTCCGAGTGAGTGTGCCCGCGCTCTGCTCCTTCGACAGATTGTTCGCATCGGATCTCCCCTTCCATAACATAAGGTGCAGTGCGATGTTAGGTGATCGAAAGAGCATGCTCATCCGCCCCTACCACCTTAACAGGTTTCAGTCTCAACAGTGAGTTTTGAACTCGACCTCTCATCATCATCGGCGGATATGCCTCTCCTTCTCTCCGTGGGGTCTTTCTCTACTGCAGTTGGTATCGGCTTCTGGATATGCTTCCATGGGCGAACTCAATTAATAGTCATCTTGCGGAGTTTGGTTATTATACGCTGGAGGCGGTACTATCATCGTATATGTAGGGGTTGTTTAACAGTGTTCAAGGGTGGAGGTGGCCAGCTTAGGAGAAGGAGTAGGGAGGCGTAACCTCAGTCAGAATTTCTCACTGATTTCCGGATTCGTCTTATGGTGTGGAGGACTTTCTCTTTACTGGCTTTCGGATTGAAGTCACTAAAGAAACCTTTCAAGGCAAGGGTTTTTCAATCTGAATTCAGACGGAGAGGAAGAATCTCAGAGTCACCAATATGAGGCCCGCTGCACTTTTCTTCTCTCCTCGGGCGGGCAAGGTCAATTGAGAGGAAGGCGCTGACATCTCTCTTTGGAGATGAAACCTGACATTGATTCCGCCTCCATTGCTGGAAAGGATAACGCTGGATCTTTAGCGGGAACTTCCCCTCCTGCCTTCTCCAGAAGTTGATTAGGGAGCGGAAATTGAGTTGAACCCGATTTTCGTGGCGTCAGAGGGTGGTCCCCCTTTCTCGCGTAAAAGCGATCATCATTCCAACACGCCGCGTTTTATTGGGAAGGATCGAACCAATATGGAACAATGGTAATATAATATAAAGTTTAAAAAAATACAAGATGTTAATGTATTAATTAGAATCTAATATAATGTTAATGATTATTTAGTTTCAAAATATAATTAATTATAACATGAATCAGTGCACTGGGTCATTAATTACACACAAATGAAGATAATAATGATTATACATGCACAATTAATAAGTTTATATATATATATATATATATATAATTTAACTTGTTATTAATCAATCACTCTCTACGTAAGAAAATATTTATGTTTCTATATAGAAAAGATCTTACAACATTCATTGCTTCATGGTACTTTGCACACTCTAAGTTATATAGTATCTAAATATTTAAAGTTTAATTTAAATAACACACACACGACAAAATATTTATTTGTTAATATTGAAAATGTTACACTTAACTTAATGTCTTATTGCCTCCATACAAAATATAAAAAATGATCTATTTATAAAATATAAAAAATCAAAAGCCAGTGAGATGGTATAATTTATTATGTCAAAGTTATGCATTTATTTATGTCTACAATCATAAATAATAAATGATTTTGACTGTCTTTTAAATTAAACAATTAGAGTATTAATGATATAGTCATTTTTTGTTATCACTTGATTTTGTATAATATTACTAATATATAAGAAAATAACAACTAAAACAAAAATAAGAACAACAACAGACACCAAAATATAATATGACAGTGTTTAGTGGATTTTGTCATACGGAAAGATCTAATTTTTTTTGTAGAAGTCTAACCTTATATCATAGAAGATATAAGTATAATGTATTAGATAATGCCAATTTATTTTAAGATCTTGACACAATGATTGGTGTAAAATTGAGAAACCAACGATTCTCTCTTCGAAAACAACCCATCTCCTCCACACTTAACCAGTCCAAGCAAGTTGCCCTGAGGGAGCAGCACCCTACCGGCGACCATTAGAAATTCACAAATGAGAAATGCGAGCGATGAAAGAGATGAAAAATCATCATCGTCCTCACTTATGTCATTGGACATTTAAGGATTCCAAAAAGTCCACTCCATCACATCCTACACACCTTAAAAGATATTTTGTCTTCAAAATTAAGCCAAAATCCAGTCTTTCACATTAGCCTTATCTTTATCTAAACATGAAGCATTCAACCCAATAAACATGACCAATGATTAAGCAAAATCAACTAACTCCAATCTAGTCTTGAATTTATACAGGATATCTGCTTTTATTGATCACATTAAGCAAAGTTTCAGGTGCAAATATGTTAGTAATCATGCAAGACTTTAAAAACTGGTCCAATGAAGGAACCACAAAACAGATTTCAAATAACCTTATAGAGAAATTTCTCTTAGAGGATAAATAACTTCTAGATGATAAACTCTAAGTGGTACCTATTAAACATAAAACTTTTTTTTGGAGAAATTAAACATAAAACTTTAACGTGTTAATGGAATGACAATCAGCATATGAGTAGCATTTTGATAAGTTGCATTTAGCTCTTTAGTTCTTCATAATAATAGAAAATTGTGTGATTTTAGAAGGTAACAATGTTACCCTTCCTTCATATTTTCTCTTTCAATTGCACAGACGTAGGAAGTTTACAAACATGATGTCTGCAAGAAAAATAAAACCCTACAAACAAATCAAAATGCATGTACTTAGACTGAGGGGTAAACTCTCATGTAAAATGTTAATCATCCGGCCAAATGAAACGCAATTATCAAATCCGACGATAATAAAAACAATACACCGTGATAAAAATCATGGTTCAGGTTTTATTAGTTGTCGGTTCTATGGAACCACCATATAAATAATGCAGAGAAATAGATAACATCATCCTCCAAGCAGAGTGGAGATATGAATTCACTTATATAGATATCAGTGTATCCAATGCAATAATGTATCAAGCATTTACTTGTTATTCTTCAACCTATCACCACTCCATTACAAGGATGGCTTGTAGTAAGTCAAGCTTCATCCCAGTACTTGATTCTTCCGTTGTATATGATATGAGCCCCATCGTGATAATATTTCCTTCATCATCCTTCTGAGTTCTACTTGTATAATATTTTTCTGGATCCATGTTGATTTTATGAAGCCTTGGTTTTTGTTGACTCCAGATTTTTCATAGAATTAAAAGGAAAATATGAAATTGCTGTTGAAAAGCAGGGTTCTTAGTTTCTCACTATGTGCTTTACTCAGTAGTATGTGCTAGCATGCCAATGTAAGGGATATAGACTTTGATAGGAGCTTTTGTATATAAGATATTTGATACTCAAAACGGGAGCAATTAAATTTACAGTCGACTTGATTGTTTTGAGATATCAACATCCATTTTGAACACACACGTGCACATGCACGTGACAAATAAAATTTGTTGAAAATGTACGGGGAGAGGACTCGTCTGTGAAAGGGTCCCTACGGTAAAAGATATTTGTGTTGGTTGTTTGAAAGGAGAGAATCAAGGAACCGTTTCCGTGGGATGGAGAAGAAATATAGAATTAAAGATAATAAAAGTTAATAGGAGAGTGTGAGAATAAATATTTGTAGGAGTAAAATTCCTTGAAAAAAGAAGAGAAGAGAGTGAATCAAGGAGAGCGCAGCATCAAACTCGCTCTTTTTATAGTGGTATAGATAAAGAGGAGGAATCAACTGCACTAATTAACTAACCGTACTATTTCATTGCATATAAAGAGGAGCTTTTGTATATAAGATATTTAATACTTAAAACGGGAGCAATTAAATTTACATCGAATTGATGGTTTTGAGATATCAACATCCATTTCCATGGTAGAACTAGCACCTCATGGAAGCATCTATTTAATTGCATATAAAGAGGAGAAACCAACTGTACTAATTCACCAACTAAATGCTTGAAAACAGCCATATATGGATAGTATCCTGGTAAATGATCGGTTTTCAAATGAAGTAATGACAAATTTAAGAAATCACCATGCTGATTAAAACATAAAGCATTCAGTTTTAGACTTGATTATCCTAACTGTTACCATTTATATAAACACATGTTACAAGGAGTTGTAAGATGGGAAAACAGAATATATGTTTAAATTCAAACAATATGTAAACACTAGTTAGCCAGAAAAAAAAATGAGAAACTTCCATGGGTATACATAAAGCATTCAGTTTTAGACTTGATTATCCCAACTGTTACCATGTATATAAACACATATGTTACAAGGAGTTGTTAGATGGGAAAACAGAATATATGTTCAAATTCAAACAATATGTATACACTAGTGAGCAAGAAACAAATGAGAAACTTCCATGGGTGGGGCCAGCTTAAGTGAAATCAGTTCAACAAGATGTAACACTTCATTACAGAACAACAATATAGAACAAGCTTAAAATAACCTAATAGCAAACATATAGCATTGGAACAATAAAATTTTATAAAACTATCGAAAGTAACAACGTCAGGGGTAATGCCCAGTTTTTGCATCTTATTCAGTAATGCTACAGCATCCTCCCATTTTCCCTTTTTAGAGCACATTATTAAACTGTTAAAAGTAATAACATTATTAAACTGTTATTCAGTAAACGACATTTAGTTCCATGGTTGGGATTAATACCTCGCTTTTTCATCTCACATATGATATCCCTAGCTTCCTTCAGTCTTCCATCTTTACAAAGCACATTAATTAAACTGCTAAAAGTAACAACATTAGGGGTAATATCCAGTTTTTGCATCTCATTCAGTAATGCTATAGCATCCTTCCATCTCCCATCTTTACAAAGTGCATCAACTAGACAATTGTAAGTAACAATGTCAAGTTCAAGTCCTTGTTCTATGATATCATCGAATAGCTCTATAGCTTCTCTCCACCTCAAATCTTTGCAAAGTGCATCCATTAAACTAGTAAATGTAACAGTGTCAGGATAAATACCTTGCTTTTTCATCCCACATACAATATCCCTTGCTTCCTTTAGTCATCCATCTTTGCAAAGTGCATCAATTAGGCTGTTAAAAGTGACAATGTCAGGGTTAGCACCCTGTTTTTGCATCTCATTCAGTAATTCTTCAACTTCCTTCCATCTTCCATCTTTGCAAACTGCGTCAATTAGGATATTATATGTAATCTTGTCAGGATAAATACCCCGTTTTCTCATCCCATTTATGAAGTCTATGGCTAGCTCATGCTTTCCATCTTTGAAAAGAGCAACAGTTAGACAAGTGTAAGTAACAATGTCCGGTTGAATGCCTCGTTCTTCCATCTCATTCAGTAGCTCTATAGCTTCTCTCCACCTCAAATCTTTGCAAAGTGCATCAACTAGGCTGTTAAAAGTGACAATGTCAGGATCAATACCTTGCTTTTTCATCTCACATACAATATCCCTTGCTTTCTTTAGTCTTCCATCTTTGCAAAGTGCGTCAATTAGGCTGTTAAAAGTGACAATGTCAGGGTTAGCACCCTGTTTTTGCATCTCATTCAGTAATTCTACAACTTCCTTCCATCTTCCATCTTTGCAAACTGCGTCAATTAGGATATTATATGTAATCTTGTTAGGATAAATACCCCGTTTTCTGATCCCATTTATGATGTCTATGGCTAGCTCATGCTTTCCATCTTTGAAAAGAGCAGCAGTTAGACAATTGTAAGTAACAATGTTCGGTTGAATGCCTCGTTCTTCCATCTCATTTAGTAGCTTTATATCTTCTCTCCACCTCAAATCTTTGCAAAGTGCATCAACTAGGCTGTTAAAAGTGACAATGTTAGGATAGATACCTTGCTTTTTCATCTCACATACAATATCCCTTGCTTCCTTTAGTCTTCCATCTTTGCAAAGTGCATCAATTAGGCTGTTAAAAGTGACAACGTCAGGGTTAGCACCCTGTTTTTGCATCTCATTCAGTAATTCTACAACTTCCTTCCATCTTCCATCTTTGCAAACTGCGTCAATTAGGATATTATATGTAATCTTGTTAGGATAAATACCCCGTTTTCTCATCTCATTTATGAAGCCTATGGCTTGCTCATGCTTTCCATCTTTGAAAAGAGCAGCAGTTAGACAATTGTAAGTAACAATGTTCGGCTGAATGCCTCGTTCTTCCATCTCATGAAGTAGCTCTATAGCTTCTCTCCACCTCAAATCTTTGCAAAGTGCATCCATTAAACTAGTAAATGTAACAATGTTAGGATAGATACCTTGCTTTTTCATCTCACATACAATATCCCTTGCTTCCTTTAGTCTTCCATCTTTGTAAAGTGCATCAATTAGGCTGTTTAAAGTGACAATGTTAGGATAAATACCTTGCTTTTCCATCTCATTCAGTAGCTCTATGGCTTCGTTCCACCTCCTATCTTTGCAAAGTGCATCAACTAGGCTGCTAAAAGTGACAATGTTAGGATAAATACCTTGCTTTTTCATCTCACATACAATATCCCTTGCTTCCTTTAGTCTTCCATCTTTGCAAAGTGCATCAATTAGGCTTTTAAAAGTGACAATGTCAGGGTTAGCACCCTGTTTTTGCATCTCATTCAGTAATTCTACAACTTCCTTCCGTCTTCTATCTTTGCAAACTGCGTCAATTAGGATATTATATGTAATCTTGTCAGGATAAATACCCCGTTTTCTCATCTCCTTTATGAAGTCTATGGCTTGCTCATGCTTTCCATCTTTGAAAAGAGCAGCAGTTAGACAACTGTAAGTAACAATGTTCGGTTGAATGCCTCGTTCTTCCATCTCATTCAGTAGCTCTATGGCTTCTCTCCACCTCCTATCTTTGCAAAGTGCATCAACTAGGCTGTTAAAAGTGACAATGTCAGGACAGATACCTCTGTCTCTCATCTCATATATGACGTCTGCGGCTTCGTTGTGCTTCCCATCTTTGCAGAGGGTATCAATTAGACAAGTGAAAGTAACAATGTCGGGATGAATACCATGTTCTTCCATCTCATTCAGTAGCTCTGTGACTTCCTTCCACTTCTTATCTTTGCTAAATGCATCAATTAGACTAGTATATGTATGAATCTGAAGATTAATACCCTGTTTTCTCATTTTATTTATTAAGGCCATAGCTTCTTGCTTCCTTTCATCTTTACATTTGCAGAAGGCATCAATTAGACAAGTGAAAGTAACAATGTCGGGATGAATACCATGTTCTTCCATCTCATTCAGTAGCTCTGTGACTTCCTTCCACTTCTTATCTTTGCTAAATGCATCAATTAGACTAGTATATGTATGAATCTGAAGATTAATACCCTGTTTTCTCATTTATTTATTAAGGCCATAGCTTCTTGCTTCCTTTCATCTTTACATTTGCAGAAGGCATCAATTAGACAAGTGAAAGTAACAATGTCGGGATGAATACCATGTTCTTCCATCTCATTCAGTAGCTCTGTGACTTCCATCCACTTCTTATCTTTGCTAAATGCATCAATTAGACTAGTATATGTCTGAATCTGAAGATTAATACCCTGTTTTCTCATTTTATTTATTAAGGCCATAGTTTCTTGATTCCTTTCATCTTTATATAGGGCATTGATTAGACTATTATAAGTAACAACACAAGGATGAATACCATGTTTTTCCATGTCATTCCACAACTCTATAGCTTTGCTCCACCTACCAACTTTTAGAAGACCATCGATTACACAACTGTAGGTAACCACATTCGGGGAAATGCCATGCATGCTATCAATGTTGCCAGAACGAATCAGGCCATTAATAAGAATGTTGTAGGTCACCACATCAGGACAGATACCTCTTTCTCTCATCTCATATATGAAGTTTGTGGCTTCGTTGTGCTTCCCATCTTTGCAGAGGGCATCAATTAGACAAGTGAAAGTAACAATGTCGGGATGAATACCATGTTCTTCCATCTCATTCAGTAGCTCTGTGACTTCCTTCCACTTCTTATCTTTGCTAAATGCATCAATTAGACTAGTATATGTATGAATCTGAAGATTAATACCCTGTTTTCTCATTTTATTTATTAAGGCGATAGCTTTTTGCTTCCTTTCATCTTTACATAGGGCATTGATTAGACTATTATAAGTAACAACACAAGGATAAATACCATGTTCTTCCATGTCATTCCACAACTCTATAGCTTTGCTCCACCTACCAACTTTTAGAAGACCATCGATTACACAATTGTAGGTAACCACATCCGGGGAAATGCCATGCATGCTATCAAACAGCTTTAACCCTTCATCAATGTTACCAGAACGAATCAGGCCATTAATAAGAGTGTTGTAGGTCACCACATTAGGGCAGATACCCTCCTTGAGCATCTTTGTCAATAACATGAAACCTCCATCAATGCTACCAATACGAAACAATCCATCTATAAGACTACTGTATATAATGATGCCAGCATTTATATCTTTCTCGTCCATTAGCTTCATCAAAACCATTGCCTCTTTCACTTTTCCACTCTTACAAAGACGGTTCATTAGATTGCCATAGGTTAATATATTGGCTCCAAAACCGTTGTTTACCATCTCCTTGAGCAAATCCATTGCTGCAAGCAATTCCCCCTCCCGGCAAAGGCCAAGGATAGCAAGATTGTAGCTGGTAAAGTGAGGAGTTACAGATAGTTTTTCCATGTGCTGCCTGCTCTTGGGCAGTCCTGGCCACAGCGCGTTCATGACTGAGGAGTCTACTCTGAATCCAAGCTTTTGCATAGCTGCCATGGCCCCTAGAGCCACGTCGTGCTTGTTGGTGCGTGTGAAAGAATTCATCGAAGACAGCAGAGTTGAGAAAGACGGTAAAGTACCAGACATGTTCGTGCTCAGAAGTTCCGAGATACTGGAATCATTGTCTTTGCATTCTGTCACTTTGGAAACCCTAGAATATATTTGTTATTTGCTCTGTTTATCAAATTATTGTGAGCAGTTGTGTTATTATTCATGTTTCATAACTTTTGCAAGGATATTTTCCATGAGTATCAAAGACATTTATATATTTTTAAATTACTAGTGACATCACGTTGGCATCACAGTTTGAACCGGTCAGACCACTAATTGAACCAGTGAATCGGGAACCAGAGGCCTCACTGATTCGTTGGTCGGTTAGAGTCTGACAACCTTGGTCCAAACAACTTCTAGAAGATGATCGTTCTTTCTCTCTGTAAGACCATTCTGTTGAGTGCAGGAACATGATATTTGTCGAATGGTGGCGTGGTGCCAACTTTTTTACATAAAGTATTGACAGAGTATTGCATGAATTTTAGGGCATAGTTTGTCATAAAGATTTTTATGGGCTTATCAAATTGAGTTTGTCATAAAGATTTTTTACATAAAGTATTGACAGAGT
Organism: Alisma plantago-aquatica; assembly: GCA_963693085.1. Classification (NCBI taxonomy): domain Eukaryota; kingdom Viridiplantae; phylum Streptophyta; class Magnoliopsida; order Alismatales; family Alismataceae; genus Alisma; species Alisma plantago-aquatica. Next base: position 473,413,214 of record OY856410.1, read on the forward strand.
ATTGCATGAATTTTAGGGCATAGTTTGTCATAAAGATTTTTATGGGCTTATTAAATTGAGTTTTAATTTCAACCAAAAAGCACTATTCATGTCAAGAAAATGTGTCATATCCTTAAGTAAAAACAAACAAGTAGCAGAGAGTAATCATCAATAAAGGTCATAAAATAGCGAAATAATGTCTCACTCATTACTAAACATGGTCTTTATCAACATGCACAATATTAAAAACACATCTAGTTTGTTTTCCTAATTGGCATAGATGGAATTAAGTGTCCGACTTTGAGGTAGAAGGGTGACCCAGGCGATAGTGCCACTGAAGACCAAGAACTGATGAAGATAGTAGTGGAGTAGCTTGTAGAGCGCCAAGATAGTATAATTTGTCTGGTCCCTGATGGCCCAAACCAATCATTATCCTCATATGCAGATCCTAAAAGACACGTCCATTAGGGTCAAACGTAATAGAGCACTGAAATTTTTTGATAGTTTTACTAATAGAAAGTAGATTCAGAGGTGATTGAGGAACATATGAGGCCAGTCTGAGTAAAAAATTATTCGAGGTTCGAATATTTCCAACCCCATGTACTGGGGATTGAGTGCCATCTGCGATGGTGACAAAGGGAATAGATGAAGCAGTCATATCACAAAAGAGTGTAGAATTGCCAAAAATATGAGTAGAAGAACCAGAGTCAGTGACCCATTTGTTTTTTACCATAGGGAGTCTAAGAATTCAGAAAAGTAGAATCATCATCAGGGCGTGCAGCCTTAGTCGGAGCAGGGAGTTCTTGGAGTCATAGTCATAATATACTCCGTTTTTTTGAAAAAAAACGCATTTAAAATGTGTATTATTCATGTGTCGTATATGACGGGCGTTTTAAACTCCAAACCGAATAATATGTTTTAAACGTGTTTAATTCGCGTTTTATACGCGTATTGCGTTTTAAACGCGTTTAATACGTTTTTTTGTTGTTTTAAACAGTTATGTACTTTTGCTTCACATTTGTTTTTTCCACGTCCTTTTTTACTTGTAGCGGGGTTCCACTAAATCGTCCAACCTTCCTCCTCTATCCCCCGACACACCAGGAGGATTAACCCTCGACATTCTACATGTACGCTCCATCTTTCTCCTCCATTCTCACCCTTTCTTCCCTGATTTGTGTCTGCTGCTCCCACTTCTTCCCCTTCTTCCAATATGAGGGTAATTAGTTCGATGTTTGGTCATTTTCAATCATTATATGTATGTGTGTATATATATGTTTGTATATATTTATGTGTGTGTGTGTGCGTGTGTGTATGTGTATGTGTGTGTGTGCATATATATAATCTATTTTTTTGCCGACTTTTTTCCGAATAGTTGACCGAACTTTTACCGTACATTGACCGATTTTTATCCGAATTTTCTGCATAATTCCTGATTCCCGAATTCTTCAACTTTGTCGTACGTATGCCGAATACCGAATTTGTGACTATGCTTGGAGTAGTTTGTCAAATTCAGTGTGGATCCAATCTGCAAAAGCAGTAGAGGTTTGGCAGGTTCTTCCTCGGTATAGTCAGTAAAGGCATGATTAGCTCGTGTCTTGGGATATCCATGTTTCACCTAACAACACTCGGCTATTCCAATCACAAAACTTACAATGTCTTGAGCGAAGGGGTGGACCTCATTGCTAGGTCCAGTAGAGGGTTGGCTATGTTCAGGTCTAGAAGGGGGCCGACCACGTCCAGGTCCAGATGGCTCAAAATGACCACGGCCTCCACCATGGCCATGGCCTATGTCAAAGCTAGAGTCACCAGAAAGGACAGCGAGAGTCAAGGTCTCATAGGAAGCAGATGGTGAAGAAGAAACAGACGGAAGGTGTTCGACTCTCTTCATAATATTGTGCAATTTAGGTGGAGGATCACTGGATAAGATCTTATCAACAACTCCCCCAAAGGAAGTCGACAATCCAGCAAAAAATTGTATTAAGTTGTAGTCATTTCCCTGCCTTTGGATTTCAGTATTGTCATATGACAGGGGATGGTAAACCTCAAACGTATCCCAAAGTGAAAAGTGTTGGTTAGAATAATCTTCAACTGAGTTATCATTAGAAAATTCTTTCTTTGCCAAATTCTTAAAATTTTCAAAGATCTTTTTAGGGTTTTGTTAACGTGAATAAACATAAGATAATTGATCCCACATGACCTTGGTAGTTTGAAGTCAAAGCAGTAATTGACTTATTTTAGGTTGTGCATTGTTCATCATCCAGGTCATAACTCATGAGTCGTCCTTAAAGAATGCTTGTTTTTCTCATCACCGGTCTTGACAGGATAGGTGGTGTAATGGTATTACGATGAGAGTATTGGCTTTAAGCATTGACGTGCAACTCAAATGATGCAGACATCGTATGGTAGTTAGAACCATATAGTTTTATTGTGGTCATACAAAGTGTTCTTAAGTTATCAGTGGAGGCCATGATGGAACCTATATGTGTTGAGTCCACACAAGTCACCAGAAAGATATAGAAGAGTAGCATCTCAGATAGAAAAGGCGGCGTGAAGCATCACCCCAAATAACAACAGTAGATCTCATAAACTCAATAAATGTGTACAAAAAGAAATAAGGAACCAACGCCACACCATCAATTAGATTGGCATGTGATCAAGGTGGAAGGGAGGGAGCAAGTCCCTCCCTAAAATGTAAATCCAGACTGAGTAAGAGGTGTGCTATATCAAGAACAATCTGGAAGGGTAGATCAAAAGCAAGTGCAAAGGGAGAAACGGAGTTAGGAAGGTGGATTAGTGATGGGCGGTGGGGATGGGTCAGAGGCGGTGGGTGGTCAGGAGTAGCGATTTACGGTGAGGGGGATAAGTGGTGGAGGGGTGATGGGCGGCAGATGGTGACGGTGGGCAAGTGAAGAGCAGCGGGAAGAAGGGACGGGGTGATGGGTTACATGCAATGGGTGGAGGTTACGGTGGCGGGTGGAGAAGAACAAGAGAGGTGGCGAGGATAGGGAAGAAGAAGGTGGCGGCAGGAGAGAGGGAATGGAAGCATTAGGGTTGGCTTGTGGGGGATCAAACCACTCAGATACCGTGTGAGTAATAAAGTGTTTTATTGTTGAGATGTCTAAAACAAGATAGACCCTCTCTTTATATGGTATGAGAGAGGTCAGCAGATATAGAGTTCACCAATATGGGATAAAAGACAAAATACTAAGAGCACAAAATAAATAACAAAAAACTAAAATATCTAAACACAAAGAAAGATACAAATAGTGAAACGTATCCCTTATTATTTGGGGTACATGAAGACTTAGCCTTATCTTTATCTAAACATGAAGCATTCAACCCAATATACATGACCAATGATTAAGCAATATCAACTAACTCCAATCTAGTTTTGAATTTATACAGGATATCTGCATTTATTGATCACATTAAGCAAAGTTTCAGGTGCAAATATGTTAGTAATCATGCAAGACTTTAAAAACTGGTCCAATGAAGGAACCCCCAAACAGATTTCACATAACCTTATAGAGAAATTTCTCTTAGAGGATAAATAACTTCTAGATGATAAACTCTAAGTGGTACCTATTAAACATAAAACTTTAACGTGTTAATGGAATGACAATCAGCATATGAGTAGCATTTTGATAAGTTGCATTTAGCTCTTTAGTTCTTCATAATAACAGAAAATTGTGTGATTTTAGAAGGCAACAATGTTACCCTTCCTTCATATTTTCTCTTTCAATTGCACAGACGTAGGAAGTTTACAAACATGATGTCTGCAAGAAAAATAAAACCCTACAAACAAAATCGAAATGCATGTACTTAGACTGAGGGGTAAACTCTCATGTAAAATGTTAATCATCCGGCCAAATGAAACGCAATGATCAAATCCGACGATAATAAAAATAATACACCGTGATAAAAATCATGGTTCAGGTTTTATTAGTTGTCGGTTCTATGGAACCACCATATAAATAATGCAGAGAAATAGATAACATCATCCTCCAAGCAGAGTGGAGATATGAATTCACTTATATAGATATCAGTGTATCCATTGCAATAACGTATCAAGCATTTACTTGTTATTCTTCAACCTACTATCACCACTCCATTACAAGGATGGCTTGTAGTAAGTCAAGCTTCATCCCAGTACTGATTCTTCCGTTGTATATGATATGAGCCCCATCGTGATAATATTTCCTTCATCATCCTTCTGAGTTCTACTTGTATAATATTTTTCTGGATCCATGTTGATTTTATGAAGCCTTGGTTTTTGTTGACTCCAGATTTTTCATAGAATTAAAAGGAAAATATGAAATTGCTGTTGAAATGCAGGGTTCTTAGTTTCTCACTATGTGCTTTACTCAGTAGCATGTGCTAGCATGCCAATGTGAGGGATATAGACTTTTATAGGAGCTTTTGTATATAAGATATTTGATACTCAAAACGGGAGCAATTAAATTTACAGTCGACTTGATTGTTTTGAGACATCAACATCCATTTCCATGGTAGAATTAGCACCCCATGGAAGCAGTTATTTAATTGCATATAAAGAGCAGAAATCAACTGCACTAATTAACCAACCGTACTATTTCATTGCAGATAAAGAGGAGCTTTTGTATATAAGATATTTAATACTTAAAACGGGAGCAATTAAATTTACATCGAATTGACTGTTTTGAGATATCAACATCCATTTCCATGGTAGAACTAGCACCTCATGGAAGCATCTATTTAATTGCATATAAAGAGGAGAAACCAACTGTACTAGTTAACCAACTAAATGCTTGAAAACAGCCATATATGGATAGTATCCTGGTAGATGATCGGTTTTCAAATGAAGTAATGACAAATTTAAGAAATCATCATGCTGATTAAAACAGAAAGCATTCAGTTTTAGACTTGATTATCCTAACTGTTACCATTTATATAAACACATGTTACAAGGAGTTGGGAAAACAGAATATATGTTCAAATTCAAACAATATGTAAACACTAGTTAGCCAGAAAAAAAAATGAGAAATTTCCATGGGTAAACATAAAGCATTCAGTTTTAGACTTGATTATCCCAACTGTTACCTTGTATATAAACACATATGTTACAAGGAGTTGTTAGATGGGAAAACAGAATATATGTTCAAATTCAAACAATATGTATACACTAGTGAGCAAGAAACAAATGAGAAACTTCCATGGGTGGGGCCATCTTAAGTGAAATCAGTTCAACAAGATGTAACACTTCATTACAGAACAACAATATAGAACAAGCTTAAAAAAACCTAATAGCAAACATATAGCATTGGAACAATAAAATTTTGAATGCTGAACAATTCTGAGAAATGGGATGAAAGGTTAGATGAGGGTAAGATAAGAATATATACATATGTCTAAGAATATATTAATGTTTCTATATCTAAACATACAGTTGTATATGTGTCTTGAGTCAACCATCCAAGAGAAGGAAAACTGCAGTATTGCATATAAACTTTGACGTTTATGAACCATATCAAATCTTTGCAAAGTGCATCCATTTAACTAGTAAATGTAACAATGTCAGGATAAATACCTTGCTTTTTCATCTCACATACAATATCCCTTGCTTCCTTTACTCATCCATCTTTGCAAAGTGCATCAATTAGGTTGTTAAAAGTGACAATGTCAGGGTTAGCACCCTGTTTTTGCATCTCATTCAGTAATTCTTCAACTTCCTTCCATCTTCCATCTTTGCAAACTGCGTCAATTAGGATATTATATGTAATCTTGTCAGGATAAATACCCCGTTTTCTCATCCCATTTATGAAGTCGATGGCTAGCTCATGCTTTCCATCTTTGAAAAGAGCAATAGTTAGACAAGTGTAAGTAACAATGTCCGGTTGAATGCCTCGTTCTTCCATCTCATTCAGTAGCTCTATAGCTTCTCTCCACCTCAAATCTTTGCAAAGTGCATCCATTAAACTAGTAAATGTAACAATGTCAGGATAAATACCTTGCTTTTTCATCTCACATACAACATCCCTTGCTTCCTTTAGTCTTCCATCTTTGCAAAGTGCATCAATTAGGCTTTTAAAAGTGACAATGTCAGGGTTAGCACCCTGTTTTTGCATCTCATTCAGTAATTCTACAACTTCCTTCCATTTTCCATCTTTGCAAACTGCGTCAATTAGGATATAATATGTAATATTGTCAGGATAAATACCATGTTTTCTCATCTCATTTATGATGTCTATGGCTTGCTCATGCTTTCCATCTTTGAAAAGAGCAGCAGTTAGACAATTGTAAGTAACAATGTCCGGTTGAATGCCTCGTTCTTCCATCTCATTCAGTAGCTCTATGGCTTCGTTCCACCTCAAATCTTTGCAAAGTGCATCAACTAGGCTGTTAAAAGTGACAATGTTAGGATAAATACCTTGCTTTTGCATCTCACATATAATATCCCTTGCTTCCTTTAGTCTTCCATCTTTGCAAAGTGCATCAATTAGGCTGTTAAAAGTGACAATGTCAGGGTTAGCACCCTGTTTTTGCATCTCATTCAGTAATTCTACAACTTCCTTCCATCTTCCATCTTTGCAAACTGTGTCAATTAGGATATTATATGTAATCTTGTCAGGATAAATACCCCGTTTTCTCATCTCATTTATGAAGTCTATGGCTTGCTCATGCTTTCCATCTTTGAAAAGAGCAGCAGTTAGACAAGTGTAAGTAACAATGTCTGGTTGAATGCCTCGTTCTTCCATCTCATTCAGTAGCTCTATGGCTTCGTTCCACCTCCTATCTTTGCAAAGTGCATCAATTACACTAGTAATTGTAACAATATCAGGACAGATACCTCTTTCTCTCATCTCATATATGAAGTTTGCGGCTTCGTTGTGCTTCCCATCTTTGCAGAGGGCATCAATTAGACAATTGAAAGTAACAATGTTGGGATGAATACCATGTTCTTCCATCTCATTCAGTAGCTCTGTGACTTCCTTCCACTTCTTATCTTTGCTAAATGCATCAATTAGACTATTATATGTATGAATCTGAAGATTAATACCCTGTTTTCTCATTTTATTTATTAAGGCCATAGCTTCTTGCTTCCTTTCATCTTTACATAGGGCATTGATTAGACTATTATAAGTAACAACACAAGGATGAATACCATGTTCTTCCATGTCATTCCACAACTCTATAGCTTTGCTCCACCTACCAACTTTTAGAAGACCATCGATTACACAATCGTAGGTAACCACATCCGGAGAAATGCCATGCATGCTATCAAACAGCTTTAACCCTTCATCAATGTTACCAGAACAAATCAGACCATTAATAAGAGTGTTGTAGGTCACCACATTAGGGCAGATACCCTCCTTGAGCATCTTTGTCAATAACATGAAACCTCCATCAATGCTACCAATACGAAACAATCCATCTATAAGACTGTTGTATAAAATGATGTTAGCATTTCTATCTTCCATGTCATTCCACAACTCTATAGCTTTGCTCCACCTACCAACTTTTAGAAGACCATCGATTACACAAGTGTAGGTAACCACATTCGGGGAAATGCCATGCATGCTATCAAACAGCTTTAAACCTTCATCAATGTTACCAGAACGAATCAGGCCATTAATAAGAGTGCTGTAGGTCACCACATTAGGACAGATACCTCTTTCACTCATCTCATATATGAAGTCTGTGGCTTCGTTGTGCTTCCCATCTTTGCAGAGGGCATCAATTAGACAATTGAAAGTAACAATGTTGGGATGAATACCATGTTCTTCCATCTCATTCAGTAGCTCTGTGACTTCCTTCCACTTCTTATCTTTGCTAAATGCATCAATTAGACTATTATATGTACGAATCTGAAGATTAATACCATGTTTTCTCATTTTATTTATTAAGGCCATAGCTTCTTGCTTCCTTTCATCTTTACATAGGGCATTGATTAGACTATTATAAGTAACAACAGAAGGATGAATACCATGTTCTTCCATGTCATTCCACAACTCTATAGCTTTGCTCCACCTACCAACTTTTAGAAGGCCATCGATTACACAACTGTAGGTAACCACATTCGGGGAAATGCCATGCCTGCTATCAAACAGCTTTAACCCTTCATCAATGTTACCAGAACGAATCAGGCTATTAATAAGAGTGCTGTAGGTCACCACATCAGGGCAGATACCCTCCTTGAGCATCTTTGTCAATAACATGAAACCTCCATCAATGCTACCAATACGAGACAATCCATCTATAAGACTATTGTATAAAATGATGTTAGCATTTATATCTTTCTCGTCCATTAGCTTCATCAAAACCATTGCCTCTTTCACTTTTCCACTCTTACAAAGACGGTTCATTAGATTGCCATAGGTTACTATACTGGCTCCAAAACCGTTGTTTACCATCTCCTTGAGCAAATCCATTGCTGCAAGTAATTCCCCCTCCCGGCAAAGGCCAAGGATAGCAAGATTGTAGCTGGTAAAGTGAGGAGTTACAGATAGTTTTTCCATGTGCTGCCTGCTCTTGGGCAGTCCTGGCCACAGCGTGTTCATGACTGAGGCGTCTACTCTGAATCCAAGCTTTTGCATAGCTGCCATGGCCCCTAGAGCCGCGTCGTGCTTGTTGGTGCGTGTGAAAGAAGTCATCGAAGACAGCAGAGTTGAGAAAGACGGTAAAGTACCAGACATGTTCGTGCTCAGATGTTCTGAGATACTGGAATCATTGTCTTTGCATTCTGTCACTTTGGAAACCCTAGAATTCCAAGAGGACCGCTTATCCATCTGTTGTGACGGTGATCGAAATGACTTTGAGAGGTTACTTCGATTTCTTGCGCTTTTTGAGGCATCTGTTGAAGCAAAGCGGCGCTCCTGAGAGATACTACGAAGGCGCCTCCGATAGTTAATTCCTAGCATCCCTGAACATAGGCGGTATACCATGAAGTTGACGACGACCCGTGGTGGAGAGGGAAGGAGGCTCGCAACAGACCGGGTGTTTCGCATCGAGAAGTATTCCGTTGGGGTGGCACAGCAGCGGCAGTGTTCACAGCAAAACAGAGGCAGACTAAACTCAGACATAGGAGGAATGGGTCGAGAATGGGGTTGAGCATCGGACCGGGACCGGGACCGGGCCAACCCGACCCAACTACTCTTCGTTGCCAACTCCTAGCTTCGTCAGCACGTGATTCTCAGAATGGGGTTGAGCATCGAACCGGGCTTAATTATTCAGGCAACTCAACATTGGAGTATGGGCGCCTCATCTGCTTCTACAGCAAACCTTGCATCTACAGCGGGTAATCAGGCTACATCTTTTATGGCTTCTGGATCCGCAACTCCCTGGGTGGTTGACTCTGGTGCCTCCCAGCACATGACTGGTATGAGGCGATTGCTCCGCACACTTGACTCATATATTCCTCACCCATCTGTTACTTTGGCAGATGGTTCTGTGAGGAAGGTGGTAGCTAGTGGTTCTGTGTCCCTTACACCAGATATTGATTTGAAATCTGTTCATTTTGTACCTGAATTTCCATTCAATTTGCTTTCTGTTGCCAAGTTGATTGACACTGTAAAATGCACAGTAACATTCGGGCCCTCTTGTTTTGTTTTACAGGATCTCAAGAGTTTGAAGATGATTGGTGGGGGGCCTAGGAAAGGTGATCTCTACCTCTTTCCTGGTGATTATCTACCTCGCCATCCACCTCCTGCTCCAGTTTCCTCCGCCATGCTGAGTGGTTCCCCCTTGTTGTGGCATTGCAGATATGGACATCCATCCTTAGAAAGCTTGAAGAAGTTGGAACCAGATCTAGCTCATGTGTCCTCTCTAGAGTGTCAGTCATGTCAGTTGGGCAAACATCATCGGTTATCATATCCTGTTCGTGTCAATAATCGGGCTTCTAGTCCGTTTGAGTTAGTTCATAGTGATGTATGGGGTCCTGTTAAAAACCAGAGTTATAATGGTTTTAGCTATTTCATTTCCTTTGTGGACGATTACTCTCGCATGACATGGATTTATCTTTTAAAAAGTCGTGAATCTGTGCTTTCCATTATCAAACATTTTCATAAACAAATTCAGGTTCAATTTAACTGCAATATCAAAAATTTTCAATCTGATAATGCCCTTGAGTATGTTCAGAAAGCGATGAATGAGTTTTGCAGTTCGGTTGGTATGATTCATCACACCTCTTGCCCTCACACTCCTATGCAGAATGGCGTTGCTGAGAGAAAGAATCGCCATCTTTTGGATATCACTAGGTCTATCATGTTTGAATCAAATGTGCCTAAACGTTTCTGGTCTGAAGCTCTTCTCACTGCTTGTTTTTTGATTAATCGGCAGCCCTCTTCTGTTTTGCATGGACGCACTCCCTTCTCTGTCTTACGCCCTATGGATAAACCGTTTCATGTTCCGCTTCGGGTTTTTGGTTGTACATCCTTTGTTCATAACTTTGATCCCAAACAAGACAAACTCTCTCCTAGGTCCTTGAAAACCTTGTTTCTTGGTTACTCTGGTACGAGTAAAGGTTACAAGTGTTATTGCCCGAGTTTGCATCGTATGTTTGTTTCTAAGGATGTCACCTTTCATGAAACCAGTCCATATTTTGCAAATTCTATGAGCAAGGGGGAGCAATTGAGTGAGGGAGTGCCACCTGCAATTCCAAGTGAGGGAGTGCCACCTATCATTGTTGAGGACATACCGCATGATCCACCTACCATTCAACCCTATAACCAGGTTTATCACAGGCGAGGTAGACAAGATCCAGATGAGGTAGCGGCACAAGTCCATGAGCCTCCTTCGCCATCTTCTACTCAAGAGATTCCTGCAGCGGCTTCTGACCTTGATCTTCCTATTGCTGTCCGGAAAGGTATACGTTCATGTACTATTAGACATCCCATATCAAATGTATGTTGTTTGTCGCACTTATCTACACAGGCTCGTGCATTTGCTGTTGGGATGGACTCCATTACGATACCAAGAAACCACTTAGAGGCTCTGAAGGACAGTGGGTGGCAGCAGGCAATGCAGGTGGAAATCTCTGCTCTGATTGACAATGGCACATGGGATCTTGTTACTTTACCTGCGGGAAAGAAAGTTGTGGGCTGTAGATGGGTCTTTACAGTCAAACACAACCCTGATGGATCGATTGAGCGGTTGAAGGCCAGATTGGTAGCAAAAGGCTACACACAGACATATGGAGTGGACTTCTTTGAGACTTTTTCTCCAGTTGCTCGTCTCAATTCTGTGCGGATCCTTATATCTCTAGCTACTACCTTTGATTGGCCTCTTTTCCAGCTGGATGTCAAGAACGCCTTTCTTCATGGAGATCTTCAAGAAGAGGTGTACATGGAGCAACCACCAGGTTTTGTTGCTCAGGGGGAGTGTCAGAAAGTCTGCAAATTGAAGAAGGCTATCTATGGGTTAAAGCAATCTCCTCGAGCTTGGTTTGACAAGTTCAGTGCTGTTGTTTTACAGATGGGCTTCTCTCGTTCCATGACTGATCACTCTCTATTTTATTCAAATTCTTCTGGTGGGTCCATCATTATTGCTGTCTATGTTGATGATATTGTGATTACTGGCAGCGATTCTACAGGCATATCACGTGTGAAGGAAGGACTACAACAACACTTTCACACGAAGGACCTGGGGAAGCTGAGATACTTTCTAGGGATTGAGGTTCTTAGATCCCATGCAGGTATAAATCTCTCCCAGAGGAAGTATGTGCTTGACTTGCTACAGGAAACGGGTATGACTGATTCTAAGCCCGTATCCACTCCTATGGATTATCACATCAAGGAGGTGGACGATGATACTGCATATTCAGATCCAGGTCATTACAGGAGAATAGTTGGGAAGTTGATTTACCTAACTGTCACAAGACCTGATATTTCTTTTGCTGTTGGAGTAGTAAGTCAACATATGTGCACACCACGACAGTCACATTGGACAGCTGTATGCAGGATTCTGAGATATCTGAAAAGTGCTCCTGGAAAGGGGATCACTTATTATAAACCAAAGAGTCCTCTATCTTCTTTGACTCTCACAGGTTATGCAGATGCAGATTGGGCTGGTAATCAAGTTGATAGAAGATCCACATCTGGCTACTGCACCTTTCTTGGTGATCATCTGATTACTTGGAAAAGCAAGAAACAACAAGTGGTAGCACGGTCTAGTACTGAGGCTGAGTACCGTGCTATGGCACATGCATGCTGTGAACTACAATGGATCAAATCTGTCTTATCTGAGCTGAAGATTTTGATTCAAACTCCCATGATTCTCAAGTGTGACAATCAATCTGCTATACATATTGCCAGGAATCCTGTCTTCCATGAGCGCACAAAGCATATAGAAGTTGACTGTCATTTCATCAGAGATCAGATAAAGAATGGCAATGTTGTGACGCCATATGTCAAGTCTGAAGACCAACTAGCTGATATCTTGACAAAGCCATTAGGTCCAGCAGTGTTCCAGAATTTATGCGGCAAGCTGGGCATCCACAATGTGTACACTCCAGCTTGAGGGGGAGTGTTAATATATCTTTACTTTGTGTTTATTTCATATTTCATATTACTGTTGTACCTACATGTAATTTTCCCTTTACTATAAATAAGAGAGGAGAACCCTATTGGGTCTCTTACGTTGCCAGTGTGCAACAACGCTCCATTACGTCTCTTCCGCTTACAATATTTGATACTCGAAACGGGAGCAATTAAATTTACAGTTGACTTGATTGTTTTGAGATATCAACATCCATTTCCATGGTAGAATTAGCACCCCATGGAAGCAGCTATTTAATTGCATATAAAGAGGAGAAATCAACTGCACTAATTAACCAACCGTACTATTTCATTGCATATAAAGAGGAGCTTTTGTATATAAGATATTTAATACTTAAAACGGGAGCAATTAAATTTACATCGAATTGACTGTTTTGAGATATCAACATCCATTTCCATGGTAGAACTAGCACCTCATGGAAGCATCTATTTAATTGCATATAAAGAGGAGAAACCAATTGTACTAGTTAACCAACTAAATGCTTGAAAACAGCCATATATGGATAGTATCCTGGTAGATGATCGGTTTTCAAATGAAGTAATGACAAATTTAAGAAATCACCATGCTGATTAAAACAGAAAGCATTCAGTTTTAGACTTGATTATCCTAACTGTTACCATTTATATAAACACATGTTACAAGGAGTTGGGAAAACAGAATATATGTTCAAATTCAAACAATATGTAAACACTAGTGAGCCAAAAAAAAAAATGAGAAACTTCCATGGGTAAACATAAAGCATTCAGTTTTAGACTTGATTATCCCAACTGTTACCATGTATATAAACACATATGTTACAAGGAGTTGTTAGATGGGAAAACAGAATATATGTTCAAATTCAAAAAATATGTAAACACTAGTGAGCAAGAAACAAATGAGAAACTTCCATGGGTGGGGCCAGCTTAAGTGAAATCAGTTCACCAAGATGTAACACTTCATTACAGAACAACCATATACAACAAGCTTAAAAAAACCTAATAGCAAACATATAGCATTGGAACAATGAAATTTTGAATGCTGAACAATTCTGAGAAATGGGATGAAAGGTTAGATGAGGGTAAGATAAGAATATATACATATGTCTAAGAATATATTAATGTTTCTATATCTAAACATACAGTTGTATATGTGTCTTGAGTCAACCATCCAAGAGAAGGAAAACTGCAGTGTTGCATATAAACTTTGACGTTTATGAACCATATCCAACAATCTTGCTAATGTAGTAGATAAAAGAGCCGAAAATACATGTAATTCACTCCATCAGATATCATTTTATCTTTTGTGCTGCAAAATCGTTACTAGATCTATGTGCCAAAAGGAGCCAGCAAGCATGTAACATGTGAAGAGAAAATAAAGCTGTCAGCCACCGTTGATATTATATCCATTATGTGGAATGCTTCTTCTTCAAAGGCCCTAGGGATCAAGACGCTGTATGTACATTTGTATGGCTCTACACCAATCTCCCTCATCATATGTGCGCAACTTGGGAAGCTTTATCAGATTTACAAAGTGCATCTATCAGAGTGTTATGTGCAACACTATTAGGATATATACCCTGCTTTCACATATCAAAAAGTAACTCTACGGCTTCCTTCCATTTTCCCTCTTTGCATGGCACATTTATAAAACTATCAAAAGTAACGTCAGGGGTAATGCCCAGTTTTTGCATCTTATTCAGTAATGCTACAGCATCCTCCCATTTTCCCTTTTTATAGAGCACATTATTAAACTGTTAAAAGTAATAACATTAGGGATAATATCTAGTTTTTGCATCTCATTTAGTAATGCTATGGCATTCTTCCATCTCCCATCTTTACAAAGTGCATCAACTAGACAATTGTAAGTAACAATGTCAGGACCAACTCCTTGTTCTATAATTATCATCCAATAGCTCTAGAGCTTCTTTTAACCTCAAATCTTTGCAAAGTACATCCATTAAACTATGAAATGTAACAATGTTGGGATCATGGAACAAGACTTCGACTTCGAGCCGACTTCGACAGGTGTGGACATGGAAGTTTGTGGAAATGTCGAGGAAATGTCGAGGATTTTTACAACCAAACTTCGATGCAACTTCGACAAAAATTAAGCTAAAAAAAGCTTAAAAAATCGATAGATTTCATCAAATCTAGCTAAAAAACACAATATATATTACATATAGCCATCCATACAGGTTTACATATGTGGATAAATGCACGCTTACATACAGTCGTCTCCGAACTACGGAGTTCTTCCATATATAAAGTTAGTGACAATAAACAAACTACATAAAAATAGTGTAAATCTATGGTAGATTTAGCAGAGAGAGGGTCGGTCTATTACTATTAGCTTAGAATAGTAAAAGATAACATCAAAATCATCTTACCTCAAGCTCCAACACTTTTTCCCCCTCACACAGCCAACTCCACAAAATACCAGAATAATGTCGCCAACTTCGACAACTTCGATAAATGTCGAGGACATTGTGGAATTTTTGTATGGGCTTGGGTCAACTTCGCCGATATATGGGGAAATGTCGACAACTTCGACGAAATGTCGAGGATATTGTGGAATAAGGATGTTTACATGGATTCGACGTCGCCGACCGTCGACATCGACATTATCGGCGAAATTTCGCCCCATGTCAACGACATTTAGTTCCATGGTTGGGATTGATTCCTCGCTTTTTCATCTCACATATGATATCCCTAGCTTCCTTCAGTCTTCCATCTTTACAAAGCACATTAATTAAACTGCTAAAAGTAACAACATTAGGGGTAATATCTAGTTTTTGCATCTCATTCAGTAATGCTATAGCATCCTTCCATCTCCCATCTTTACAAAGTGCATCAACTAGACAATTGTAAGTAACAATGTCAAGTTCAAGTCCTTGTTCTATGATATCATCGAATAGCTCTATAGCTTCTCTCCACCTCAAATCTTTGCAAAGTGCATCCACTAAACTAGTAAATGTAACAATGTCAGGATAAATACCTTGCTTTTTCATCTCACATACTATATCCCTTGCTTCCTTTACTCATCCATCTTTGCAAAGTGCATCAATTAGGCTGTTAAAAGTGACAATGTCAGGGTTAGCACCCTGTTTTTGCATCTCATTCAGTAATTCTTCAACTTCCTTCCATCTTCCATCTTTGCAAACTGCGTCAATTAGGATATTATATGTAATCTTGTCAGGATAAATACCCCGTTTTCTGATCCCATTTATGAAGTCTATGGCTAGCTCATGCTTTCCATCTTTGAAAAGAGCAGCAGTTAGACAATTGTAAGTAACAATGTCCGGTTCAATGCCTCGTTCTTCCATCTCATTCAGTAGCTCTATGGCTTCGTTCCACCTCAAATCTTTGCAAAGTGCATCCATTAAACTAGTAAATGTAACAATGTCAGGATAAATACCTTGCTTTTGCATCTCACATATAATATCCCTTGCTTCCTTTAGTCTTCCATCTTTGCAAAGTGCATCAACTAGGCTGTTAAAAGTGACAATGTCAGGGTTAGCACCCTGTTTTTGCATCTCATTCAGTAATTCTACAACTTCCTTCCATCTTCCATCTTTGCAAACTGCGTCAATTAGGATATTATATGTAATCTTGTCAGGATAAATACCCCGTTTTCTCATCTGATTTATGATGTCTATGGCTTGCTCATGCTTTCCATCTTTGAAAAGAGCAGCAGTTAGACAATTGTAAGTAACAATGTTCGGTTGAATGCCTCGTTCTTCCATCTCATTCAGTAGCTCTATGGCTTCGTTCCACCTCCTATCTTTGCAAAGTGCATCAACTAGGCTGTTAAAAGTGACAATGTCAGGATAAATACCTTGCTTTTTCATCTCATTCAGTAGCTCTATGGCTTCCTTCCACCTCCTATCTTTGCAGAGGGCATCAATTAGACAAGTGAAAGTAACAATGTCGGGATGAATACCATGTTCTTCCATCTCATTCAGTAGCTCTGTGACTTCCTTCCACTTCTTATCTTTGCTAAATGCATCAATTAGACTAGTATATGTATGAATCTGAAGATTCATACCCTGTTTTCTCATTTTATTTATTAAGGCCATAGCTTCTTGCTTCCTTTCATCTTTACATAGGGCATTGATTAGACTATTATAAGTAACAACACAAGGATGAATACCATGTTCTTCCATGTCATTCCACAACTCTATAGCTTTGCTCCACCTACCAACTTTTAGAAGACCATCGATTACACAATTGTAGGTAACCACATTCGGGGAAATGCCATGCATGCTATCAAACAGCTTTAACCCTTCATCAATGTTACCAGAACGAATCAGGCCATTAATAAGAGTGCTGTAGGTCACCACATCAGGGCAGATACCCTCCTTGTGCATCTTTGTCAATAACATGAAACCTCCATCAATGCTACCAATACGAAACAATCCATCCATAAGACTATTGTATATAATGATGCCAGCATTTATATCTTTCTCGTCCATTAGCTTCATCAAAACCATTGCCTCTTTCACTTTTCCACTCTTATAAAGACGGTTCATTAGATTGCCATAGGTTAATATATTGGCTCCAAAACCGTTGTTTACCATCTCCTTGAGCAAATCCATTGCTGCAAGCAATTCCCCCTCCCGGCAAAGGCCAAGGATAGCAAGATTGTAGCTGGTAAAGTGAGGAGTTACAGATAGTTTTTCCATGTGCTGCCTGCTCTTGGGCAGTCCTGGCCACAGCGCGTTCATGACTGAGGCGTCTACTCTGAATCCAAGCTTTTGCATAGCTGCCATGGCCCCTAGAGCCGCGTCGTGCTTGTTGGTGCGTGTGAAAGAAGTCATCGAAGACAGCAGAGTTGAGAAAGACGGTAAAGTACCAGACATGTTCGTGCTCAGATGTTCCGAGATACTGGAATCATTGTCTTTGCATTCTGTCACTTTGGAAACCCTAGAATTCCAAGAGGACCGCTTATCCATCTGTTGTGACGGTGATCCAAATGACTTTGAGAGGTTACTTCGATTTCTTGCGCTTTTTGAGGCATCTGTTGAAGCAAAGCGGCGCTCCTGAGAGATACTACGAAGGCGTCTCCGATAGTACATTCCTAGCATCCCTGAACATAGGCGGTATACCATGAGTACCGTGTCCGACAAATGCATAATCACGAAAGGCCAAGCTCTTTCTTACTTAGCTAGCAGGTAGCAAGCTGGTGCTGTGGTACCCGCCGGCGGTCGGGGAGAGTCGAGGTGAGCCCGAAGTTGACGACGACCGGTGGTGGAGAGGGAAGGAGGCTCGCAACAGACCGGGTGTTTCGCAAAAGCGAAGGAAGGAAAAGGTCGATCACGAGGAGTATTCCGTTGGGGTGGCGAAGCAGACATACGGCAGTGTTCACAGCAAAACAGAGGCAGACTAAACTCAGACATAGGAGGAATGGGTCGAGAATGGGGTTGAGCATCGGACCGGGACCGGGACCGGGCCAACCCGACCCAACTACTCTTCGTTGCCAACTCCTAGCTTCGTCAGCACCTGTGATTCTCAGAATGGGGTTGAGCATCGGACCGGGCCTAATTATTTTGGGGTTAAATGGGTTTTAAGTAGCGACTGCGTATCAATGGGATAAGAGCGACAGACCCATTTTTCGTATGGCCCACTAATACCTAATTTCCCTATGCCTTCCGTTGCGAGGTACGATCATTGCATTGTAGTCGCCGTGCCCCCTTTCCTCTTCCTGATCTAGTGAATCACGAATCCTAGTTGATGTTCCCCCGAGTCATTGCTGTAAAGCCTGTCCGCGGAGCCGTCAACTAATCGCCAGGGGCTCCAGCTTCTACAGATTCTCCACCGCCTCGGAGGCGGCTATGGCGGTAGAGGAGCAGTGCTTCGAGCTGCTTCTGACGACCAAGAGGAGCTGCAGGATGAAAGTAGCGGCTCGGAGTCCGGCTGCGGCGGCTTGGCTCGTTCGTGGCAGTGGAAGCGACGCCAGCGTGTGGACGTCGACGAAGGGGATGATGGTCTACCTTTTGCGGGATAGGTGATGCACTGTTTGACGGCGGGGATCTTCACGGCAGTGAGGCGGGATGGGGACCTTGCCACCGCCGCCGCTGATGAACGGACCAGTGATGCTTCCGAGATCCCAAAAGTTGCGCATGTACCAATGGCTCAGCTCCGACGGCTATGACTGGCGGCCCATCATGTCTTCTTGCCTCCCCGCTGTCACGATCCCAACTCGATTGCAGACCTTTCCCACCGCTCATGTGCCGTGATCCAAGCTCCACAAGTTGATGTTGTAGTACGAGCTTCTATACTTCACCTATGTCAACAAGGGGCTTCCCCATCGAAGTTTCTGCCCAGATAGCTTACCCCTATCACTCTGTTGCATCTGTTCTACATGCACCCTCGTAGCCTGTCGCGGGGAAGGTGTTTGATAATATTCCCATGACAACGTGCAAAGCGTCAACCAGCTTCCTGCAAAAGATGCTAGCGCAAGAGTTGATCTCAAACTGATTCGTAAATGGATTTAAAGAGATTCTAGTTTACTTTTGATAAACGTTGCACGGCTACATGTAGCGTGAATATGCATGTACTTGGAGTTGTTTTCAGAATTATTTGTACTATGTAGAAAAAGTTATAAAAATATATTTTATAATTTTTGAAGTTTTTTTGTTATGTTTGTACTTCGGAGTAAAATTAAATCCATTCATTCTCATCCATTCCATGATATTACTCCAAATGGGTTTATGGGTCCCCACCGCCCATTGGGGTGGGTATGAGTATGACATAGTCTAAAAAAAATCTCAATGGGGCGGGTATGGGTTGGCTCAAAATCTAAATGGGTATAATGGGTATGGGTATGGGTTGGTCAAACCCGTCCATTTGCCATCTCTAAGTAGCACTAAGGCACGCTAAACAAACTCGATGGGTTGGCCCAACCCAACCCTCGTATGATCGGACCTATATTTGGTCTATATATTTTTTATATGGACAGGTCCAAAAAAAAATTACCTAAATTTTTAAAGAACTAAACTTTGGTCACGCTCACGTGTGTCAAGCGAGCATCACGCGCAGCTCAAACCAATCCACAAACCAGCTCCCAAACCGTCTCCACGTGGCAGATGGTGATTGTGTGATTTTTTTTGAAATTATGCAATAGGCAAATAAATTTATTTCACTTATAACTTTTAAATCGTAATGAATTTTTTAATGAAACAAAAACTATTTGATTAATTACGAAAAATACAATCTAACAAGATTAATGTTGACATATTTTTATAAAAAAATACAAAAATAATATATGTAGGTTAATTGACACACAAAAATGGTTCATTGACGCCTAGAAATGGTCATTGACACCCAATGTATAAAAATAACGCCTAAGTAAATATTTTACATGCTAAATCACATCTAAGACAATTGACAACCAAACACTTAAAGTAATTCACAATTAAAAACAACATAATGGTGCTCATAAATGACTATTGACACCCAAAGATGGTTAATTGACACCCAAAACGGTTCATTGACACCCAGAAGTATAAAAATGACATCTAAATAAGGTATTGACAAATAAAAATAATGTAACGACGTCCAAATAGGTTTGTATGACACTCAAGACTTTTAACAATTTTTGGACGCTATCTAACCATTTTGGGCGCGATTTAGCCTATTTTGATGCTATGGCCCCCATAAATGGTTATTGATACCCAAAAATAGTTAATTGATTGGTCCATTGACACCCAAAAGTATAAAGATGATGCTCAAATAGGGTATTGACAACCAAAACAACATAACGACGCCTAAATAGGTCTTCTTAACACCTAATAACCACTTACTGGCACCCAAAAATGGTTCATTGACACCTAGAAGTATAAAGACGCCCATAAATTGCTACTGACACCTAAAAATTTTTAGTTGATGGACACCTAAAAGTATAAAAATGATACTCAAATAAGGTATTGACAACTAAAAACAACATAAGGGCACCCAAATAGGCTTGTTTGACACCTAAGAACAACTATATGATGGGATGATTTTGGCTGTATGACGTGGCGGGTTTTAATTAGATGGGTAGGTGGAGGTTGTGTAATTGATAAATAAATTTGTTTTACTTATAACTTTTGAACCATGATGAATTTTTTGACGAAACAAAACTGTTGGATTTGCTATGAAAAATGTATTCCAACAAGACTAATATTGATATATTTTTAACAAAAAAATACAAAATGATATGAATAGGTGACTCTGGTGCTAATGAACCATTTTGGGCGTCAATTAACCATCTTTGGGTGTCAATTAGACATTTATGGGCGCCGTTAAGTTATTATTGGGCGTGAAGTACCCTTATACCCTATTTAATACATACAATCATATTTAGGCATCATATAGTTGTTCTTAGGTGTCAAACAAGCCTATTTGGGTGCCCTTATGTTGTTTTTAGTTGTCAATACCTTATTTGAGTATCATTTTTATACTTTTAGGTGTCCATCAACTAAAAATTTTTAGGTGTCAATAGCTATTTATGGGCGTCTTTATACTTCTAGGTGTCAATGAACCATTTTTGGGTGCCAGTAAGTGGTTATTAGGTGTTAAGAAGACCTATTTAGGCGTCGTTATGTTGTTTTGGTTGTCAATACCCTATTTGAGCATCATCTTTATACTTTTGGGTGTCAATGGACCAATCAATTAACTATTTTTGGGTATCAATAACCATTTATGGGGGCCATAGCATCAAAATAGGCTAAATCGCGCCCAAAATGGTTAGATAGCGTCCAAAAATTGTTAAAAGTCTTGAGTGTCATACAAACCTATTTGGACGTCGTTACATTATTTTTATTTGTCAATACCTTATTTAGATGTCATTTTTATACTTCTGGGTGTCAATGAACCGTTTTGGGTGTCAATTAACCATCTTTGGGTGTCAATAGTCATTTATGAGCACCATTATGTTGTTTTTAATTGTGAATTACTTTAAGTGTTTGGTTGTCAATTGTCTTAGATGTGATTTAGCATGTAAAATATTTACTTAGGCGTTATTTTTATACATTGGGTGTCAATGACCATTTCTAGGCGTCAATGAACCATTTTTGTGTGTCAATTAACCTACATATATTATTTTTGTATTTTTTTATAAAAATATGTCAACATTAATCTTGTTAGATTGTATTTTTCGTAATTAATCAAATAGTTTTTGTTTCATTAAAAAATTCATTACGATTTAAAAGTTATAAGTGAAATAAATTTATTTGCCTATTGCATAATTTCAAAAAAAAATCACACAATCACCATCTGCCACGTGAAGACGGTTTGGGAGCTGGTTTGTGGATTGGTTTGAGCTGCGCGTGATGCTCGCTTGACACACGTGAGCGTGACCAAAGTTTAGTTCTTTAAAAATTTAGGTAATTTTTTGTTGGACCTGTCCATATAAAAAATATATAGACCAAATATAGGTCCGATCATACGAGGGTTGGGTTGGGCCAACCCATCGAGTTTGTTTAGCGTGCCTTAGTACTACTTAGAGATGGCAAATGGGCGGGTTTGACCAACCCATACCCATACCCATTATACCCATTTAGATTTTGAGCCAACCCATACCCGCCCCATTTGATTTCCATCTTTCAATAAGGCTTGTCAGTTTATGCTTGATGAGTCCAACTTTTTTGGCATAATGACAAAAAATGGGGGTCAGACTCGGCTCAAACCTATGATTCTCACTTTTAGCTCGAACCTTGCCTTGAGAGGGGCAAACCATTGACACTCCATCTTTGCTGACTCAATGAAAATACATGATTAGTGAAAATTCTCTAGACAATGATGGTATCCATTCTATATTCCACCCATTTTCACATTTTTTTCCATTTCCCCATATTTTCCCACATATTTAATCCACACATTTTACCCACTTCTCCCAAGTTTGAGGATTTCGACAAAGAAACCTATGTTTCAAACCCAAAGTGCAATTTTTTTTTGGATAATGAGGAACCCCTCCTGGGATCGACCACTATTGGACCCCACCCAGGCAAGGGTAAACCCCAGAACTAGTCGCGTACATGGGGGCACCACGACGCGTTCAGTAATGTGGGGCCTTTATTGCATTATGAGGGTTTTTGCCTAGAGTCGAACTCGGTTCCCTTCATTGGGGATTGCCGAGCCGCACCACTTGAGCTACTCCCTCACCCCAAAGTGCAATTTTCTATCCTATCAATAGTGTACAAGCCTTATTATCAATTTCCTGGTTGAGTTATTCTAAAAATATTCCTTTTTTCAAGGATATTCAATTGTTATTTCAAAGAAATC
This sequence comes from Alisma plantago-aquatica, assembly GCA_963693085.1. Classification (NCBI taxonomy): domain Eukaryota; kingdom Viridiplantae; phylum Streptophyta; class Magnoliopsida; order Alismatales; family Alismataceae; genus Alisma; species Alisma plantago-aquatica. The sequence continues at coordinate 473,435,965 of OY856410.1, forward strand.
CGAAAGATAGTCCTGAATTATCTTTCCTCACAATTTTCTTTAATTTTCTCTAGAACATTCCTCAAATTACCGAAAAATTGAGAAACACATTTTCAATCAACATGGACACTCATCGAGTTTGAGCCATCCAGTACATGCCATGTGGTAGATTTCCTTGATCCACACCCCCACCAACATGGTGTATCAGGGTGATTGGCCACTTCTTCCAGATAGTTCTCTATAAAATAACAAACCCTAACATTACTTATAAATACCTGCTACACCCACCGTATTTTGGGCCCCTTTTGAACCTCCTAAAGTCATAGGATCCAACTACCCCCCTCTTTTAAATCTATGTTACTCGTGATCATAAGATTCTTCCTCTAACACCTCCTACCCAATCAACACTTGTAGACTGGTAAATTGCTTTATTTGTTGTACGCAACTGCTATAACTACTATATATTATCTCTAATTGTTGCATCTGATCTGCTCAACTACTATAATTGCTCCACTCTATTGCTATTATAAATGTCATTATTGCTTGTTTTTTTTTGGAAAAAATTAGATGTTTCTATTATCTTACATCTATTAATCATCCTCAAATCCTATGCATTAATCCTAATAACATGTGAGGGATCTCCTCTGTGAGAGGTCCTGAGGTGATTAGGACCGAACCAACCTAAAAAAATTGGATTTTGAGGGCAATAATGTGAAGGACACGACCATATCCAGCCCTAAAAGGCCGCCCACCAATAAAACTACCCCCCTTTAATTTCTTCTTTAATTGTTGTGGATCACTCTTTTCTTCACAACAAAAAGCGTCTTGATACCTATTTTTACCAGGTGGGATGGGGATGCTAATCCTTCCCACTTGTAACAAGACCGCTAAATATGATCTCTAGATTCGTTCTTTATTTCATTTTTTTACCAATCAGAATTGGATGACACCTCAAATTTACATGGTGGCTTCAACTATTTATCTTCTTTTTCCTCTCTTTCCATATAAAACGTGGTGGTGACTTTTTTTAATTGGTGTCCTTTTCCTGCCTCCATTGGGGCTTGAACCTAAGATCTTTTGGTAAGAAACCAAAGATCTTACAATCGGGGTGTCCCATCTTAGATGACATGGTGGCGACTTTGAATATTCATATTTTATTATCCATGCGACATTTCATTACCAATAAGGGTAGAGTTTGCTCGATATATCTCTATTTCCCTTTTTTTGGGCAGTGTGCAACACTATGAATTCAACATGATATTCCTCAAATCTAGATTTTGTATGCATTAATTAGCTCATTCATGAAATAATTATGCTTTTGGAACTAAGATCAGATCTAGGCCACGAAACCATTTTATTCATTATCTTCACATTTTTAGCAATTTTATATATCATATGACCGTAATTGAAGTGACCAATTATAGACTGGAATATTTGTAAGATGAACTTATCTGTACCAATCATAGCTTGACATATCATCACATAATATATTATCTACTATTAGTCGTAGGTTGGGTCCCATCTAATGGGCTTACTCCACCTCAACGCCTATGCCTGTGGGAGGGTTTTTGAGAGGAGCTAAATTACCCTATCGTATCTCAACCTCACCTTAGACTCTAACTATCCTCCGTGATCCTTTTACGATGCCCAATTCATGGTACATAGGCTTGATGAGACTTCCTTACCCCAATATCCAGATCAATAACATACTTCTCGTATCCCATGTTTCCCATAGCCATTGGGTTTCCTTGTTGACCACCTCATGACTTGACAACTATATAAGACCCTCCTTGTGCCGCCTTCAAACCCCAAGAGACTAACTTCAAGCTTTCATTAAGTGTTGACCGACCCTCACTTGCTCCCCCCAACTCTAATTGTGGTTGATAGATTCACCATCTCCGACGACAAGTTTAAGTCCTTCTGAGTTGTTTCTGACCATCCACCTTCCTTCAGTGAGTACACACAAACTCCACATGATCGACAATTTGGACGTTTGAGGTAGCCTCTCTGTCTCCCCAATTCTCACACTCTTCAATATTGGTTTTTGGTCTCACATGCTATCTTGGTGATCTAGTGGTTAATCTATTTTAATTTTGGCTGGGTTGACTTTATTAGAATTCCCTAAGTAGTATCTGGCCTAAGTTTGCAGTCTTTTTTCTTGTTTTCCAAAATTTTCAAAGGGTTGTTCATTCTTATCCTCATCGTGACCATGGTGGAAGGGTGATTTCAGCTTCTTATCACCTCAACACCTCCTCTTTGGGTCAACGAGTTTAGATGGAGTTGAGGAACTCATTCGCAAGGATGCTTGGCCGAGATTCTTCCTATTTTGATGGTATGATTGGACGGTTTGAGATTCACTATCTCTATTCCTTGTACAAGTTGTTCAATGCTGAGAAGACGACGACTGCTCATTGTTTTACTATTTCACCCTTATTTTGGTGTAATTAGTACCACACTTTAATGGGTGTTCCTATCCTTTTGTCAATAATAAGATATTATGCTGTAAGAAGTGTTTGTTTTTATGAGTCTACCATATCATGTGAGTAAAGTCTTAGTGGGGGTATTTTGGTAATTGTAGGCGATTTTGTTTATCAAATTCAGTAAATATTTATATTTTGTAAATTTTGTAGTAATTCATGAATAAGTGATCAAAAAAAATTCGAATAAGGAAAACAACATCTATCATTTTGTATAACCTTTATGACCTAACTCCAATGAACTAAATACGTGGTCTTTAGGTTTTTTAATATTATCCTTAATTTGTAAAATTCATATCTAATGATCCATAAGTTAGAATTCAATAAATAAATATGTTTTGAAATCATAAATTCATAATCTATATGGTTGTATAAATTTCATAATCTAATTTAGTAATTGGGAAAAAGGTCATTTATAGGATTTTTGTTTATGGGAACCTAACTCTAGTTCATTTGAATATTTAATAGGCATCTTTCAACCCTGATTTGAATCTAGGTTTGAACCTTTGAGATGTTCATACTCAATTTGAGGTATGTTGCTCTACTTTTTGGATCGTATCTGACGATTCTCTCCTTTTTGAATCATATTGGACAATTACCTCATCCTCTCACTTGGTGTATGTTGCTTGTCTTTATGAGTCATATTGGACAATGATTTATATTTTCTCTCTTTGTTTGACTTGATTCAGACATATTGATTTGTATATCACTTGGTTATACATGTTTGACGTGATTGGGTCCAATTCCCTAAATTTTGTCATATAGATTGTTTAAAGTGCAAATTGAATCTACTTCTGTTGATCTTATAGATACTTATTTAATTTGCAACTCTTATTGCATTTTTAATGTTATTGTTTCATTTAATGATAGAAACCCTAAATTGGTGATTTACTTTAACTGAACTTATCTTGTATCTCTATAAAATGTGTGTTTGTTTGTTGAGACTATTATTATCTACAAGTAGTAGTACTTATAGGATTGGATCCAATTGTACAACCTCTTCCATATATGGCTTTTGGTGCTCTCACTTAATCCTCAAGTTCTCTCACCTGATATATAAAAATAAATTCCACAATATTGCACATATTTTAGATATTCGATCAGTGCATATAACCTAAATATACTCTACTATAATGTTCTTTCATTCTTATTAATAAAACTAACTATATATAATTTTACATCAAATGTAATTTGAAAAGTTTGTAGCCAAAAGTATTTGCAAAATATACATTATTATAGAATCGTCTATATATATGTTATATATTACATGTATTTGTGACGAATCTGGGTATCAGGCTTATGTTTTTCTTGGCCCTGACTGCCCATATAAAAATTTAGGTATTTGCCTCGGTGTTACTTGTTGACTAATGGCATACATGTATTTGTAATGAATCCAGATATCAGGCTTGTGTTTTTATTGGCCCTGACTGCCTGTTTAAAAATTGAAAATGATCTGGTCATGTGAAGCACCCTCACGCGCGGGTGCTACGCGCGACCGACTGGGTGGCTGGGTGATTTTGGATGATTTTGGCTGTATGACGTGGCGGGTTTTAATTAGATGGGTAGGTGGAGGTTGTGTAATTGATAAATAAATTTGTTTTACTTATAACTTTTGAACCGTGACGAATTTTTTGACGAAACAAAACTGTTGGATTTGCTATGAAAAATGTATTCCAACAAGACTAATATTGATATATTTTTAACAAAAAAATACAAAATGATATGAATAGGTGACTCTGGTGCTAATGAACCATTTTGGGCGTCAATTAACCATCTTTGGGTGTCAATTAGACATTTATGGGCGCCGTTAAGTTATTATTGGGCGTGAAGTACCCTTATACCCTATTTAATACATACAATCATATTCCCAGCCACCCAGTCGGTCGCGCGTAGCACCCGCGCGTGAGGGTGCTTCACGTGACCAGATCATTTTCAATTTTTAAACAGGCAGTCAGGGCCAATAAAAACACAAGCCTGATATCTGGATTCATTACAAATACATGTATGCCATTAGTCAACAAGTAACACCGAGGCAAATACCTAAATTTTTATATGGGCAGTCAGGGCCAAGAAAAACATAAGCCTGATACCCAGATTCGTCACAAATACATGTAATATATAACATATATATAGACGATTCTATAATAATGTATATTTTGCAAATACTTTTGGCTACAAACTTTTCAAATTACATTTGATGTAAAATTATATATAGTTAGTTTTATTAATAAGAATGAAAGAACATTATAGTAGAGTATATTTAGGTTATATGCACTGATCGAATATCTAAAATATGTGCAATATTGTGGAATTTATTTTTATATATCAGGTGAGAGAACTTGAGGATTAAGTGAGAGCACCAAAAGCCATATATGGAAGAGGTTGTACAATTGGATCCAATCCTATAAGTACTACTACTTGTAGATAATAATAGTCTCAACAAACAAACACACATTTTATAGAGATACAAGATAAGTTCAGTTAAAGTAAATCACCAATTTAGGGTTTCTATCATTAAATGAAACAATAACATTAAAAATGCAATAAGAGTTGCAAATTAAATAAGTATCTATAAGATCAACAGAAGTAGATTCAATTTGCACTTTAAACAATCTATATGACAAAATTTAGGGAATTGGACCCAATCACGTCAAACATGTATAACCAAGTGATATACAAATCAATATGTCTGAATCAAGTCAAACAAAGAGAGAAAATATAAATCATTGTCCAATATGACTCATAAAGACAAGCAACATACAACCAAGTGAGAGGATGAGGTAATTGTCCAATATGATTAAAAAAGGAGAGAATCGTCAGATACGATCCAAAAAGTAGAGCAACATACCTCAAATTGAGTATGAACATCTCAAAGGTTCAAACCTAGATTCAAATCAGGGTTGAAAGATGCCTATTAAATATTCAAATGAACTAGAGTTAGGTTCCCATAAACAAAAATCCTATAAATGACCTTTTTCCCAATTACTAAATTAGATTATGAAATTTATACAACCATATATATTATGAATTTATGATTTCAAAACATATTTATTTATTGAATTCTAACTTATGGATCATTAGATATGAATTTTACAAATTAAGGATAATATTAAAAAACCTAAAGACCACGTATTTAGTTCATTGGAGTTAGGTCATAAAGGTTATACAAAATGATAGATGTTGTTTTCCTTATTCGAATTTTTTTTGATCACTTATTCATGAATTACTACAAAATTTACAAAATATAAATATTTACTGAATTTGATAAACAAAATCGCCTACAATTACCAAAATACCCCCACTAAGACTTTACTCACATGATATGGTAGACTCATAAAAACAAACACTTCTTACAGCATAATATCTTATTATTGACAAAAGGATAGGAACACCCATTAAAGTGTGGTACTAATTACACCAAAATAAGGGTGAAATAGTAAAACAATGAGCAGTCGTCGTCTTCTCAGCATTGAACAACTTGTACAAGGAATAGAGATAGTGAATCTCAAACCGTCCAATCATACCATCAAAATAGGAAGAATCTCGGCCAAGCATCCTTGCGAATGAGTTCCTCAACTCCATCTAAACTCGTTGACCCAAAGAGGAGGCGTTGAGGTGATAAGAAGCTGAAATCACCCTTCCACCATGGTCACGATGAGGATAAGAATGAACAACCCTTTGAAAATTTTGGAAAACAAGAAAAAAGACTGCAAACTTAGGCCAGATACTACTTAGGGAATTCTAATAAAGTCAACCCAGCCAAAATTAAAATAGATTAGCCACTAGATCACCAAGATAGCATGTGAGACCAAAAACCAATATTGAAGAGTGTGAGACAGAGAGGCTACCTCAAACGTCCAAATTGTCGATCATGTGGAGTTTGTGTGTACTCACTGAAGGAAGGTGGATGGTCAGAAACAACTCAGAAGGACTTAAACTTGTCGTCGGAGATGGTGAATCTATCAACCACAATTAGAGTTGGGGGGAGCAAGTGAGGGTCGGTCAACACTTAATGAAAGCTTGAAGTTAGTCTCTTGGGGTTTGAAGGCGGCACAAGGAGGGTCTTATATAGTTGTCAAGTCATGAGGTGGTCAACAAGGAAACCCAATGGCTATGGGAAACATGGGATACGAGAAGTATGTTATTGATCTGGATATTGGGGTAAGGAAGTCTCATCAAGCCTATGTACCATGAATTGGGCATCGTAAAAGGATCACGGAGGATAGTTAGAGTCTAAGGTGAGGTTGAGATACGATAGGGTAATTTAGCTCCTCTCAAAAACCCTCCCACAGGCATAGGCGTTGAGGTGGAGTAAGCCCATTAGATGGGACCCAACCTACGACTAATAGTAGATAATATATTATGTGATGATATGTCAAGCTATGATTGGTACAGATAAGTTCATCTTACAAATATTCCAGTCTATAATTGGTCACTTCAATTACGGTCATATGATATATAAAATTGCTAAAAATGTGAAGATAATGAATAAAATGGTTTCGTGGCCTAGATCTGATCTTAGTTCCAAAAGCATAATTATTTCATGAATGAGCTAATTAATGCATACAAAATCTAGATTTGAGGAATATCATGTTGAATTCATAGTGTTGCACACTGCCCAAAAAAAGGGAAATAGAGATATATCGAGCAAACTCTACCCTTATTGGTAATGAAATGTCGCATGGATAATAAAATATGAATATTCAAAGTCGCCACCACGTCATCTAAGATGGGACACCCCGATTGTAAGATCTTTGGTTTCTTACCAAAAGATCTTAGGTTCAAGCCCCAATGGAGGCAGGAAAAGGACACCAATTAAAAAAAGTCACCACCACGTTTTATATGGAAAGAGAGGAAAAAGAAGATAAATAGTTGAAGCCACCATGTAAATTTGAGGTGTCATCCAATTCTGATTGGTAAAAAAATGAAATAAAGAACGAATCTAGAGATCATATTTAGCGGTCTTGTTACAAGTGGGAAGGATTAGCATCCCCATCCCACCTGGTAAAAATAGGTATCAAGACGCTTTTTGTTGTGAAGAAAAGAGTGATCCACAACAATTAAAGAAGAAATTAAAGGGGGGTAGTTTTATTGGTGGGCGGCCTTTTAGGGCTGGATATGGTCGTGTCCTTCACATTATTGCCCTCAAAATCCAATTTTTTTAGGTTGGTTCGGTCCTAATCACCTCAGGACCTCTCACAGAGGAGATCCCTCACATGTTATTAGGATTAATGCATAGGATTTGAGGATGATTAATAGATGTAAGATAATAGAAACATCTAATTTTTTCCAAAAAAAAAACAAGCAATAATGACATTTATAATAGCAATAGAGTGGAGCAATTATAGTAGTTGAGCAGATCAGATGCAACAATTAGAGATAATATATAGTAGTTATAGCAGTTGCGTACAACAAATAAAGCAATTTACCAGTCTACAAGTGCTGATTGGGTAGGAGGTGTTAGAGGAAGAATCTTATGATCACGAGTAACATAGATTTAAAAGAGGGGGGTAGTTGGATCCTATGACTTTAGGAGGTTCAAAAGGGGCCCAAAATATGGTGGGTGTAGCAGGTATTTATAAGTAATGTTAGGGTTTGTTATTTTATAGAGAACTATCTGGAAGAAGTGGCCAATCACCCTGACACACCATGTTGGTGGGGGTGTGGATCAAGGAAATCTGCCACATGGCATGTACTGGATGGCTCAAACTCGATGAGTGTCCATGTTGATTGAAAATGTGTTTCTCAATTTTTCGGTAATTTGAGGAATGTTCTAGAGAAAATTAAAGAAAATTGTGAGGAAAGATAATTCAGGACTATCTTTCGGATTTCTTTGAAATAACAATTGAATATCCTTGAAAAAAGGAATATTTTTAGAATAACTCAACCAGGAAATTGATAATAAGGCTTGTACACTATTGATAGGATAGAAAATTGCACTTTGGGGTGAGGGAGTAGCTCAAGTGGTGCGGCTCGGCAATCCCCAATGAAGGGAACCGAGTTCGACTCTAGGCAAAAACCCTCATAATGCAATAAAGGCCCCACATTACTGAACGCGTCGTGGTGCCCCCATGTACGCGACTAGTTCTGGGGTTTACCCTTGCCTGGGTGGGGTCCAATAGTGGTCGATCCCAGGAGGGGTTCCTCATTATCCAAAAAAAAATTGCACTTTGGGTTTGAAACATAGGTTTCTTTGTCGAAATCCTCAAACTTGGGAGAAGTGGGTAAAATGTGTGGATTAAATATGTGGGAAAATATGGGGAAATGGAAAAAAATGTGAAAATGGGTGGAATATAGAATGGATACCATCATTGTCTAGAGAATTTTCACTAATCATGTATTTTCATTGAGTCAGCAAAGATGGGGTGTCAATGGTTTGCCCCTCTCAAGGCAAGGTTCGAGCTAAAAGTGAGAATCATAGGTTTGAGCCGAGTATGACCCCCATTTTTTGTCATAAAATGCCAAAAAAGTTGGACTCATCAAGCATAAACTGACAAGCCTTATTGAAAGATGGAAATCAAATGTCACGTAATTTCCTTTTAAGGATGAGTTGATGAAATAGTCATTCATAAAAAATAGGATTGAGAGTGATTTCTTCATAATAAGGGTAGCCTCTAGCTGAGAAACTTACCCATGTCTAGTCAATCGTTCATTCTCCTAATGTTTTGATGAGCCAAATGAGTTTTTCAATCATAAAAGTAATTCCTATCATAGCTTTAGTTCTTATATCAACACGTTTGATTCTCTCACTAGCTCATGCCTTAGTGAGAAAAATGTGAATGTGAAAACACAAATGAGGGTTTTGGTTTGTCAAAATTTGATAAGATCAAGAGTTCCTTCAAAACAAATTCTGACCTACTGAGGTCACAAGACAACTATCTCACAGCACAGACGGTCGACTCAGCTCCAAAAAACTCCAACCTCAGAGCCAGATGACCATTTGGTCCTCACCTCCACATGCCATCTTGACACTCCAGATGAGTGTCTCGAGTTAGTGAGATGATTGGCTCATGCCACCATTCGAACATCCATGTAAGCCTAGACGGCCATCTCAAGACCACATTAGGTCAAATGTCAGTGCCACGCTCAAATCTTAGGGTTTCAAGTTGATTAATGTTGCAGCGGAATGAGACGGGCGTCCCGCACCCAGACAATCATTTTGACGTCTTGCTTCAAGCCCAAGAAATGGAATCAAAGGGCACCACCATTCCATTTCCTAGGTTTTGATTGCTACCCCTTAGGCCATGCCACATCATTATCCAGAAGATCGTCTCGGCTAGCGAGATGACTACTTTCACAGCTCGCAAGTAGCACATTTCACTAGCTGCCATCTCCATTTGTTCCTCCCCCCTTTCAGACTTTTCACCCCTCCTTCCCCTTTAAAAGGAAGGGGGGATCCAGTATGAGAGGGGTTCTCATTTTTTTGTACTTTCACATTTTATTAAAGATGTGTTATTTTTCAATTCATAGTAGTGTAATTCTTCATTCTACAATAAAGCTTTGTTCTTTGTTATAGATCTAGATCTCACTCTAGTTTCTTGTTTCTACTTTTAGTTATTTCTATCGGAGTGGGGGATTAAGAGAGCAAGCTATTTCATTGTCACAACATTGGTCTTTTTGGATATTCTGTCCTTTTGGTCTATGGCTTCCTACTTTCTTCCCCTTGTTTCTCCATTCCTTACCATGGCTAGAGAGTAGTTCTATAATCTAGATGAGGGGAGTAGCTCCTTAGCCATGTGTTATCGAATCAAGTTTAACACAACCTTTTTAGATGGATGGTTTTTAGTTTAGAAATCACCTATTTTAACGAAGTAATTAATCATTTTTATTGTGGATTAATCTCGATAGATGCAATCGTGGAAAGTGGGATTTAGAACGCTTAAATCGATTACATGGAGATTTGAACGTGAATGTGGAAAATTCTCCTTTAGGATGATGGAATGTAATATGTGAATGCCATGACCAATAGGTTCACATGGAGTTTGTCTCTTGTGTTTCGTTTATGAATGATTCACATACCTTCTTCTATCTTACTTGTCATGTACTCTTTCGGTCTAGTTTTCACTTTGGCTAAGGAGGTGAATGTTTTTCCCATCTGATTCAATCATTCTTTTTTCAACGCATGTTCCAATCACCTTCTTTATATTCTTGCACATTATTTCTTTTCCATAGATGATCTTTCTTTTCTAACAAACTTTTTTCTTTCCTATCTTAGCATAATCCTTTGACTTCATTACTTTAGTATAATTTTTTATTTCATTTGCACTTAATTTATTGCTTTAGTGTAATCAACCAACTTCCAAAACTCAGAATGTAATTTCTTGTTCAAATATTCAAAAACTCCAAGAAGATATAAAGTTTAAAATTGATTGGGTTTAGAGAACACAATCTTAAAAATGTTATCCTATGGGATCAACCCTTTTATACTAGCCTTAATTGGAAAGTAAAATAAGGTAAAACTCTAGAATATTATTTTATTGAATTGGTGTGCACTCTAATGCGTATCAAATTTTGCGTCGTTGTCGGGGACAACATATTGTTTTCTCAGACCCCCGAAATTTTTTTGAACAATTTTTTTTTTCATTTTTTATGCCTTCTGAGTACCATTCTAGAAGTTTTATCTCCTCCTTTTGTTGAGTTTTCATTCCAACAGTATGTTTTTTCTGCACTCAAATATATTTGTTGATTATAACTGTGCATGCAACACCCACTGAGCGTTGATTCTGCGCTGCCAGTTTTTGATCCAGATCTAGAAAGAACCTTCCATCATTTGAATAGACAAACTAAGTTAGGATGGATGATGAGGAAGTTACACATAGGATTAAGCAAGCACTTGCTGCTCAAAGAGAACGAATGATGGCCGATCTTGCAGCTCAAGAGGCCGCTTTGGGTGCAGCCTATGTAGCTGAGCAAGAGGCCTTAGAATCCTCTTAGAAGGAGGTTGAAAGACTTTTCCACACCCAAAACTAGATATGCACAACCTCCCATTGTGCCACCCAAAATTACACTCCCCAATTCGAGATCCGCACCCAATAGATCACCATGCTTCAAACCAACCTATTTTAGGGAACAAGGGTGAGAGTTGTCAAGATCATCTCCAACATTTTCCGACCTTTGTTCTCTGCTCAAGATCTCAGGCATTTCTGAAGATTCCATTAGATCCATACTGTTCAAATACTCTCTCTCAGGGTAAGCCAACAGTTGGTATAATGCCATGGAGGGTGAAGAACATATCACCACTTGGGAGGCACTTCAAAACAAGTTCTTGGATAAATACTTCCCTCCTTCGCTTACCTATGAAATTAGGGGAAAATCCTTCTCTTTTCCATGGTCCTAGGTAAAACTCTAGGAGAGGCTTGGGAAAGATTTAAGGAACTCCTTTGACATTGCCCTCACCACAACATCTCACAATTTCAACTCATTGAGATATTCTACCGTGGTGTTGATGATGACACTAAGAAATTCCTTAATTCCTCATCTGGAGAAAACTTCATATTTCAAAACTTAAGTAGTGAGGAATCAGTGGGGTCCTAAAAGTTGCTAAGATTGAGGTAAATCTAAATATCCATACCATCACTGAATCCCTTAACATGATTTCCTTGAAGCAGGATTGCCTAGAGTCCTCCTCCAAAGGTTATTGGAAGGCAACCCAATCCTTTATTTATTTTTGCATTCTCTTTATATAATTGTTTAGCTAACTTTTTTCATTCAATTTCAAATTAGTTGTCTTTTGTTATGTTCAAAATAAGGGTGTCGGCTGGCTACCCAACCTGACATCTCGTCTACATGAATCAAGACTTTCCACTGAGCGAGATGGTCGTCTGGTAAAATTGAGACAGTCATCTAAGACTTTATGACAACCATTTCAAATTAGCAATTGTTTTAAATTCAAAATCCAAAATTCAAAATGCCGCCATTATCACACCATACGGTCGTTTGTCACAAATGAGACAGTCATCTCACATACCAAGAGGCGCATTCAAGCTCACTAATCACATTGGCCAGCAAAACGATACTTTTCCCCCCAAAATGCTAAACTATGGGATGGTTGTGCTAGTGGTCATTTTGCATGACTAAATTAGCCTATTAAATAAGCAACTCGGGGGAACAACGACTGAAAACCACCAAAATAAATTTCTCCCCCCCTTGAGTAGTGCTTCCTTCTCCGATGACGTGCACCCAACCGACCACCTCAAATGTTGTGACACCATCCTAGCCCCCTCCCCTGGAGCTCCTAGCCTACCATCTCACCTTTGAGACAGTCATTCTGCCATCTTGACTACACCAACAACCACCTTCCTCAGATTACCTTTGTTACTCCTCCTCTTCTTACTCCACCATCTCATATGTTCCGCCGAACACGTTGTATGGCTTCCCCACAACCAGACGACCATCACGCAGGGTGGGACAGTCATCCTACAGATCCAACTTGTCATCTCACTGACCTCACGAGCAAGCTATGCAACTACTCTAGATGGCGATTTTGATGGGAGAGGCAGACATATCACCACTCACTGACCAGCATATCAAATCCTCATTCACCAACAGTCATGCACCCATTCCACCTCCTAAATGTTCATCCAGCTTTCGTGTCATAGTAGTACCTCCTTCTTCTTGAGGTGGTCTTTGTGCCTGCACCTGCAAAAGAGATGACTGAGTGAGCAACCAATTGAGTGTCTCACTCACTACAAATATCCATTTCCTTTACACTCCAGATACCAATTTCATCCTTGTCAAATGACAATTTCATTACCCTAAAACAATCATCTTGCACCTGCCAAAAAATTGTCTCATTCTCATAGCATCCAACCACCATGTCTGAAGGAGGATCTCACTGCGGTTTTGTTGACCGCCTCCACAAGGGCAAGCAGGCCATCAAAAATATAGTTTCTAGTGATCTATCTTGCCACTCTACCTCAGGTCCCGACATCTAGATCCGAGAGCCTACTAGAGTTTCTTATCCTGAGGTGGATTAGGAGATGCTCCATGACATCGACAAGGTTGAAAGGTTCATCTAGGATACAGAGGTAGGGCGGTTTTCTTCTCGACAGGATTCAAAATCTACCTTGCCTCATCCATCCTGCATAGCCCCTATTCTAGGGAGCTATGCTCAGTTCGTCAGTGCCAAACATTTTAATAGATTCAACGAGAAAACTACACTTGGTGTCTCTCTCCCTTGTTGGGCCTGCAACGTCACCCTTAAGGCACTCAAAATTAGGGAAGTTGTCGACAATATCTTGCACAAGAACCATATCCTCCTCTTTCACTACCGAGTCACTTTAGTGTATAGTGACCTCACCTTGGAGTTCATGACCACCTACCTCCGTTTCCACAATTCGTGGGGCAAATCCTACTACAAGGCATGAGTCTTCAGCGAGGATTTTGATATCTCCTCCATGTAGCTTACCTCCATGATCCTTGATGGAGGGGAAGACTACCGGCTCACTCATTGCATGGAGCGTCGCCACAATGTCTACCCCGACAACTACAAAGTGGAGAAGTTCTGGGTAGATATTACTAGCCTTCCACCCATGTTGCCCCTTGGCCTTAAGGCATCCAACATCCACAACCCAGTGGTTTGCTACCTTCACTACATCCTAGCTCCCACCTTCTTCGGCAGGGAAGGTACGGGTACCATTATACTTTTTGAGCTCTACACTGTGTGGCGTCTCCTAAATAATGAGCCCTACAATTGGGGGAGCCTGATGATCGATCATCTCAACTATCAGGCCACCCACAATACTTCTTTTTCCTTTAGCATCATCCATATAATCACGTACATAGTATACTTTCTGAGCTACACTCACATTTCCTTCATGCCACTGGAGCTTAAGAGTCATTTGATCGATCTCCCGTACTTAAAGGGATGTAAGATCATCCACACTGGTGTCTCTAGTGTCTACTATCTCTCTTGAAAGACACTGATAACACCCAAATATAGGCATCTATGCTAAGCATTTATTTGTGGTTTTGTTCCTTTATAGCCTTAATATGTCCAAAATAACCCTAGATTCTTATCTTTTAGTAATTTATATCTTTTCATAGATAAAGTTCCTCCACTAGCCAATTTTGGGACTTGTAGGAAATGAACCGAAAAAGACGTCTATCCTCCAAGATTTCTCCCCAACACATAGTTTTTGCAGCAACTAGGCTTCCATCCATCGCAATTGTAGATCAAACATCGCACTATGTGCACCAGATTAGGAGGCGGTGGTCCCGCTAACTGACTAGTGGGCCCAAGAAACTTTTGATATCTTAGACCCTATTTTTGATGGCCAATCCTTTATCAGAATCCATCCTCGCCAATCAAAAGGTTCATCAATGTGGGCCCATCAATCACCAAGTAATACCCCCGTGGGGGTGGGTTTGGTCCATGATGCCACGACCGTGACCAAAAAGGATGTCGTGATTGCGACCAAGAAGACAATGTCGCGACTGCGGCCAAGACGTAGTATCGACCAACACTAGGTACGACTAGGCTAAGGCTCAGCATGACCGGGCCGAGGCCACAACCGTGACCGAGGCACATCGACCATGACCGCAGCCTGAACACCTCGAATGAGGCCACAAACCGTGGGGTGTACCCCAACCGCAACTGCGGCTCGACAACCTCAACTAAGGCCACGACCGCGACCGTAACTGTGGCACAAACGCAACCGCCGGGTCTACCTCGAATGTGGAATGACCACAACTGCGGGGTCTACCTCGACCTTGACCTCAACCCCGACACGACTGTGCCCAGCTCGTCACGGTCAGGCCGAGACTAGGGTCGCAACCGAGGCAGGTGCCATGACCATCTTCCGCCTTTGCCTATAAATACTCACCCCCATGACCTGGAGAGGGGTTTTGAATTTTTGGAGGTTCCACATTTTGATTTCGACCTATTTTGGTTCTTAGAGCCCCATGGGAAAGTTCTAAGGTCCAAAAAGATTGAAGTGCTCATAATACATCCGTTCCTCCATTTTGCTTCCATCTACCACTATTTTCCACCATCATTCACCCAAATCCTACCATTCCTAGCCATTTTCTGCCTCCATACACCCACCAAGCTATTGTTTGGGGCGGAATCAAAGAGAAAGGAGGCCAATGAGTCCAGAAGACCAAGGAGGACGACCCAAATGTGAGATCCGACCTGTACAAAGGCTAAGGATCGAGAGCCACCTCTCCTCTATGGGCTAAATCTCTTCTTCTTATCCTTTCTTCTACTATTCTCCTTTGTTTCTATACAAATGATGTTCTTCCATCTTTACTCAGTGCCAACTATACTTGTCCATGGCTAGTTGAGCTCCTTATTTGTTATGTAGTCTGCTTTAGGCATGTTTACGTACTTTTACCTTAAGCAAGCAATTTTATTATAGATCTAGTATGTTTATTGTTCTATCTTCTCTTTCTGATTATGTTTGCTAGTTTGATTTATCTCCTTCTTGCTTGAACTTCTATTTCTTCCTATATCAAGAGATTCATTGTAAAAATAGATAAGAGAAGGTAGTTTGGATCAAAATATGAAAGGAGGATGGTTCAAGGTGATTTGTGTAGAACTGTAGACCTGGGCATGACCCGGCCCAGTCGGCACGGTCAGGCCCACTACTAGGTTTTGCCTAGATCACACATGTTCCTAACATCTAAGAATATTCTAGACCTGAGAGGGTATCTAGAATATTCTAGGGTGTTGATTTTTCATCTTTAAGAGAGGTTTCATATCATTGATGGGTTTTAATCACGTTACGTGAAAGCGAGTGGGATGACCCCATAGGAACAGATACCATAGTTCGTACTATGTTTGGGTGTAGGTTGCTTGCTGGGGTGTTTGAGGGTTGTCTACGCCCAAGAACGGGTGCCTGGACTACCCAACTTGTGGTTATATAGCCAAGAACTCCTTCTCCTTGATTAGTAGTGTGGCAACACATCCCACTATCACACATACAGCGAGGTGTTACACGAAAACGTGCGGAAATCACCATAACCACAGATTATGAAAACACAGTTTAATTAAAACCGATTTCGGAAAACTGATAAACCGAGAAACTATTACATTCCAGTCCATATCCTGCAAGGAAACATGTTACATACATATATATACAATCCCATTACATGTTCATAGCTTAGAGAAACAACTGTCTTATCGTCACATGAAATCATCACCTGTTCATGTACACAGAGGCCCATATCTGGCCAACAACAGGATGTCCAAAAACATCTACAACTATTCATCGTGAAACAACGTAAAAACATCGTCAAGGATCTGAGAGTACATGGATGACTCTAGACTCTATCACAAAACATCCAAAACAGCAACTCATCCATGGCTTGCCTTCTACTGTTCTTCTTGCTGCTCAGCTGCAACTCCACGACCACCACCACGTCTAGCTCGACTACCTAAAAAGGGGATGTAAACCAGCGGAGTGAGACAATTGAACATTATCCCAGCGGGAAACATAACTCCCCGCCCAGACTACAAAACCTCAGATGAGTATATATATATATATATATATATATATAAGCAACTAGCTGATAAGAGATGTAGCAAGAACAGTATATGAAATAAAGCTATCTAGCTTACCAGATGTAACCAAGTAAAACATGAGTATCAAGACAGACTATCCAAGTTCTACTGCCATAGAGGAACATGTAAATAACTGCAAGATATAACAAGAGTAACTAGACAAACAAGGCCTCAACCAATGTTTCGTGTTTGTCTTAAGCAACCAAAACTAAACGGATGGATTACATTTTATTATTATGCCATGAGGAAGTGAACCGTACCATTCAAATCCAACCAATGGCTGTGAAGCCCATAACCGGTGCCATACAAGGTCAATGGAAGAGCCGGAATCCACGACCTCACCCCTCGTGGTCAGTACACGAGAAACAAAGCAGGACTGCAGTCTCATGCTCAAGTGGTCTCAGCCACAGGGTCAGCTCCTCAGGCTACCCTTCCTCTAGCCCGCCTTGGTACAGGTCACGACGCTAGTAAAACCGAGCCACAGGTCTAAACAACGTGCTATGAGCCATGAATTCATTCATGCTCATTAAATCACATATCCGGAGCCATGGGCCATGTTCACCATGCTCATCACATACCCGAGTCTGCAACCACAGCTGCACTCGTTTCCCTCTCTATTTGAGGCTAGGAGAAACCTCGCATATTCAAAAATATGCACTCCGGGTTAACCCGCAGGAGAACCCATTTCACCATCACCCTATCCTGACTGATGATGGATCTATGGCCAGGGAAACTACATGATAGGTTTCACTGTGATTAATTAGTATCTTTTAGATGGATTGCAAGATTCAACCAAGTTGTATAACATGCAAACTATAGAAGGAAAATAAACAACATAAATTCAACATTATGCTATTATTGTAATTACATCAACCTGATCCATCTCAAGGATCCAACATCGCATGTTATCACTTGGCCTCTTGCCAACCATCCAGATCCACCTCAAGGATCATCACATAACATGGGATCTCAATCCCTCATCACATAGTGCCATAGCCTCTCAAGGATTTCATCATCATTATGGGACATCATTCATAATACACCTGACATCTCATTATTCTCATATAAACGTTTCTCATAGCCTTTCATTGGCTATGCAGTACCTGCATGGTTAGCATCAATCAATAGTCAATATGCATAATCGGGAGACTCCTCATTCACAAGATTGCATACCGAATGACCATTTAAGCATATTGTCAATATAAGGACTATGCCTACTATCATGAGATGTTATTCAAGATGTTACCATTATCAATTATACCTCAACTGGGAATCATGTGCGCAAGACATGTTATTGAACAACTATTTATATACTTCTTCTTGCTTAAACACCACGCTAAGAACAATCATTGTTATTATCATTACCATAATCACGATAATTATCATTATGTAAGCAAAGAGTCACCAACGTTATCAAGGGCATATACAAGTCGAGCCACTTCCATGACACAAAGATCCCTCACAAAAGATACCAAAACCCTCACAAGAAGACCATCCCGGGCAAGGTTCACCTTCCCCAAAAACCATGGCGTGCAGCCAAGTCAGGCGTGCAGCACACCGTTGAGCGTGCAGGGTTCATCGGCTAGTCGCAATGTGTGCAAGGTTGTGCAGACTGTTGTCGGGTGAGCAAGTGTGTCGGGTGAGCTGACCATGTCGGGCGAGCAGGTGTGTCGGGTGAGCAGCACAAAGGCGTCCAGCATGCCGGGCACTGAGCCGTGCAAGAGAGCACCGGGTGACACATGGCGTTGTGCAAAGGTGTGACACTCTAGGCATGCAACTCGACCGAGCGAGCTAAGCTATCGGGCGGGCAGGGCAGTGCTCACCCGCTCATCATCACATCGCGCGTCAAGGTGACCCGTGCATGGTCCTACACACTCAGTCTAGACAAAACCTCTCTGCCGGGCCAGCAAGCCTGCCGGGCGAGCAACTCCAAAGCGTGCAGCCTTCCGTGCAACCAAGGGTTGCCTCACGCACCCCACACAAAGCAGAACTCTCAACTGATTCAAAGTGAACAGACCGTGCAAGGGAAGACTAGACCAAGGGGGCTGTCGGGCAACACCTCTACAAGCACCAAACACTCAAGATACACCTCTACAAGGTCAATAAAATGAGCTCACCTTCTAGCCCAAGGTGAGAAGAGAGTCTTGCTCGAGCCACTAAGTCACAAGCTCACCTCAATCGACTAGGAAAAAGGGGTATTGCTCATGGAATTAGGATTCAAACTCACTCTTCTAGACCAAGGGGAGAAAGGAGTGTTGCTCCCTAAACCCTAACTCATATGGATCGGCCAACATGGCTACTAAGCAAGAACTAAGCTACTCGCATACATATAAACAAGAACATATATGAAAAGAGAGTAGTGTAGCTAGGGTTAGAGTTATGCAACCCGCCTTAAGCTCCAAGCTCCAAGGAAGAAGAACTCCAAGCTCCACGCACCACCAAGCAAGGAGGGTGGAGAGCTCCAAGGGATATCGGCCACCACTAGCTTCTCCAAGGGTGTGTCGGCCACCACTTCTTCTGCTCCAAGGGTGTGTCGACCACCAAGCAAGGGAAAGAGGGAGTGTGTCGTGCACTCAAGGTGGAGGAACCAAAGGGACCTTAAGCTAAGGAAGGAACCATCTATATAGAAGGAAAAGGGAGGATAAATCAAGGTTGATTCATGCTAGGTGTCGTCCACCCAAGGGACACTTGTCCACAAGCTCAAGTCACCACTCTAGCAAGCCTTAAGACATTTGTCCAAGATGTGCACCAAGTGTCCACCAAACAAGACCAAGCACCATGGATGACACACCATGCTTGCACTAGGGTGACACACCTCCTTGTTGGCCGACACAAACACCCTAGGTCGACACACACCTCACTTGGCCGATACAAGGCCCAACCAAGCCCAAACAAGGCACTTCAAGGCCCAACAAGCTCAACAAAGGCCCAAAGAACTCAAACAACGAGCCCAAGCCTTCCTATCAACCCTAGAGGAAGCAAAGAGAGAGAGAAACACACCACAAGTGGCAAACTTGCCCACAAAACCCTAGACTTGGGTTATTTGCAAGCAGCTCCTCCAACTCTCAACAAGGCACAACCAAACCCTAATCACCACCAAAGGTGATTAGCAGGCGACAAAACACCAGGATTAAGCAAAGCAAACAGGGTAAGCCCTAAACGGAGGTCAGGGTCCTTACAATCTAAACCCCTTTAAGGGATTTCGTCCCCAAAATCAAAAGAGAAAAGCGAGGGGTACTTCCTCCTCATCTCTTCCTCAAGCTCCCATGTGGCTTCCTCAACGCTACGATGATGCCAAAGAACCTTCACAAGAACCAAGTCCTTCCTCTTCAGCTTCTTGACTCTTCTGTCAAGGATCGCCACAGGACCTTCCTTGTAGGTCACATCTTCATCAAGCTCAACCTCAACTGGTTGTATCACTGTTCCTGAATCTGGATGACTTTTCCTCAGCATGCTAACATGGAACACTGGATGTAACCTGTGCAACTCTGGAGGTAACTCTATCTCATAGGCTACCTTACCAACGCGTGCTATGACTGGGTAAGGCCCCATATACCTGGGTTCCAACTTACCCTTCCGTCCAAACCTTAGCACACCTTTCCAAGGTGAGAGTTTAAGATATACCTTGTCTCCTACTTGGAACTCCAAAGGTCATCGGCGATTGTCTACATAAGACTTCTGCTTGTCCTGTGCCACCTTCAACTATTGCTGTATCACCTTGATCTTTTCCGTCGTTTGCTGTACTTGCTCAGGACCCATCAACTGATATTCACCAGACTCATACCAACACAAGGGAGATCTGCACTTCCTCCCATACAAAGCCTCATAAGGATCCATGTCAATGATCCCCTGATAACTGTTGTTGTAGGCGAACTCTATCAAACTCAGATGCACATCCCAACTGCCTAGGAACTGCAAAACACAAGCTCTAAGGAGATCCTCTAGAATCTGAATAGTCCTTTCAGACTGTCCATCTGTCTGCGGGTGGAAGGCGGTACTGAACCTCAATCGCGTTCCCAATGCTTTGTGCAACTGCTCCCAGAAACGACTCGTGAACGGAGGACCTCTGTCAGAAACTATCGTTGCTGGCACACCATGCAAACGAACTATCTCATCCACGTACACTCTGGAGAGCTTTTCAGCTGTATACGTCGTCTTCACAGGTATGAAATGGGCAGACTTTGTCAATCTGTCCACAACTACCCAAATGGAATCATGATTCCTAGTTGTCTTGGGTAGACCAACTACGAAATCCATGGTTACATGATCCCATTTCCATTGAGGTATCGGCAAAGGTTGCAACGTACCTGCCGACTTCTGATGCTCAGCCTTCACTTGCTGACATACCGCACATCTTGCCACGAACTCGGCTACATCTTTCTTCAAACCTGGCCACCAGTACAAGCCCTTCAGACTATGGTACATCTTGGTGACACCTGGATGCATAGCATACATCGACGTGTGTGCTTCCTTGAGCACCAACTTCCTCAACTCATCAACATCGGGAACCACCATCCTATCACGATAGCAAACTAGTCCATCCTCGGACTCATGAATCCCATCACTCTTTCCGCTGCCAAACTCTGATCTGATCAACTGTACCGCATCATCTGTCTGTTGTGCATCCTTGATCTGTTGTCTCAACATAGGCTTGACTTGCATCTGTGCTAAGAGTCCAACTAATGAGGAAACTTCCATCTGCACGTTCATCTCTCGCAAAGAGACAAACATATCCCGCCTATGGCATACCAGAGAACTCAACTGTGCCTTCCTGGGAGAGAAAGAAGACTTTCGACTAAGCGCATCAGCTACCACATTCGCCTTACCGGGATGATACTTGATAGTGCAGTCGTAATCATTGATCAACTCCATCCATCGATGTTGTCGCATGTTCAACTCGTGCTGCGAAAAGATGTACTTCAGGTTCTTATGGTCTGTAAAGATCCGACACACTTCTCTGTATAGATAGTGTCTCCAAACCTTTAAGGCATGAACCATTGCTTCCAACTCCAAATCATGTGTTGGATAGTTCTCCTCGTGTTTCTTAATCTGTCGCGAAGCAAAAGAAACCACATGATCCTCCTGCATCAACACACATCCTAGGCCCTTCTTGGAAGCATCACAGAAAACCACATAGCCCTTCCCAGGCTCTGGCAGGACCAACAATGGAGCACTGGTCAACTTCTCCTTCAAACTCTGGAAAGCTTGCTGACATCGATAGTCCCAAACAAAAGGTACATCCTTCCTGGTCAACTTCGTCATCGGTAAAGCAATCACATTGAAATCCTTGATAAACCTCCGATAGTATCCTGCTAGACCCAGAAAACTACAAACTTCTGTCGGCGTATTCGACTGTTCCCATTCTGCAACGGATTCTACTTTCTTCGGATCTACTTTGACTCCTTCAGCGGATATCACATGACCTAAGAAGGTCACTTCCTCCAACCAGAACTCACACTTATTGAACTTGGCATACAACTGATGTTGGCGAAGAAGAGTCAACGCTCGTCGGAGATGTTGCTCATGTTCTAGCCTGTCCCGACTATAGATCAGGAGGTCATCTATAAAGACTACGACAAAGTGATCTAAGAACGGATGAAACACTCTGTTCATCAGATCCATGAAAGCAGCAGGTGCATTGGTTAGCCCGAACAACATAACCACAAACTCGAAATGACCATACCTTGTTCGAAAAGCCGACTTTGGTATGTCATCCTCCTTGATTCTCAGCTGATGATATCCAGACCGTAGATCGATCTTCGAAAACACTGTAGCACCACGCAACTGATCAAACATGTCATCTATCCTCGACAAAGGGTACTTGTTCTTGATCGTGACTTTGTTCAACTGTCGGTAATCTATACACAACCGCATCAAACCATCCTTCTTCTTGACAAACAACACAGGAGCACCCCAAGGTGACATGCTCGGTCGGATGAAACCTTTGTCCAGCAGCTCTTGCAACTGCTTCTTTAACTTTGCCATCTCCAGTGGAGCCATTCGGTACGGTGTCTGCGCAACTGGCTACGTTCTTGGAACCAGATTGATCTCAAAATCAATCTCTTGGGGTGGGGGAATACCAGGAAACTCCTCGGGAAACACATCTGCAAACTCCCAGACAACTGACACCTCCTCAAGGCTAGGATTCTTTGCCTTGGTAGCCACAACGGTATCTACCACATGAGATAAGAATGCCTCACATCCTTGTCGTAACAACCTATCTGCCACCATAGCCGATACCAGACACATCGGAAGAATCTTCCTATCTCCTTGGAAGATCCACTTCTCTCCATCATCATCAAACACTGCCTTCTTGGTACCATAGTCTAAGACAACCTTGTACCTCTCTAAGGTATCCATCCCAAGGATAACATCAAAACCACACATATCAAGAGGCATGAGATCCACTTGAATGCGGTGTCCTGAAAAAGACAAGATACAAGACATACACTCTTCTCAGAGCAATGAAGAACCAGTAAGAGGGGTTTCTAACAACAAACTATCCTTCTTATGACTAACAGGTAAACGACAGTTCTCAAGCATACTATAGGTGATAAAAGAGTGCGTAGCACCCGGGTCAACCAGAACAGATATAAAGCAAGAAGAAGACATATCAGAATGAAATAACTCCATCTGACCTGTCACCACTCGCGGGTTGACTATCGCCTCCGGCTGATTCATAGCATAGAATCGAGCCGTTGCTTGCTATCCATGACCTCTGCTTCCTTGAGTAGATGATCCATCCTGAGACGCTTGACCGCGTCCTCGACCTCTACCACCACTAGGCTACTGTCGATCCGATCCTTGAGGGTTCTGCCTTGGTTGTTGTGTCACTTCATCATCTCTGAAAGGACAACTTGACTTGACATGCCCTATCTGTCCGCAGGCATAGCATGCCCTAACATCAACTCATGGTCTAGATGGTCCTGTAACTAGCATAGAAGCTGAACTTTGTGCCTTAGATGGTGAAGAAACATAACCTCTTCCTCTGCTAGGAGACCATTGAGACGGTCCACCAGAACTTCTCATCATCGTCGGTGCTGAAAACCTGTGCTTCTTAAAGCCACCAAACTTTTGTCCCTGAAACTGAACTGGTCTCTTCCTAGCCATAGACTCTCTCTTCTCCCTTACAGATCGTTCAACCCTCCGAACGGATTCTACAAACATCGCAAACCGCTCCCGGTTCTCCAACTCCAAAAATGGTGTCATCAGCTCCGCACTCAGACCCTTCTCGAAACGTCTGATTCGTTCCTCATTTGTTGTTGCCACGTGAGGACAAAACCTCAACAGGTCCATGAACTTGGCCTCGTACTCGGTGATGCTCATCGCTCCTTGTCGCAGGCTCTCAAACTGACTGATCTTCTCGTCCAGATACGTCTTGGGAAAGTATCTACTGATTAACTCACGTCGGAACACTTCCCAATAGATCACCTCACCAGGCCGCTTCTCTTCCTCGATGGTCCACCAGTGACCAGCACTACCTCTCAGAAGGTAGACAGCGTGCTTTACTTTGTCTGCTTCGGGGATGTCGAGGATCCAGAAAGCCTTCTCAAGACTTGTCAGCCACAGATCTGCATCCGCTGGATCATCCGTTCCAGCATAATCCAAAGCTCCGACTCGGCGAAGCCGCTCGAAGGTCTTCCCAATACCTGATGATTCACCATGGGGAGCATGTGCTCTTGGAGGAGGCACTGGCAATCTCTCAACCATGAGATTCATTGTAGCCATCATCTGCCCCAAAAGTTGTTGGTAAGAAGGATGCTCAAGGATGGTCGGGTCAGGTTGGGGGACCTCAGGCACCCGATCTTCATGTGCCTGGCCTGCTACTCCATCAACAGATGCAACATCACTATTCTCAACAGCGTGTTCTTCATGGTTTCCAGACATCTTGGCTTTTGTTCTGCTGAGGGCAGAAGATGATCGTAAGAAAATCTGGAAAATGCATAAGAACAAACACAACCTAGTCCTAGATCCCTGTAGACTCAGCGAACCTAGAGCTCTGATACCAAAACATGTGGCAACACATCCCACTATCACACAGACAGTGAGGTGTTACACGAAAACGTGCGGAACACCATAACCACATATTATGAAAACACGGTTTAATTAAAACCGATTTCGGAAAACTGATAAACCGAGAAACTATTACATTCCAGTCCATATCCTGCAAGGAAACATGCATGTTACATACATATATATACAAGCCCATTACATGTTCATAGCTTAGAGCAACATCTGTCTTATCGTCACATGAAATCATCACCTGTTCATGTACACAGAGGCCCATATCTGGCCAACAGTAGGATATCCAAAAACATCTACAACTATTCATCATGAAACAACGTCAAAACACCGCCAAGGACCTGAGAGTACATGGATGACTCTAGACTCTATCACAAAACATCCAAAATAGCAACTCATTCATGGCTTTCCTTCTACTGTTCTTCTTGCTGCTCAGCTGCAACTCCACGACCACCACCACGTCTAGCTCGACTACCTAAAAAGGGGTGTAAACCAGCGGAGTGAGACAATTGAACATTGTCCCAGTGGGAAACATAACTCCCCGCCCAGAATACAAAACCTCAGATGAGCAGATATATATATATATAAGCAACTAGCTGATAAGAGATGTAGCAAGAACAGTATATGAAATAAAGCTATCTAGCTTACCAGATGTTGAAAACTACTAGAGGGGGGTGAATAGAGTTTTATAAAGATTTTAATAATAATTTAAACTCAAACAACCACAATGAAGATATTGGACAAGGAGACACATGGTTTAGAGTGGTTCCAACTTTAGCAAATACTAAAGTTGTCAGTCCACTACCCGGTTGCTTACCCAACCGGGATTTGGAAAGAATTTAATTTTATTACCTCGCAAGGACTTTACATAAAATTACAATTCTCTCCCTAAACCCTTCAATCAGCCTTCACCTAGAAGTAATCGCCCAACCTTGAAGCAGCCTTCACCTAGAAGTAATTGCACCACCTTGAAGCAGCCTTCCTCCTGAAGTAGCTTCCCGTTGCAATAGCCTTCTTGAAGTAGCTTCCCGTGCGATAGCCTTCTTGAAGTAGCTTGAAGTCCACCTTCTCCTCCGAGAAGAACCTTCTCCAATCCGCAGCCTCCAACCCTAGGAGTAGCAAGGAGAATACAAAGGATAAAAAGGAACAAGAAGGAAAATAGAAATTACAACTTATCCTTTGAAGCACAAGGCTTGATTTGCCTATATCAAGCGTATCGATCTCCTAACCAATGAGTGTAGAAGTGTAAGTGCTATGGTAAGGAGATGCTAGCCTATAGGACACGAAATGGGAGCAATGGTAATGAATAACCAATGTAGGAATTGCTCTATTGCTCAAAATAGATTGCAAATGTAATTGCTTGCTCAAGTATAGCACAAGTGTAGCTTTTAGTGTATTGTGGTGTCCTAAGGCATGTCCTATTTATAGGAATGGCCTATGGATGCTTAAGGACGTTCTAGACAACTTCTAGGGGTTTCTAAGTGCTTAACTAGCCGTTAGGTATAAGTTAGGTGCGTTAGTAACGGCTAGTTGCTTTATTCTGCAGTTGCTGTCAGAGACCATCTCGGTCGACAATTTGTCGACCGAGATACCTACTCGGTCGAAGTTTTGTCGACCGACAGGCTCTCTGGATCAACGTTCATTTGCAACTGCCAACTACCTTGTCAGCTGTGTCTGACGGCTACTTGGGTCATTCTCGGTCGAGAAGTTTGTCGACCGAGAGTGTCTCGGTCGAGGATTTTGGTCGACCGAGATTGACCCTGTTTTAATCTTTCAATTTAGGCACTAAGTAAATGCATGAGTGTGCATATGTGATCCTATTTAAAAGGGATGACCTATCTAAGTGTGGTGATTGGCTAGGGAAGATCTAACGCTTGATTTACATGAGATCTAAGTACTTGTACATTATATGTTTGTACAAGTTTACAATTGATTACATTGCATGACATTTACAATCATTCAAGCGTATAGTTTCCCTAGAACTTTGTCATCCACTTTATTCCTGCAACACTCAAGTAGCACGTTAGATCAACAAGAATGAAATGTTTGTCATCATAGAAACAAAGGGATTTATCATAATATCCAATTTATCCAACAATCTCCCCCTTTTTGAAGATGACAAACATTTCCTAAATATGAAATAAGGAAATATAAAGCATGTGAGTTTCATACCTGAAAATTACCTTTTGTAGCCATTTATGTTTTGCAAGTGAGTGCTGGCCAAGATGTTATGAAACTCATTTATATTTTTGATTTTATATTCTTTCTCCCCCTTTGTCATTTCAAAAAGATATCCAAGTTGAATATTTTATTTTTCTTCTCCCCCTTAATTTTATATTATGCTCCCCCTTAAATAGATATCCTATTAGGAACATGGATTTTTGTCTAATTTATCCACAATTTGTTTCTCAATTATTTGCAAAGGATTAAGCCTTGAAATGATATGAGATTCCCTTAAGCTTATGATGAATGTATATTTATTTCTCATTTATCAAGGGATGTTAATCCCTAAATTAAATGAGAATCCTTTAATCTTAGAGTACATAAAAATGTCTCCAACCAAATGCAAGGGATGTTAAGCCCTGATTTGTTTAGAGAGTTCCTTTAAGTACAAGCTATATCATTTTTATGAAATTCATAGATTTCTTCATAATCAAGAGTAAAAATACTAAGGTCGTAACAAGCTTCAAATGATGTTTACAATGTTTTTCTAAGCTTCTTAATCAATTAAACCAATTTGTTGTTATGAGATCCCCCTTAATAATTTAAGCAGTTTGATGCTTCTAAGGTCACAAATAATTTTAAATTTTGATTTTGACCTTTATCAAAAGTATACTAAGATTAAGTGCAATAAAATGATGTCCAAATAAGCATTTTGTCAAAGCTTATTTTAGGTCGCCCTTGATTACGACCATGGCGCCCCTTGGTCAATTTTAATTTTAACCAAGAGGCAAATTCTGCAGATTTCCAAGATAAACATTCATATGTGAAGTATAATTTCTGCAGATAGCTATAATTATCAATTTTGAAGCACATTAAGATATACCTATTATGAAGACTTAATATGAGCATCATAGTGAAGTCTTTGACCTTGATTTTTCTAGAATGCATGTTTTACATTCATTGTAAAGGATGTTTCATATGCTTTGCTATGGGTACATAAATATCAAATCCCATTTCTTCTTATACCCTTATCATAAGATCCTTTAGAAACATATATTTTGAAAGCAAGATTAATATCTTAAAGTCAAGATTTTTGCTTTTGATTTCTTAGAACAAGCAAATAGATAAAAACATTAGTATTTTGTTCTAAGAGGCACCGTTTGGCTTGTCATAGCAACATCATCATTACAAGCTGTGTCCACAAGCATTATCTATTATGTAAAGATGCTTTTATGCTAATGACATTTGCAATTTTCTAAATCACAATGATCATTCATGGTTTGTATATATGAATCAAAGCTTATTTTAAACCAATGAAACATAATGATCATGATGAAGCATATCTATGATAAAACAGTAATTTCCTTGGTTAAGCCAATCATGATTTTTCCGTTTTAAATCCAACCATTGAGAGTAAACCAAAATAGTCTCATATAAGTTTTCAATTTTAAGACAAACTTTTATAACTGATCATGCCGAAGAAACTTTTCAAACAATGAATAAGGTTTGTTCAAGATTAGTCTTCTCACAGCACTTTTGCAATATGTTTAAGGATTTTCTACTCATAATGTCATATAATGTAAACAATCAATATGTCTTGCTACAAAAATTGTCTTTCAAGATTTTATTCTTGATTTGCATGTTAATTCAATCATCAATAACAATTTGATAGCAAACTAGGTTGATTGAAAAACAATTTCAGAAGATTTATGTCAGACTTGACAACAGAAGCCTGCTCGGTCGACCATTTCTCGACCGATAGATCCCTCGGTCGACAGTGTCTCGACTGAGAAAGGTTCTGTGTTGTTTCAAATATTGTTTATAATTAAAAGCAAAAGTATGAAAGTTAAAGCTCGATTTAGTTGAGATATTTAAATATCAAAGCAACATTTAGGTTAAATCTCAACTAATCATATACATTTTGTGAATCCAAACTAACAATTAGTTTAAGATGTATATTTGGAAACTTAATTTCTTGAATTAACTTGGTGTCCTATTATGTTAAGTTGAGATAGACATAGAGATATACCACTTAGAGTCTTTGGTCATATCTCAACTTAATTTTATCCATTTAGTTTGGGGGTTTTGGAACCCATACTAACTCAACATTCTTTTTCTTGTATGGGCATGAAAAAGAGTAATGTCCAAGACGTGAGCAATAATGGCAACATATAGAATCAACCTCAAGTCTTTTTCTATGGTTTTGTTCTAGGTTGTTCTTTGGTACAAATGTAGCTTGATGTGCTCGTGTCTTTCTCCAACTAGGTTGTTGATGAGATTTCCCTTTGGGCTTATAACCTAGTCCTCTTCTCCCAATTTGATGATAGGAATTATCCAATATTCTATCAAGGATTCCATTGTTGCTTAACCTACTAACTTCTTGTTGCAACTTAGCGATCTCATCCATTCTTTTCTTAATATCTAGTTTTGCTTGATCTAGATTAGATGATAAAGAATTCCTTTCTTTCACTATATTATCATAATCTAGATGTGTACACAAAACAGGTTGTTTTTGAAAATCATTTAACTTTGCAAGTAATTCAACCTTTCTAGAGTAAAAATCTTCACATCACTACTACTTAGAGATGATTTCAAAGTACGATTTTCAGAAACAATGCTATCTTTTTCAAAACCAAGATTATTCAATTTAGCATATAAATCTTCATTTTCGGATGTAAGAGCAAGAAGTCTAGCATTTAACTCATCATTTGTTTTACTAGATTTCTTTAATTTCTTCTTGCACTCAATATACTTATTGTGTGTTTCTTCAAGACTAGAAATTAGCTCTTCTTTTGATAAATCAAGAAGGCTTACCTCTTCTTCTTCTTCTTCATTGGTTGTAGCAATGAGAAAATTTTTGTGGACCTCTTTCTTCTTTTCTCTCCATGGACAACCGATTGTTGTATGGTTTGTTCCTAAACACCAATTGCAGCTTGTTGAAAGTTGGTCCAAGTTGCTCCTTTGCCTGCGGTTGTAGTCACCTCCACCCTTCATTCTCCAAGACCTGGTTAGGGTTCCTTGAAGCCTGCTCTGATACCAACTGAAAACTACTAGAGGGGGGGTGAATAGAGTTTTATAAAGATTTTAATAATAATTTAAACTCAAACAACCACAATGAAGATATTGGACAAGGAGACACATGGTTTAGAGTGGTTCCAACTTTAGCAAATACTAAAGTTGTCAGTCCACTACCCGGTTGCTTACCCAACCGGGATTTGGAAAGAATTTAATTTTATTACCTCGCAAGGACTTTACATAAAATTACAATTCTCTCCCTAAATCCTTCAAGCAGCCTTCACCTAGAAGTAATCGCCCAACCTTGAAGCAGCCTTCACCTAGAAGTAATTGCACCACCTTGAAGCAGCCTTCCTCCTGAAGTAGCTTCCCGTTGCAATAGCCTTCTTGAAGTAGCTTCCCGTGCGATAGCCTTCTTGAAGTAGCTTGAAGTCCACCTTCTCCTCTGAGAAGAACCTTCTCCAATCCGCAGCCTCCAACCCTAGGAGTAGCAAGGAGAATACAAAGGATAAAAAGGAACAAGAAGGAAAATAGAAATTACAACTTATCCTTTGAAGCACAAGGCTTGATTTGCCTATATTAAGCGTATCGATCTCCTAACCAATGAGTGTAGAAGTGTAAGTGCTATGGTAAGGAGATGCTAGCCTATAGGACATGAAATGGGAGCAATGGTAATGAATAGCCAATGTAGGAATTGCTCTATTGCTCAAAACAGATTGCAAATGTAATTGCTTGCTCAAGTATAACACAAGTGTAGATTTTAGTGTATTTTGGTGTCCTAAGGTATGTCCTATTTATAGGAATGGCCTATGGATGCTTAAGGACGTTCTAGACAACTTCTAGGGGTTTCTAAGTGCTTAACTAGCCGTTAGGTATAAGTTAGGTGCGTTAGTAACGGCTAGTTGCTTTATTCTGCAGTTGCTGTCAGAGACCGTCTCGGTCGACAATTTGTCGACCGAGATACCTACTCGGTCGAAGTTTTGTCGACCGACAGGCTCTCTGGATCAACGTTCATTTGAAACTGCCAACTACCTTGTCATCTGTGTCTAACGGCTACTTGGGTCATTCTCGGTCGAGAAGTTTGTCGACCGAGAGTGTCTCGGTCGAGGATTTTGGTCGACCGAGATTGACCCTGTTTTAATCTTTCAATTTAGGCACTAAGTAAATGCATGAGTGTGCATATGTGATCCTATTTAAAAGGGATGACCTATCTAAGTGTGGTGATTGGCTAGGGAAGATCTAACACTTGATTTACATGAGATCTAAGTACTTGTACATTATATGTTTGTACAAGTTTACAATTGATTACATTGCATGACATTTACAATCATTCAAGCGTATAGTTTCCCTAGAACTTTGTCATCCACTTTATTCCTGCAACACTCAAGTAGCACGTTAGATCAACAAGAATGAAATGTTTGTCATCATCGAAACAAAGGGATTTATCATAATATCCAATTTATCCAACAGATGTAACCAAGTAAAACATGAGTATCAAGACAGACTATCCAAGTTCTACTGCCATAGAGGAACATGTAAATAATTGCAAGATATAACAAGAGTAACTAGACAAACAAGGCCTCAACCAATGTTTCGTGTTTGTCTTAAGTAACCAAAACTAAACGACTGGATTACATTTTATTATTATGCCCTGAGGAAGTGAACCATACCGTTCAAATCCAGCCATCGGCTGTGAAGCCCATAACCGGTGCCATACAAGGTCAATGGAAGAGTCAGAATCCACGACGTCACCCCTCGTGGTCAGTACACGAGAAACAAAGCAGGACCGTAGTCTCATGCTCAAGTGGTCTCAGCCACAGGGTCAGCTCCTCAGGCTACCCTTCCTCTAGCCCGCCTTGGTACAGGTCACGACGCTAGTAAAACCGAGCCACGGGTCTAAACACCGTGCTTTGAGCCATGAACTCATTCATGCTCATTAAATCACATATCCGGAGCCATGGGCCATGTTCACCATGCTCATCACATACCCGAGTCTGCAACCGCAGCTGCACTCGTTTCCCTCTCTATTTGAGGCTAGGAGAAACCTCGCATATTCAAAAATATGCGCTCCGGGTTAACCTGCAGGAGAACCCGTTTCACCATCACCCTATCCTGACTGATGATGGATCTATGGCCAGGGCAACTACATGATAGGTTTCACTGTGATTAATTAGTATCTTTTAGATGGATTGCAAGATTCAACCAAGTTGTATAACATGCAAACTATAGAAGGAAAATAAACAACATAAATTCAACATTATGCTATTACTATAATTACATCAACCTGACCCATCTCAAGGATCCAACATCACATGTTATCACTTGGCCTCTTGCCAACCATCCAGATCCACCTCAAGGATCATCACATAACATGGGATCTCAATCCCTCATCACATAGTGCCATAGCCTCTCAAAGCTTTCATCATCATTATGGGACATCATTCATAATACACCTGACATCTCATTATTCTCATATAAACGTTTCTCATAGCCTTTCATTGGCTATGCAGTAACTGCATGGTTAGCATCAATCAATAGTCAATATGAATAATCGGGAGGCTCCTCATTCACAAGATTGCATACCGAATGACCATTTAAGCATATTGTCAATATAAGGACTATGCCTACTATAATGAGATGTTATTCAAGATGTTACCATTATCAATTATACCTCAACTGGGAATCATGTGCGCAAGACATGTTATTTAACAACTATTTATATACTTCTTGTTTCTTAAACACCATGCTAAGAACAATCGTTGTTATTATCATTACCATAATCATGATAATTATCATTATGTAAGCAAAGAGTCACCAACGTTATCAAGGGCATATACAAGTCGAGCCACTTCCATGACACAAAGATCCCTCACAAAAGATACCAAAACCCTCACAAGAAGACCATCTCGGGCAAGGTTCACCTTCCCAAAAACCATGGCGTGCAGCCAAGTCAGGCGTGCAACACACCGTTGAGCGTGCAGGGTTCATCGGCTAGTCACAATGCGTGCAAGGTCGTGCAAACTGTTGCCGGGTGAGCAGGTGTGTCGGGCGAGCTGACACTACAAAAAATTTGGCCTTTGTTGAAGAACATTTGTGAGGAACCAAAAATCGTGAATAATGATGTCTATTTGTGAGGGATCATCCTTCAAATATGGGACCAAATCCCTCAACCGTGTTTTTAACATCCTTAGACCTTTTATGTGAACACTAATCCATCAAAAATATATTACTCACTAATCACTCCGTGAAAAATGTCGTGTCAAATGTTTCCCTCCCTCTCATCACCCTTCCCTCCATTCTCTACCAGTTGTATTCCGCGGACTTCCCAAAATACGCCGCAAGATTTGCAATCACCAGAGGGAGGGTTTTGCCCTGATTCCACGTCCGCCCACTCCCTTTCTTCCCCATTCCAATTCTGCCTTCGTTTCTCTCCGTCGATCGATCAATCCGTCCGCTAGGGTTTTCCAGATCGAGAACGTTTCTTTACCCTCCGATGAACATGAAGAGGCAAGATGGCGGGTTTGCAGACTGCGACGATAATGAGGTCCCAGAACGTTCGGCGGCCGCTCCTCGCCGGGATGACGACTCGGATGGCGGCTCTGGAGGAGATGCTTCTGCTTTAGATCGACCGGAATCGTCGTCTTCCTCGTCAACGGAGGGGGCTCCTCCTTCCTGTAGGAGCCCCAGGCTGGCCCGGAGGCTTTGAGGTATTCTCCTCGACGATGCCGATGCCGACGCGGATCTGGCACTTGGGAGTGGCGATTTCGAGGGCGGAGTCTTGCGCTGGCTCTAGGCCTTGGATCTGCAGGTCATCGGTGCCTGTAGGGCCGACGAGAGGCTCAAGCCTCTGCTCAAGTTCAACTCCTCTTGCGGTGCCGCCGAGGACCATCTCCTAGCGCAGCTCAGCTAGGTCTGTATGTGTTTTCTTTGTTTCTTCATCCTTTTCCCCTTCCCTGTGAAGGTCGGATCGGTCTTCCATTTGAAATCGGTGTTCTCACTTGCATACCTAACCGTCGTTCATCCTGCTTATCGACCATTCCGGCTATATAAACATGTTTTCTAGAAGGGAGCTTACATGCTGTTATATTTTCTTCTGAAATTTGAAATATGTTATCACCGTGTCATCTTACTTTATGTTTCAACACTTCGAAGCGTCGGAGGTCGGGATGCTCATCAGATGCTTGTGCGTTCCTCTGGTCTCAATGCGTGTTGGAAAGATCAACAAGCAAGGGAACATGCTGATCCCCACAAATATAAGGTGATTTCCATTAAGAACCCGACTGATGTTTTATACCGCTTACTGATATAAGGGATGGGTGTTTGATTTATTTGTTTTGATTTGAAACGATTGCTTGATTTATTGTTCCACTCTATGTTCCTGCCAGCTAATGCTATCCTCAATAGTTTAACTGTACACCGATACCATATGGTTTAGGCTACCATTACAACTCAACAGTAATTGATATCAAATTATGCTCTCTGCCTTTTCAATCATTATCTTACATGAAAATCTAGATTGATGGTTGACCTAATTAGTATTTTGGCTTCCTTTGAAAAATTTCATTGTTGTTCTTTACTTGATAAT
Organism: Alisma plantago-aquatica; assembly: GCA_963693085.1. Taxonomy (NCBI): domain Eukaryota; kingdom Viridiplantae; phylum Streptophyta; class Magnoliopsida; order Alismatales; family Alismataceae; genus Alisma; species Alisma plantago-aquatica. The sequence goes on from OY856410.1 coordinate 473,470,709, forward strand.
TTGTTCCATAAACATTAACGAGAGCTAGAAAATATTTTTTGTTGTAGCATTATAAGGAAGAAAATTTATGTGAGAAAAATCCCCCTACAAAACTAAAAACAATAATAGTATCAGTGTGAACATCTCTACTAACTGATAAATCACAAACATGGGCAAGTCCCACAAAGGTCATTGCACCTTATAATGTAACAATGGAGTCTCATACAAAATACTAGCATCTAAGCTTGAAGATAATCTTAAATTGGATTTGCATCTCAATTGTTGCTTGTGCCTGTACGAAGGTGTTTATGAAGGGTTGTAATCTTTTTAATAATCGTTACTATAATTTATAAAGTCACGTATGTTTGTGTAGTTCTCCTATAAGAGTTACTCATAGGGAAATAAAGGGACTATATGTTTATCCATCCTTACAATATAGGAATCAATTTCCTACTACATATATGTCAATGTACCTTATTCTCCTAGATCATGAGATATATTCTCTTATTGCATTACTCGACTCCACTGGGTGAACATGTTTTCTTAATTTGTTTATAGGATCATATAGGAATCAAATTCACAAAGTAGGTGCAAGAGAAATAGATACCTGCCAAGTTAAACACCATACATGATTTTCATTGCATATAATATAAGTTTTATACACTATCTCTACTTTATAATTATTTGAAACTTATCAAAATGGGTAATTAAACCCCATATATGGAGATTTTTAGAGAACAATATATAGAGATAACTCCATGTTATTAGGAAAAATTTGTTTGATGATGATAGATGTAGGTTAGGGTACCACTGAATACAAGGACAAATAAATATAAATATTGAGATAAGGATTTATGTTGTTGTTAAAATTATGCTAATCTTAAATGAGGTTGTAATTGAGGCATGTATAAGTAATTTCCATATCACCTCTCAACTCATATATAACAAAATACTTTGCCCTTCTACCTAGATCGCTACCCATCCCCCAACTTTATTTTTTTGCTCAATAACCATGATTGATGCCAATATATACCATGTCAAGGGTCCAGATATGATACAAGTTTCCACATGAAGTTGTCGATTCCTCCATTTGCAACTAACTATAGTTGTTCTTGATTTCCCCCTCTGTCCATATGATGCTACTAGGACTAAGATCTGATTTCAACTACAAGTATCATGTTTCCTTTGCATTTGACAGCTTCATGAAAAATTCAATATGCCTCTACCAACTGTATCATGCTCTATTTTGGGTTTTTCTTAACCATGGAGAGTTTTATGAGATATCTACTATGCTTTTCATGGTAGAGATTGTTTATACTATTTTTGGCTTCCTACAACCCATTTTTGGTTTCATCATGACTAGAAGGGTCTAGGAAAGGTGGAAGAACCTCCAATAGGTTCATTAACTAAGGTTGCAATATTTATACTCAGTCTTTAGAAGTATGTTGGTACTATTCGAGGTTTGTCATTCATAATATCTGGGGTAGACTATTCTTCACATTCCCCTTGTGCTAAAGGTAGTGTGTTTCATTCAATCTGACTTTGTTAACATATAGTCAATTACTTGTGGAGCAAACGTTTTTATTCAAGCATATACATATAACTTCATTATAACCATGACTCTTAGATTCTACAAAGCAGAGCACATTTCACAACGTCACAGAAATTTAGTTGTACATTTAAAACAAGCTAACTGAGTGATATGATATGAAGATTTATTCACTTTTGCCAATTGAACTTAGTGACAAATAACAAGTTGATATGCTGAGAAAGAGATTTATGATGACACAAAAATTAATGTTGCTACATTCATTACAACCAAAATTATGTTTGAAACCCACATCAGTACAAGGATTAGGAATTAAATTCAATCCCTACACCATATGATAAATTCCAGCACCATTCAGCAACCACTTAGCAGTTGCTGGAAACATTAATGATAACTCTTTATAATATAAAGTACATTGCTGGAAACATTAAAGGCTACAAAAGCTTACATCTGTATCTTACCACGACCATTGAAATTGCAATATATAGAACACTTTTATGTATCATCACCCATCATGCAGCTTTTATACACATCCTTGTGCTAACATTCATGCTTATATTCCAACGTCATTGTCAGCAGCTAATGATGAAATTGATTTCTATATTTATGCTATAGAGGACCACTTGCTAGAAATGGTATTGTTTACATATTAATACATGCCAAGGTCAACAATTCTTGGTATGTATGTCCTGTTCTAGAGTACTGAGATGCAGTCATGTTCTAGAGTACTGAGATGCAATTCTTGGTATGTCCTGTTCTAGAGTAATGATGAATACAAGAATGTTAACTTGATATAAAAGCGTCGGACTGAAGCTGTCAATGAGAAACAGTAACATCCTTATCGTTGTAACTAATGACTGCAGCTGCAGCTAATACACCTCATGTCAACTGTAGCTACACACGTGAAAGGTGTACCAGCATAAACGCCTCAAGTGTATAGGATATCACCTTTGTTTGAGATCTGTGCTGTGTGAAACACATCTGGAAACAAATGACCATCTCAATTTGTGATTACACTGTGCTCCAACAAACCATTATGTCTTCAACTCCACTAATTAACAGAATATGATCTAGAAGACAAGTTCAGTAATAATCCTTTTGTATCATGTGAGGATCGTCCTCTTTTTGTATCTATAGATGCATCTCGCTGATGACAGCAACTAAGTGCAGTCCATAGAGATATAGGCATATAACCCACTGAGTTTTTTTAAATTATGTACTATTTACTAAGTTCAATCATAATTTTAGTTTACGGGTGCATGTTGTTGCTATGTTGGTTCACTTACATTTACCTCTACTTCGCACTCACTCTGATTCCTTTTTGTATTTATATTGATAGGGTAGAATTACTTTTAATGATGGATTTCGACAGACAATGAACCTTGGAGTATACCAAAACCAAAATATAACGGTAAGTTGTTTGTTGTACTATGATTTATGTATAAACTTTAAATTCTATTAATATAATGATTTATCATTTTTAGGAGAAGAATATTCAAGTACCTAACCATATGAGGTCTGACATTGATGAAGAGCACCACACCATTTGAAGGAATATGGAGACATTATAGATCTTAAGAGTTTCTAGCATGATATGTTGATTGTCATCAATCTCAAATTTTAGAACCATATGTACTCTTTATTTATATCAACGTTGACCACGCAATGTATGGATAATATTTTTCTTCAATAACAAAAATTGGTTTGAGGTGATTTAACATTTTTATGTGTCATTTTGGTGTTGAATCTTCTTATGATGTCATGTGAATTAGTATAAAAATTTTGCTTGAGGTTATGCATACAAAGTTTTCATTTAAAATTTGATATTCACTATAGTAACAATTAATTAATATTTAATAAATCATTCAATAATCAATAACCAAATCATTTATAGTAGTCCCTCATAAATATATTGATGAAGGTCCAGATTGACCATCAAAATTGCATTGATGACGACCACATAGCCCCTCAAAAATAATATTAATGAAGGCATTATCCCTTCAAAAACATATTCTCCAGGACCATCAAGTCCCTCAAAAATGTATTTATGAGAACTAAATAGTCCCTCAAAAATGTATTTATGAAGGCTAAATAGTCCCTCAAAAATGTATTCATGAAGGCTAAATAGTCCCTCAATATAACATTCTTGAGGGCCAGTTGGTCTGTGACAATTGTATTCGTGAGGGCCACTGGTATTTGTCACGTGGGTTCTCTTCACGGACCATTTGTGAGGGCCAGACCCACAACCGTCCCTATTTCTGAGGGCCTGTAGAGAGGGGTTTGTGACAGGACTCACTCGTGAATAATGGCCCAATTTTTAGTAGTGAGACCATGTCGGGCAAGTAGGTGTGTCGGGCGAGTTGCACAAAGGAGTCCAGCATGTCAGTCACTGAGTCGTGCAAGAGAGCACCGGGCAACACAGGGCGTCATGCAAAGGTGTGACGCTCTAGGCGTGCAACTCGACCGAGCGAGCTAAGCTATCGGGCGTGTAGGGCAGTGCTCACCCACTCATCATCACATCGTGCGTCAAGGTGACCCGTGCATGGTACTACACACTCAGTCTAGACAAAACCTCTCTGCCGGGCGAGCAAGCCTGCCGGGCGAATAGTTCCAAAGCGTGCAGCCTTCCGTGCAACCAAGGGTTGGCTCGCGCACCCCACACAATGCAGAACTCTCAACCGATTCAAAGTGAGCAGACCGTGAAAGGGAAGACTAGACCAAGGGGGCTGTCGGGCAACACCTCCACAAGCACTAAACACTCAAGATACACCTCTACAAGGTCAACAAAACGAGCTCACCTTCTAGCCCAAGGTGAGAAGAGAGTCTTGCTCGAGCCACTAAGTCACAAGCTCACCTCAATCGACTAGGAAAGAGTGGTATTGCTCATGGAATTAGGATTCAAACTCACTCTTCTAGACCAAGGGGAGAAAGGAGTGTTGCTCCCTAAACCCTAACTCATATGGATCGGCCAGCATGGCTACTAAGCAAGAACTAAGCTACTCGCATACATATAAACAAGAACATATATGAAAAGAGAGTAGTGTAGCTAGGGTTAGAGTTATGCAACCCGCCTTAAGCTCCAAGCTCCAAGGAAGAAGAAGAACTCCAAGCTCCACGCACCACCAAGCAAGGAGGGCGAAGAGCTCCAAGGAATATCGGCCACCACCAGCTTCTCCAAGGGTGTGTCAGCCACCACTTCTTCTGCTCCAAGGGTGTGTTGACCACCAAGCAAGGGAAAGAGGGAGTGTGTCGTGCACTCAAGGTGGAGGAACCAAAGGGACCTTAAGCTAAGGAAGGAACCATCTATATAGAAGGAAAAGGGAGGAGAAAACAAGGTTGATTCATGCTAGGTGTCGTCCACCCAAGGGACACTTGTCCACAAGCTCAAGCCACCACTCTAGAAAGCCTTAAGACATTTGTCCAAGATGTGCACTAAGTGTCCACCAAACAAGACCAAGCACCATGGGCGACACACCATGCTTGCACTAGGGCGACACACCTCCTTGTTGGCCGACACAAACACCCTAGGTCGACACACACCTCACTTGGCCGATACAAGGCCCAACCAAGCCCAAGCAAGGCGCTTCAAGGCCCAACAAGCTCAACCAAGGCCCAAAGAACTCAAACAACGAGCCCAAGACTTCCTCTCAACCCTAGAGGAAGCAAATAGAGAGAGAAACACACCACAAGTGGCAAACTTGCCCACAAAACCCTAGACTTGGGTAATTTGCAAGCAGCTCCTCCAACTCTCAACAAGGCACAACAAAACCCCACCAAAGGTGATTAGCAGGCGACAAAACACCAGGATTAAGCAAAGCAAACAGGGTAAGCCCTAAATGGAGGTCAGGGTCCTTACAAGTAGAATCTGACAGACTTTGTTTTTCTTCTTTTTTTGTTTTATTTCATGACAATTTTCTAGACTACTTGTAGCTCCATACTTTTATTGACTATCAGATTGGCTTATCTGACTTATGAGTGAGATCTTAAGCGTCCTAAACATCCCCATGTCCATGTGTTCGACCCCATATATCTACTTTGACCCCGTAATAAAGTTGTGGGGGTCCCTGAAGGATTCAAGTTATAAATTTAAAGTCGGATCTCCCCTTTGAGGCCGATCAGACACCTAAATCACCCTCGAGCTTCCTTGACATGCTAGGTTTGCAGCCTGCAACCTATTGTTTGATTTGATTGATCTATTAGTGCATATCCTATGATTCCTTCTGGAGTATCCTGACCCAAACAACATCCCCAAGCCCAAGACCCACAAGAGGAGTGTCTCCTTGGAGGCTCACAATGACACCACTGGAACACGTCCTCTTCCCTCTCAATGTCTCACCAGGAGACTTATAGACACTGAAGAAGGACCCGAGGAGCCTTGTGGGTTTTGTAAGACCAAGGACCAGTTGGATGAGATCCAACATGAGCAGTAGCACTAGGGCCACCAGCTCAACCATATGTATCTGATACAGGGATCCCATGAAATTTGGCATGTGCACAAGGACCACTATGCATCTAGTCAACCTCAGTTTGAGGAGTATGGTGCCCATCACGCTTACCCTGGCCCCAACTCCCCATATTGGGGGAACTACTGATACAATCTTCCATATTCCTCTCATTTTCCACTGCCAGAGTGACTTTATTCCCTCCATCTTTGATTTAGGTTTTACTTAGGATGAGCAAAAATCTAAGTCTGGGGTGGAGGTGGGTGGTATGTTTCTATTCCACCCCCTATCTTCTCCCCTCTTGCATTATTTTGCCTTTTTTATTTAGCATGTAGTTGCTTTGTTCATGGCCCTTATCAGGCCAGCCATGCTTTTTTATTTTCCTTAGTTACAAAATTGCCATTATCTAATCATCCCATTTGAGTATATGTCTATCATTGTACCCCTATTGAATTTAGTATATCTTTTTGCAAATTTTTTTACAAAATTGTCATCTCTGAAACCACCATGTCAACTAGGATCCCAAAATAGCATCACTCCTTAGGAAAAGTTGGCACATCATATGGAATCAATCAAAACCAAACACAATTTTTCTCTATTTTAAGATATAGATCAACTTGATATAAATCTCATATAATGTGATTAACAAGAATACTCTATTTGATGCAATGACACTTTAAAAAAATGTTGAAGTTATAAGCACAAGGACAACTTTTCCTTCCCCCTATTTCCTTTCTAAAAAAGAGAAGCAAAGAATCAACACCAAACAAAAATTAAGTTTGGGATAGTGTGCTTCCCACATATAAAAAAATCCATACCCCACAAAGAGGCGTACCATCAAAGATGCCAAAGGGTACAAGAAAATTTTGTGACCAATGTAGCCAAACTCCATAAATTTATATCCTGAGTCAAATCGAGAAGGGATCACCATTTTTCAAACCTCCTTTACCCTATTCTTGTGCAACAACTCACAAAAAGAGAAAATTGGAAGTGTCAAAACAAAAGTAAGATGAAGGCTATTTTTTTATAAATTCTTGATTTCAAAACAAGCTATGAAAATTATTTTCATATAGAACATTAGAACTTTGTATTTTGTGGTTTTAGGAGATAAGGTTGCTTGGACAAATTTGGAGATAAGGAATAAAATGATGTTACAAGGGTGAGGATTGACATGTTACAAGTATAAATTGAATGTATTTGTAATTTTATTTGATCGAGACAAGCAAAGATTCAAGTTGAGGGTATTTTGATTAATACATATTCATCTATCTTTTTGCCAATTTTTGTATTCTTTTTCATTGGAACTTATCTCCTTTTCACTAATTTTTAGGAAAATTCACAATTTACCCATTTATCGATTTATGGTACAAATATTAATCTTTTCCGTCACTTTTTGTAGGTTTTTCCTTCAAAGAAAATTATGACCTACTAAGCTCACGAGATGACTGTCTCGCAACACTAGATGTCAACTCAGCTCTAAGAAATTCCAACCTCAGACCCAGACGACCATTTGGCCCTTGACTCAACATGTCATCTTGACACTCCAGATGGGTGTCTCAAGTTAGAGAGATAATCGGCTCATGCCACTAGCCAAGCATCCAAGTACACCCAGACGACCATCTCATGACCATATTAGGTCAAATGTCCGCACCATGCTCAAACCTTAGGATTTCAAGTTGATTAATTTGTGCAGCGATGCGAGATGGGCGTCCCACACCTAGATGATTTTTTCAACATCTTGTTTCAAGCCTAAGAAATGGAATCAAAGGGCCCTACCACCCCTTTGCCTAGGGTTTGACCACTTCCCCTCAAGCCATGCCACATCATTAGTCATACGATTGTCTCGGCTAGCAAGATGACCTTTTTGTGGCTCGCGAGTAGCACATTTCAGTGGTCGCCATCCCCATTTCTCCCGCCCCCCATTTTAGGGTTTCCAGTACCCCTCCTTTCCCTATTAAAGGAGGGGGGGACTCCACTAAGAGAGGGGTCCTCAATATTGGTACTTGCAAATTTTATTAATGCTCTATTGTTTTCAATTCATAGCAATGTAATCCTTCATTCTACAATAAATCTTTGTTCTGTGTTCTTTGTTATTTGTTCTAGATCTAGATCTCACTCTAGTTTCTTGTTTCTACTTCTAGTTCTTTCTCTTGGAGCGTGGGACTAAGAGAGCAAGCCATTTCATAGTCACCAACATTGGTCTCTTTGGAGATTCTATCCTTTAGTCTATGCTTCCTACCTTCTTCCCCTTGTTTCTCCAGTCCTTGCCATGGCTAGTGAGTAGTTCCATTATCGAGGCGAGGGGAGTAGCGCCTTAGCCATGTATTGATCGGATTGAGTTTTACACAACTTTTTTAGATGTATTATTTTCAGTTTAAAATTTGTCGATTTTGACGAAGTAATTAATCATTTATACTGTGAGTTAATCTCATTAGATGTGACCCTAGAAACTAGGATTTAGAATGCCTAAACCTATTACATGTAATTTGGATGTGACCGTAGAAAAATCCACTTTAGGATGATGGACTAGGATATGTGAACACCAGGACCAATGGGTTCACATGGAGTTTGTCTATTGTGTTTTGTTTATGAATGACTCACATACCTTCTTCTATCTTACTTGTCGTGTACTCTTCCGATCTGATTTTCACTTTGGCTAAGGTAGTGAAACCCCTAAGCCTTGATGCTTTTCTCACCTGATTCAATCATTTTCTTTCGACGCTTGTTCCAATCACCTTCTTTAAATTCTTGCACTTTATTTGTTGTCCATAGATAAACTTTCTTTTCTAACAATCCTCTATCTTTCTTGTCTTAGCACAATCCTTTCATTTCATTGCTTTAGTATAATCTTTTATTTAATTTGCACTTCAGTTTCTTGCTTTAGTGCAATCAAGCAACCTCTAAATCTCAGAATTTAATTTCTTGTTCAAATATTCAAAAACTTCAAAAAGAAACAAAGTTCAAAATCAATTGGGTTTAGAGAAGACAATCATAAAAATGTTGTCATGTGGGGTCGACCCTTCTATACTAGCCTTAATTGGAATATAAAAAGTGTTAAACTGTAGGATAATTATCTTAGTGAATTGGTGTGCACTCCGACATGTATCGATTTTGACGTTGTACACACAACAATCACTAGGACAAGTCCTAGAGTTTAACCTTGTAAATAGGTTGTCAACTTAATATGAGAACCAAATCGACTAAGTATAGAGAGGTATCCATCCATAGAGACAACAAAAAGAGCACTTGAAATCCAAATCCAAATGCTAAAATGAGAAGTAACTTCCCCTTTGAAAGAGTTTTAATTAAAACTAAAAACAAAATTTAAAGTTACAGAATCAAAATCTATCTAGATTATAAAAAAAGATATGGAGGTCTGAAGATTTACCACCAAAGCCACATTCCTCTATAAATCGATTCAAATCCATTTCTTAATTACTAAATTAGGACCTTGTGCTTGTTTGTCCTTATGAAAAAACATGTCCCAACCGTCCAACATACTTCTATCTGTGGTCATAACAAGAAATAAGGTAAATCTCACTATAGTGTTCTAATCCATAGATCAACGGGTCTCGTCAATATGGATTATAATGGGAAAGAAATTAGATAGAGAAAAATCATTCATGCTACTAAAATATGAGGTCTCGACATTCCTATAACAAAATAACTTTAGGTATCTAAGATCAACTAAGGATCAAAGGATGAAACTTCATTAAAACTTGTTAGGAATTCATGCATTTCATTCGATTGGGGCCCTGGGTTTTAATTCTCTGACATGAACATATCCATCTTCTGCTCCAAAGGAAATAGATTGAGAAATATTCATTCACTAAGAATATGGAGTTGATATAAAGAACATAGAAATAGGTTATGGGGCTAGTCCTCATAGCCTAGGAAAAGACTACTCAAACAGGATGCGAAGAACACAATTAAAATTGGATGTAAAACTTATTAAGGACTAAATGATTTTTCTTTTGGAGCCCCCCTCCTTTTATAGGGAGACGAGGAGGAAGAAAAAATGTTGAGATATGGCTTTGTTATGGTGGCGGCCGCTTTGACTGGAATAATTTCTTACTTCATCTAAAAGTAACATTCAAACTTTGGCTGCATTAACGTTTTTCAACATTTGACTGGTCTTTATTTGAATTCTTCCACCAGAAAAATATATGAAATTGGCCAACTCCTATCCTAGGGAGATAAATTTTAGAATATTAATTGCTTGCCCACAAAATTGAGGGGTTTAATGAGTTGTCCTCTTCAGTATTTGACCATGTAACTTCTTCAATGCAGATTTTCATAGTAGTAACATAGAGAGAATTTTCTCCCATTAAATGCTAAAATGCAACCTAGAATTTAGTATTTTCTTTTAGGAAATTAAATTTCCTTTCCAATGAATAATTGTACACTCAATTTGGAATTTGGATGTAAGAGTTATTGCACTTTCGTTGCCAGCTATACATAAATTTCAAGACTGCGGGAATTGTGCGGCCAAAGAAAATTAATCATGGAGTAATTAGGCCATTTTCCTATAAAAAAGACAAATATAAATAAAACTCCAAATAAAGAGAAAAATATAAAATAATGCAATTAATTACAAAATTAATAAAATAAATAACAAAATGATCCTAAAAAGATATCTAAAAGATGTAAATATAAAAGATAAATACACATTTACCAAGATATCCCGAACTTAAATCTTTGCTTGTCCTCAAGTAAATAAAATCACACATAAATCCAATTTATACTTTCAACATGTCTATCCTCACCTCGTAACATCATTGTATTCTTTACCTCCAAATTTGGCCAAGCAACCCAATCTTCTAGAATCACGTAACTCAAAATTATATATTCCCTCTCAAAATAATTTTCATATCTTATTTCTAAATCAAGACTTTGTAGAAAAATTAGTTTCATCTTACTTTCTCAACCTGGAAAGCCAGATTACTCTCACTAATAGTGTCATTACACCCATTACTATCGACTTCCTCAGCTCAATCCCATTACCTAGCAAGACCCTCAAAACAATAGACACAATCAGAAGAAATTTCCTATGGAACAACCACAAAGTAGACAAACAACATAAAAATATCCATTTAGTCAATTGGAATACCATCACTGCACCAATCAAATGGGGGATGGGACATCATCAATATAAAAATCCATGCCATCTGCCTTATCACAAAAATCATAAATACTCTTACCTATAATACCAACAAGGTCTGGAAAAATTTTATCATCCAAAAATATTACAAAAACAAACCTCCCTGGAATCACACCCCACAAAATTTGTCTTCCCCACTTTAGAAATACATCAACAAAAACCTGGATATTATCAAGAACCTCATATACATCCCCCATGCTCATTAGAATATCAAATTTTGGGTGGACCCATGGTACCATCATAACACCATCCAGAATCTTAATACTCATCCACTTATCCCAACTCCGTTGTATAGACTCAACATTGCCAAAGCTCTTAAAATTCTTACCAACAATAGAAAAAACTCTCTCAAAAGACACCTCCAAAATCATGTAGACAACAACACCCTGAGAGACATAGCCCATGAACTTGAAGACAACACAAATAGTAGGGACTCTTGGATTTGGGAACCTCATTACACACCTAAAGCAGCCTACATCTACCTCACTTATAGGGGACATCATCAAATATGGTTCACATTTGGAAAACAAAATGGACAAAAAACTTAAACTTTTCTTCTGGCTGCTCACATCTAATAAAATCCTCACTGACCATCATCTCACCAACAGAGGGTTTTTAGGACCTACTAGATGCTACCTCTGTAAGATGGATGTAGAAACCACACAACATCTCTTCACCAACTACACTGTCATGCTACACCTTATGTATAGTTTCTTCCCACAAATTTCAGACGCCAAGAATCTCCTCCTACTATCCTTCATACTAGGCTAAAACCCTTACCACAACACTCTAGATATCCCCCAGAAGACTTGATCATTCATACCTTCTGGAATATTTGGCTAGAGAGAAATAATAGGAAGTTCAATAATATTTCTAAACCCACCCAGATTATGCTAATTGACATTAAAGATACCTTATTTGTACATTTGAGCCTAATTTATAGTAACATGCCTAATTTATAGGAAAATGTGCCCAAAAATGCAATTAAAGTGCCTAAAAATGTGTTTAGTGCACCCACTTTTCCGTTTAGTGCCTTTTTAGCCTAATTTTCTATAATGTGGCTGATATATAGGAAATGCGCCAAAAATGGATTGAAGTGCCTAAAAGTGGGTTAAAGCGCCTAAGAATGGGTTAATATGCCTACTTATTAGTGTATTGCCTAATTTACATATCAATGCACTCAAAATGGGGTAAAAGAACCTAAAAGCGGGTCAAAATGCCTAAAAATGGAGTTTATACGCCTATTTGCAGTGTAGTGGAAATTGGAGCCTAATTTACTATTTTGTGCCTAATAAATAAAAAATGCACCCAAAATTTGTTGAAGTGGCTAATAGTGGGTTAAAGGGCCTAAGAAAAGGGGTTAATCCGCGTACTTGCTAGTGTAGTGCTTAATTTATAGGCCAATGCACCCAAAAACATGGTTAAGGCCCCCACATTTGTCACTAAAGCGCCTAAAAATGGGGTTAATGCACCTAATTGTCAGTGTAGTGCCTTTTTTTGGTCGGTCCAAAAAGCGTGTTACTATATTACCAAAACTTTGGGCACAAAGTACCCCATTACAACAAGAACAAAACCATGATACCAACAAGTTAGTAATCAAGGGCAAGAGAACATAAAAACCCTAAAACTGTACATAAGGCTTAGATCCTAAACAACTCGACCTAATGACATGAAGCCTTTAGCAAAGCCAAGCACTCAATAGCATAAAACCACCCACAAAGTATGAGATCAAGGACACTGCAGACGGACCACACCCCAACAGACCCAGAAATCTAGAAACTCAGCACCTACATACAAATACAAGGCTTCTAAGATAAATAGGACTCAAACTAGGTCCAAGTCATCAGTTGGACGTGTGAGCACATACTACTAAGAAGCCAAAAACCAAACAACAATGCTCCAAATTGATACTCAGACTGCTCAGCTTGATACTCAGATTGTTGTTGTTTGCACATCAGCACCACCACAATCATCTGAAGGGTGGAGAACCAGCTACAACCAGCTTTCACTCTGCCAAGCCATCTATTCGTGAAGAAAGCCAAAGACAACTGACCAGGATGAACCAAAAACAAAACACCTGCCAACCATTCCTCCTTCACACATAACAATAAAACCATACCCTAAAATTAGTGGAAAGAAGAACAAAGACAAATATTCTATCGTTGAACACACTGATAAGAATCCAGGCATCTTGATGAGGTAGATAGGTAGCAGATAAACAATCACACAGAAGGTGAAGGGGAAGCTAGCCTCCTTTCTTCTTCTCCCATGGTGACTTTCTCTACTGTTGTCCTATAAAGGAATGCCAGAGCAAGTGGATGGGAGGGTAGCCTCCATCCTTTGACTCGATGCCTCTATTTGCACATAGGTATATCACCGAACACCTTGGGGGTGCTCCATCTCACATCCGCATGGACCATCCAGGGAGCGCCGAAGCTCCTCAAACTGAAAAGCACACAGCAACAACACAACATAGAGGCTGCTTGTCAAACACCTTGGGGGTGTCCCTACGCACATCAAAGGAGGGGAAGTCAGGAAGAAGAATCCGACCCCAGCAACTCCTTCTTGTAGCCTTGACCGGGAACAAGCTCCGAGGGGTGACATTCCCTTGTAGAGGATGTTCTCCATGATGACGAGCACGAACCTAATAGGAAGAGCACCGCCGACATACAACTATTGGTGGCGAGGGTAGCATAGCCGGGAAGAAGAAGCCCGGAAAACCCCGCAATGCACCCAAACTCGCCTAATCGCCGTAGCAGGTCTATGTTGATGACGAGGGGGCTATCGAAGCCCTGGATGACCCAGGACCCATCTCGGGAGGAGGCAGACCAGGTGCCTGTGAAGGAAGGGCAAGAGCACCCTTCCTTAACCTGCATCGATGATTTGGCAACATAGAGAGCCAGATCATTTGGATCGATCCTCTCCATCCGTCACACTTGAACGGGATAGAGTCGACGAGGTTGACATGCCGAACCACATAACAGATGTGGATTCCGCACAGACGAGCTCGTCTCCTCTACCACCCAATCGCCAAGATTCAACCCAACGCTAGCAACAGGGAACACTGCTAACCAAAACCCTCCTCCTAGAGCTCGCTGGTAACTTCAATCAAGGGGATCACACTGTGGTAGTTGGGGCCAGGGGGAGGATGGTGCCGATGACACATCCTCCCCCAATGACAATCGCCAGGGGAAACCTAGAGAGAAGATGGAGCGAAGAGAAAGAGAGGGTTTTGATTAGCCTAATTTACTATTATGCACCTAATATATAGGAAATACACACAATAATGGGTTGAAGTGCCAAAGGTGGGTCTAAGATGTCAGTGTAGTGCCTTTATTAGCGTAATTTACTATTATGCACCTAATAAATAGGAAATACGCACAATAATGGGTTGAAGTGCCAAAAGTGGGCTAAAACGTCTAAGATGCCAGTACAGTACCTTTTTTAGCCTAATTTAATATTATTTGCTTAATAAATAGGAAATGCACCCAAAATGGGTTGAAGTGCCTAAAAGTGGGTTAAATTGCCTAAGAATGGGGCTAACCTGCCTACTTTTTAGTGTAGTGCCTAATTTATTGGCATATGCACCCCAAAATGGGGGTAAAGTACCTAAAAGTGGGTTAAAATGCCTAAAAATGGGGTTTATGCGCCTATTTGTCAACATAGTGGCAATTTTAGCCTAATGTACTATTATGTTCCTAATTTATAGGCCAGTGCATCAACAAATACAACTAAATGCCTAAAAATGGGGTTGATGTACCCACTTGTCACTGTAGTGCCTCTTTTAGTCTAGTTTACTATTATGCGGTGAATAAACATGAAATGTCCCCAAAAATGGGTTGAAGTGCCTAAAAGTGAATTAAAGCACCTAAGAATGGGGTTCATGTCACTACTTGTCATTGCAATGCCTAATTTATAGGCCAATGCACCCCAAAATGGGGTTAAAGCACCAAAAGTGGGTTAAAATAGTTAACAATGGGGTTTATGCACCTATTTGTTAGTGTTGTAGCAATTTGAGCCTAATTTACAACTACATGCCTAATTTATAGGACAATGCACCCTAAATGTAGTTAAAGTGCCTAAAAAGGTGATTAATGCACCTACTTGCCAGTTTAGTACCTTTTTTAGCCTAATTTACTATTATGTGGCAAATATATAGGAAATGCATCAAAAATGGGTTGAAGTTCCTAAAAGTGGGTTAAAGCACCTAAGAATGGGGTTAATCTGCCTACTTGTTAGTGTATTGCCTAATATATATGCCAATGCGCCCAAAATGGGGCTAAAGCATCTAAAAGTGGGTCAATATGCCTTAAAATGGCGTTTATGCCCCTATTTGCAGTGTAGTGGAAATTTGAGCCTAATTTACTATTATGTGCCTAATAGATAGGAATGAGCCAAAAATTGGGTTGAAGTGCCTAATAGTGGGTTAAAGTGCATAAGAATAGGGTTAATCCACCTACTTGTTAGTGCAATGCCTAATTTATAGTCCAATGCGCCCCAAAATGTGATTAAAGTACAAACAAATGTTGTTAAAGCGTCTAAAACGGGGTTAATGCACGCAATTGTCAATGTAGTGCCTTTTTAGCCTAATTTCCTATTATGCACCTAATAATTAAGAAATGCAAAAAATAATGGGTTGAAGTGCCAAAAGGTGGGTTATAATGCCTGAGATGTCAGTGTAGTGCCTTTTAAGCATAATTTACTTTTATGCACCGAATAACTAGGAACTGCACCCAATAATGTGTTGAAGTGCCAAAAGGTGGGTTAAAGCACCTAAGGTGTTAGTGTAGTGCCTGATTTATAGGCCAATGCACCCCGAAATGGGGTTAAAGCTCCTAAAGTTGGTAAAAAGCCTAAAAATGGGGTTTATGTGCCAATTTGTCAGTGTAGTAGAATTTTAGCCTAATTTATTGTTATGTGCCTAATTTATAGGCAAATGCACCCAAAAATGCGACTAAATTGCCAAAAAACGGGGTTAATGTGCCCACTTGACAATGTAGTGCCTTTTTAGCCTAATTTACTATTATGCTCCTAATAACTAGGAAATGTGCCCAATAATGGGTTGAAGTTCCATAAGGTTGGTTAAAGCGCCTAAGATGTCAGTGTATTGCCTTTTTTTAGAGTAATTTACTATTATTTGCCAAATAAATGGGAAATGCGCCAAACATGGGTTGAAATGCCTAAAAGTTGGTTAAAGCGCCAAAGAATAGGCTAATCTGCCTACTTGTTAGTGTAGTGCCAAATTTATAGGCATATGCACTCCAAAATGGGGTTAAAGTACCTAAAAGTCCCCTAAAATGGGGTTTATACGCATATTTGCCAACACATTAGCAATTTTAGCCTAATTTACAATTGTGTACCTAATTTATATGCCGCGGCCAAATGCCAAAAAATGGGGTTAATGCACCCTTGTCAGTATATTGCCTTTTTTAGTCTAGTTTAGTATTATGCGCCTAAATAACATCAAATGTGCCCAAAAATGAGTTGAAGTGCCTAAAAGTGGCTTAAAGTGTCCAAGAACGGGGTTAATGTGGCAACTTGTCAGTGCAGTGCCTAATTCATAGGCCAATGCGCCCCAAAATAGGATTAAAGCGCCAAAAGTGGGTTAAAAATGACTAATAAAGGGGTTTATGCCCCTATTTGTCAGTGTTGTAGCAATTTGAACCTAGTTTATAGTTATGTGCCTAATTTATAGAACCATGCACCCAAAAATGAGGTTAAAGTGCCTAAAAAATTGGTTAGTGCACCCAATTGTCAGTTTAGTGCCTTTTTAGCCTAATTTACTATTATGTGGCTAATGTAGGAAATGTGCCCAAAATGGGCTGAAGTGCCTAAAAGTGGGTTAAAGTGCCTAAGAATGGGGTTAATCTACCCACTTGTTAGTGTATTACCTAATTTATATGCCAATGCGCCCCAAAATGGGGGTAAAGCACCTAAAAGTGGGTTAAAATGCCTAAATATGGGGTTTATGTGCTTATTTGCAGTGTAGTGGAAATTTGAGCATAATTAACTATTATGTGCCTACTAAATAGGAAGTGCGCCCAAAATTGGGCTGAAGTGCCTAATAGTGGGTTAAAGGGGCTAAGAAAAGTGGTTAATCCGCCTATTTGTCAGTGTAGTGCCTAATTTATAGGCCAATGTGCCAAAAATGTGGTTAAAGTCCTCACAAATGTCTCTAAAGCTCCTAATATGGGATTAATGCACCCAATTGTTAGTGTAGTGCCCTTTTTTATCCTAATTTACTATTATGCACCTAATAACTAGGAAATGTACCCAATAATAGGTTGAAGTGCCAAAAGGTGGGTGAAGGTGCCTAATATGACAATGTAGTACCATTTTTAGCCTAATTTACTATTATTTGACTAATCAATAGGTAGTGTCTCCAAAAATGGTTGAAATACCTAAAAGTGGGTTAAAGCACCTAAGAAATGGGTTAATATGCCGACTTGTTAATGTAGTGCCTAATTTATTGGCATATGTGCCCCAAAATGGGGTTAAAGTACCAAAAAGTTGGTTAAAACGCCTAAAAGTGGGGTTTATGCACCTATTTGTCAACATAGTGGCAATTTTAGCCTAATTTACAATTATGTGCCTAATTTATAGGCCAATGCGCCAACAAATGCGGCTAAATGCCTAAAACTGGGGTTAATGCGCCCACTTGTCAGTGTAGTGCTTCTTTTAGTCTAGTTTACTATTATGCGCGTAATAAATATGAAATGTGAAAAAAATGGGTTGAAGTGCCTAAAAGTGGGTTAAAGCTCCTAAGAATGGGGTTAATGTGGCTACTTGTCAGTGATGTGCCTAATTCATAGGCCAATGTGACCCAAAATGGGGTTAAAGTGCCAAAAGTGAGTTAAAACAACTAATAATGGGGTTAATGCACCTATATGTCATTGTTGTACCAATTACAGCCTACTTTATAATTACATGCCTAATTTATAGGACAATGCGCCCAAAAATGCAATTAAAGTACCTGAAAATGTGTTTAGTGCACCCATTTTTTTAGTTTAGTGCCTTTTTAGCCTAATTTATTATAATGTAGCTAATATATAGGAAATGCACCCAAAATGAGTGCCTAAACGTGGGTTAAGGCGCCTAAGAATGGGGTTAATCTACCTACTTGTTAGTGTATTGCCTAATTTACATGCCATGTGCCCCAAAATGGGGTAAAAGCAACTAAAAGTAGGTAAAAATGCTTACAAATGGGGTTTATGTGCCTATATGCAGTGTAGTGGCAATTTAAGCCTAATATAATGTTATCTGCCTAATAAATAGGAAATGCGCCCAAAATTGGGTTGAAGTGCCTAATAGTGGGTTAAACTGTCTAAGAATAGGGGTAATCCGCCTACATGTCAGTGTAGTGCCTAATTTATAGGCCAATGTGCCCAAAAATGTGGTTAAAGCGCCCATAAATGTCGTTAAAGCACCTAAAAATGGGGTTGGTTACCGAGATGTCAGTCTAGTGCCTTTTTTAAGCCTATTTTACTATTATGGACCTAATTACTAGGAAATGCAACCAATAATGGGCTAAAGTGCCATAAGATGTGTTAAATCACCTAAGTTGTTAGTGTGATGCCTGATTTATAGGCCAATGCACCCAAAATGGGGTTAAAGCTACTAAAAGTCGATAAAAATGCCTAAAAATGGGGTTTATGTGCCTATTTTTCAGTGTAGTGGTAATTTTAGCCTAATTTATTATTATGCATCTAGTTTATAGGAAAATGCACCCAGAAATATGACAAAAATGCCTAAAAATGAGGTTAATGAACCCACTTGTCAGTGTAGTGCATTTTTATCCTAATTTACTATTATGTGCAACATAAATAAGAAATGTGCTAAACAATTGGTTGAAGTACCTAAAATTGGTTTAAAGTGCCTAGGAATAGGGTTAATTAGCTACTTATGTATTGCCAAATCGCACCAAAATTGGTGTAGAAGTGCTTAAAAGTGGGTCTAAATTCCTAAAAATGGGGTTTATGCGCCTATTTGCAGTGTAGTGGCAATTTGAGCCTAATTTACTATTATGTGCCTAACAAATAGGAAATGTGCCCAAAATTGGGTTGAAGTGCCTAATAGTGGGTTAAAGTGCCTAAGAATAGGGTTAATCTGTCTACTTGTTAGTGTAGTGCCTAATTTATAGGCCAATGCGGTTAAAGCACCCACAATGTCATTAAAGTGCCTAAAAATGGGGTTAATGCACCCAATTTTTAGTGTAGTGCCCTTTTTAGCCTAGTTTACTATTATGCACCTAATAACTAGGAAATGCACCCAATAATGGGTTGACGTGCCTAAAGGTGGGTTAAAGCGCCTAAGATGTCATTATATTGCCTTTTTCACCTAATTTACTATAACATGCCTAATAAATAGGAAATGTGCCCAAAATGGGTTCAAATTTCTCAAAGTGGGTTAAAGCTCCTAAGAATGGGGTTAATCTATCTACTTGTTAGTATAGTGCCTAATTATAGGCATATGCGCTGCGAAATAGGGTTAAAGTACCTAAAAGTCACATAAAAATGGGGTTTATGCACCAATTTGTCAACGTAGTGGCAATTTTATCTTAGTTTATAGATATGTGCCTAATTGATAGTCAAGTGCAACAATAAATGTGGATAAATGCCTAAAAATGGGGTTAATGTGCACACTTTTTAGTGTATTTCCATTTTAATTCTTTTTTACTATTATGCGTCGAATAATAATCAAATGTGCCCAAAAATGGGTTGAAGTGATGAAAAGTGGGTTAAAGCGCCTAAGAATGGGGTTAATGTGGCTACTTGTTAGTGCAATGCCTAATTTATAGTCCAATGCACCCCAAAATAGGATTAATGTGCCAAAAGTGGGATAAAATGGCTAATAATGGGATTAATGCACCTATTTGGCAGTGTTCTAGCAATTTTGAGCCTAATTTACAGGTACACGCCTAATTTATGAGACAATGGACCCAAACATGCTGTTAAAGCGCCTAAAAATGTGGTTAATGCACCCACTTGTAAGTTTAGTGCGTTTTTTAGCCTAATTTACTCGTATGTGAACAATATATAGGAAATGCACCAAAAATGGGTTGAAGTGCTTAAAAGAGGGTTAAAGCGCCTAAGAATGGGGTTAATATGCCTACTTGTTAGTATATTGCCAAATTTATATGCCAATGCACCCAAAAATGGGGTAAAAGCACCTAAAAGCGGCTTAAAATGCCTCAAAATGGGGTTATGCACCTATTTGCATTGTAGGGGCAATTTGAGACTAATTTACTCTTATGTGCCTAATAAATAGAAAATGCGCCCAAAATTGGGTTGAAGTGCCTAATAGTGGGTTAAAGTGCCTATCAAAACTGGTTAATCTACCTACTTGTCAATGTAGTGCCTAATTTATAGGCCAATTAACCCAAAAATGCGGTTAAAGCCCCCACAAATGTTGCTAAAGTGCCTAATGCACCCAATTGTCAGTGTAGTGCCTTTTTAGCCTAATTTACTATTATGCACCTAATGACTAGGAAATGCATCCATTAATGGGTTGAAGTTCCAAAAGGTGGGTTAAAGCGCCTAAGATGTCAATGTAGTGCCTTTTTTAGCCTCATTTACTATTATTTTCCTAATAAATAGGAAATGTGCCCAAAAATGGGTTGAGATGCCTAAAAGTGGGTTAAAGCGCCTAAGAATAGGGTTAATCTGCCTACTTGTTAGTGTAGTACCTAATTTATTGGCATATGCTCCCCAAAATGGGGTTAAAGTACCAAAAAGTGGGTTAAAATGCCTAAAAATGGGGTTTATGCCCCTATTTATCAACATAGTGGCAATTTTAGCCTAATTTATAGTTATGTGCCTACTGTATAGGCCAGTGCGCCAACAAATGCGGTTAAATACCTAAAACTGGGGTTAATGCGCCCACATGCTAGTGTAGTATCTCTTTTAGTCTAGTTTACTATTATGTACCTATTAAACATGAAATGTTCCCAAAAATTGGTAGAAGTCACTAAAAGTGGGTTAAAGCACCTAAGAATGGGTTAGTGTGGCTACTTGTCAATGCAACGCCTAATTTATAGGCCAATGTGCCCCAAAATGGGGTTAAAGTGCCAAAAGTGGGTTTAAACGGCTAATAATGGAGTTTATGCACCTATTTATTAGTGTTGTAGCAAATTGAGCCTAATTTATAATTACATGCCTAATTTATAGGACAATACGCCCAAAAATTTGGTTAAAGCACCTAAAAATGTGGTTAATGCATCAACTTGTTAGTTTAGTGCCTTTTGAGCCTAATTTGCTATTATGTGGCTAATATATAGGAAATGTGCCCAAAATGGGTTGATGTGCCTAAAAGTGGGTTAAAGTGCCTAAGAATAGGGTTAATCTTCCTACTTGTTAGTGTAGTGCCTAATTTAGGTGCCAATGCAGCCCAAAATGCGGTAAAAGCGCCTAAAAGTTGGTCAAAATGCCTAAAATGGGGTTTATGCGCCTATTTGCAGTGTAGTGGAAATTTTAGCCTAATTTACTATTATGTGCCTAATAAATAGAAAATGCGCCCAAAATTGGTTGAAATGCCTAATAGTGGGTTAAAGTGCCTAAGAATAGGGTTAGTCTTCTTACTTGTCAATGTAGTGCCTAATTTATAGGCCAATGCACCCAAAAACATGGTTAAAGCCCCCATAAATGTCGCCAAAGCGTCTGAACATGGGGTTAATGCACCCAATTGTTAGTGTAGTGACTTTTTTAGCCTAATTTACTATTATGCACCTAATAAATAGGAAATACACCCAACAATGGGTTGAAGTGCCAAAGGTGATTAAAGCACCTAAGATGTGAATGTAGTGCCTTTTTTAGCCTAATTTACTATTATTTTCCTAATAAATAGGAAATGCGCCCATAAATGGGTTGAAATGCCTAAAAGTGGGTTAAAGCGCCTAAGAATGGGGTTACTTGTCAGTTTAGTGCCTAATTTATAGGCCAATGTGTCAAAAAATGTGTTTTAAGCGCCCACAAATATCGTCAAAGTGCTTAAATGGGGTTAATGCACCCAATTGTCATTGTAGTGCCTTTTTTAGCCTAATTTACTATTATGCACCAAATAACTAGGAAATGTTACAGATTCAACTCCTAGTTTCTTATAGAATAGCTAACAAAATGAGCATGTCGATGGCTTCTGGCGACTGGCGGCGCGATTCCGGTGGCTCTGGAGGTAGTGCTTCGTCTCCTCCATTGAAGAGGGGCGAGCATTCTTCTTCAGGCGCCCTTAGTGCTGAGTCTCTTCTCGACCCTAATGCCAAATCTACTCCTGTCACTAAGTCCTGGGCGGATCTGATGAAACCTAAGTCCTATGATACTTCATTGAAGAAGATAGACATTGAGATTCAAGGTCAGAAGCTAATCTACCCAGAGGAGGAAGCTGTTAGGAATGCAGAACACTGGAAGAGCTGTCTTGCAAGCTACATTGTTGGGTTTAAACCGTTCGTCCCTACTCTTGAGAAGTATCTCTCGCAGATCTGGATTCTTAAGGGAACAATTGAGGTTATGAATCACGGTCAAGGGTTTTTCCTGATCAAGTTTTCTGATGAGTCGATCTTCATAACGTTCTTGATGGAGGAGTCTACTTTGTCAGGAATAAGCCAATGGTTTTGATGAAATGGAGACCAGGGGAGGCCTTGCGTAGGCTTAAACTTACTGATATGCCTGTTTGGGTTCGTATTCACAATTTACCACTTGAACTTTGGGATATGGACACGTTTTCTAGGCTAGGCTCCTTCCTAGGCAATCCGCTGCGTGTTGATAAGGCTACATTTGAGCTGAGGAATCTCGAGTTCGCGAGAATGCAGGTCCTTATGCCGACAGGTTCAGAGTTTCCAACTGAGCTTGAAGTTGAAAGTGATAAAGGTAACTCTCATGTCATCAACTTTGAGTATGAATGGCGCCCGAGTGTCTGCTCTGTGTGTAAGCTATTTGGGCATAATGACTGTAATGTTGTTGGTTCTGAACGGAATATGAACAAGGTATGGGTCCAAAAGAACATGCGGTCTGAAGATTTAAAGGTGACTGAGAATATGCTTGTGCAGTAGAATGTTTCAACTGCTGTTAAGCATACAGAGAAGCAGACTGTCTCGACTGGTAGTGAGCAAACATTGCACTCAAATGAAATAGATGTTACTCCGGACTCAGGAAGGGTTCCAAGTGGTGTGCCAATTGTTGCTGAAGTTTCTAATCTGGATGCTAGTGGTGAAGAAGAACAGTTTCATGTATCGAATGATTCATTTGAAGATACTTCCCTGAACTTTAATTCTGACGTGCCAGAGGCAGATCAGCCTGCTACAAAGGTAGTTGTGGATCTGTCTACTCCTCCGATGGCTGATAATATGAGTGTTGAAGATGGGTTTGAGATTCAGAAAGGTTACAGAAGGAAGAAGGGGAAAGCTAAGACTAGGAAACCTGTTGCTCCTAGTAAAGATACTGTCAACCATGATTTTCTTTCCAACAAATTCAACAACTTGAAGTTAGATGGTAAAGAAGGAAGTGCTTCTGGAGTGATCCAAACCGGTGAAGTACTGGTGCCAAGGGTTTCAAATGGTTAAGTCTATTAACATTCTCTCCTGAAATGTTAGAGGCCTAAATCTTAAAGCCTCGGCAATCCAGAATAAAATCTTGGAGTTCAAACCTAATATAGTTGTCCTCAATGAAACTAAAGTGAGAGAAGCAAAGATGAGTAAAATTATGTCTAAATATTTTTCTGAGTATAAATGGTTATCTAGCCATAATTCCCACGTTTTGGGGAGGGTTGTTCTTTTGTGGAAGGAGCAGGACTGTACTGTGAACAAAATCTGTGAGACCGATCAATCTGTTCATGTTAGAATTTCTTGTGATGGTAGAGTTTTTCTTGTTATTGCTGTGTATGGGCATAACCCTGATGTTGATAGGGTCAAGCTTTGGAAGGAGATTGAAGATATCTACCAGTATGTTGATTCTCCATGGGTTAGTCTTGGTGATTTTAATGCGGTTAGGAAAGTGGATGAAAAGATGGGTCAAGATCCTCCTTCTAATAAGTCTATGGAAGACTTTAATCAGTGTTTGCTTAACTGTCATCTCTTTGAGCTGAGGCTTAATGGTTTTCTTTTCTCCTGGGATAATCATCAAAGTGGCAAGGCTTTTGTGACTTCTTATATTGATAGAGTTCTTTATAATGATAAGTTCATGACAGAGCTTGACGACTTTAAAGGCGCTCTTCACTCTAATATAATTAGTGATAAAAAAATCTTAACTCTTGATATTGGGGACAGGGTGAAGATTAAAACCCCTTTTAGATTTATTAATGCTTGGACTTCCAGGATGGATTTTCTTGATACTGTTAAGAGCAGTTGGAGTAATGAAGTGATGGGGTTCCCTGCGTTTAAACTTACTCTAAATTCAAGAAGCTTCATTTTGATCTTTCTGAATGGAATAAGGTCCGTGTGGGTAATTTTTCTGATAAAGCTAAGGAAAAGGAATTTATTGCTGCTGAAGCTCAACTAAGTTTGGATTTGGACTCGACCAATGGTTTGCTCCAAGAAGATGCTTGTTTCAAAAGGAAAGCTGCGTTTGAAGCTAAATTACAGGAGGAATCTTTATTGAGACAAAAATCAAGGATTAGATGGTTAAAGGAAGGGGATTCTAACTCTAAATTTTTCTATTCCTCTATTAAAGTTAGGAGGAACTTTAATCACATTAAAGCTTTATCTATTGATGGAATTGTTTGCACTGATGGTTCTGTTATTAAGAAGCATATTGTGGACTACTATACTGATTTGTTCAACAACTCGCATATTGTCAATTTGGACATCCTAGAGAATCTTTGCTTTCCCAAACTCAGTTAGGTGGATTTTTCTTGCTCTGGATAGACATTTTACTATTAAAAATGTCATTGATGTTGTTAAGGGTCTTAACTCTGACAAATGTCCTGGTCCTGATGGTTTTAATGGCAAGTTTTACAAGGATTGTTGGAAAGTTATTTGTTCTGAGGTGGTTGAAGCTTTGCTTGGTTTCTTTAGTCTGGGTAGACTTCTCATGGAAGCTAATCATACTTTTATTTCTCTTATCCCTAAAGCCATGGATTTGAATGAGTTGAAGAATTTAAGACCTACTGCTTTATGTAATGTTTTCTACAAGATTATTTCCAAGATGTTAGCCATTAGATTACAGAGCGTGCTTCCCTCCATTGTTAGTGTAAATCAATTTGCGTTTGTGCATGGTAGAAGTATCAAGGATGTTGTTCTCATCTCCAATGAGCTCATTCATGATTTTAATAAGAAAGGTTCTAAACCTAGAATGTGCCTCATGATTGGCATCACTAAAGCCTATGATATTGTTTCTGGGGATGCCCTTTTCTTTATTCTTCGTTCCATGAGATTTCCTCACTGTTGGATAATTTGGTTAAAGGAAATTTTCGACACTATGTCCTATGAGGTCTTGGTCAATGGATAAGCTACTGGTTCTTTCAAACCCAGTAATGGAGTAAGGCAGGGTGATCCCCTTGCTCCTTACCTTTTTGTTCTCATTATGGAGGTGGCCTCTCTCTTGCTTGATAAAGAGGTGAAAGAAGGCAACCTCAAACCATTGAGGGCTTCTGATTCGTTAGAGATATCTCATTTGATCTTCGCAGATGATCTTATGATTTTTTCAGAAGCTAACACCCAGAGTGCTTCTGCTATTAAAAATGTTCTTGACAAGTTGTACATTTCGACTGGTCTGAAAATCAACTATGATAAAAGTGTGGTTATTTACAGTTCGGGAGTGGATAAGAATACCATTGGTGATATCTTGGGGGTCAAAGAAGGTTCTCTTCCGATTAGATATCTTGGCATTCCTCTTTTTATTGGTAGGCTTAACAAGATTCATTTCTATCCCTTAGTGGACAAAATCAAAAGGAGCTTGATAGCTGGAAAATCTCACATCTGTCTATGGCTGGAAGGGTTGAATTAGTTAAATCCACTCTCACTGCTACTTATCAATACTGGGCTTCTGTCTTTCCTCTTCCTTCTTCTATCTGTGATGATATTGATAAGCTGTGTCATGATTTTATGTGGGGGAACACGGATAACACGAATCTAGTTCATCTTGGCAAGTGGAGATCTGCAACCAAACCTAAATTTGAAAGAGGTCTTGGTATCAAAAACAGCAGAGAAGTTGTTAAAGCTTCTATCATTCTTAATGGCTGGAATATCGCTAAGAAGAAAGACAGTGTTTGGGTGAAATGGATACATGAAAAGTATTTAAGTAGGCACTCTTTTTGGACTGTGCCGCTCAATGATTCCTTTTCTTGGCTCTTTAGGAAAGTCCTGTTGGAATGTGATGTTCTTAGGAGATTTACTGAACTCACCATTGGTAATGGTTCAGATACCTTTGTGTGGCTTGATCCGTGGCTCCCTAATTCTAAATTTCTTGTGGATGTTCTTGGTAGGCAAAGCCTTATTCAACTTGGTATCCCTGGGAATGCTAAAGTTAGTAGTCTCATTCATGAAGGGGAGTGGTTCTTTGATGATTCTAGGCTTCATGTCAGGTTGTTCAATATACTGTAAACTCTTCCCCCTCCCTCTGGTATCTGTGATAGTATTAAGTTTGCAGGGAAGTCTGAAGCGAACCTCAGGTGGTTATGGACAGTTTGAGATTGTATAATGATGCTAGACCCATTCCTTTCTTCCAATGGCTCTGGAAATATAAAGGTCCCAGAAGTTTTCATATGATGGGGTGGAAGATAGGCCATGGCAGAGTTCTTACTGCTAGTTATGTTAAGAGATTAGGCATCGGTCTTGCTTCTAGATGCCCACTCTACAAGTCAGCTGAAGATGACCTGGTTCATTTGTTTTTCTGCTGCCCTTTCACTCAGTCCATTTGGAGCCTTGCTTGCTCCTCTTTTGATTTCGAGATTCCTGGAAGTGTGGAGGATCTATGCTCCCTTCAGGGTAAGTCTCTGCTGATGGTTTGCATCTGTGTGCTTCATTGGATTTGGAAGGAGAGGAATGATAGAATTCACAGAAATTTTGGAAGGGATACTCTGAGGTTGTGGCTGCTCATTTTGGATGATATTCAGCGGATTATTGCTTGAGTGGATGGAGCTGCTGGGTCTTCAGTCCTGTTTCTTCTTGTACAGTGGTTTTGTTTCTCTTTGTTTTCTGCTCTTTTTTTGTGTCACTCTCTTGCTTTCTACAAGTTGAGTGTACAAATATCTCTTGTGTACATAAAATTTCAAAAATAGTAATAGACGAGCTGGGTTCACCAAAAAAAAAACTAGGAAATGTGCCCAACAATGGGTTGAAGTGCCAAAAGGTGGGTTAAAGTGCCAAAGATATCAGTGTATTGCCTTTTTTAGCCTAATTTACTATTATTCACCTAATAAATAGGAAATGCGCCCAAAATGGATTGAATTTCCTAAAAGTGGGTTAAAGCGTCTAAGAATGGGGTTAATTTGCCTACTTGTTAGTTTAGTGCCTAATTTATAGGCATATGCACCCCAAATGAGGTTAAAGTACCTAAAAGTGGGTAAAACTGCCTAAAAATGGGGTTTGTGCACCTATTTGTCATTAAAGTGGCAAATTTTGCCTAATTCATAATTATATGCCTAATTTATTGGCAAGTGCACAAACAAATGCAGCCAAATGTCTAAAAATGGGGTTAACGTGCCCACTTGTCAGTGTAGTTCCTCATTTAGTCTAGTTTACTAATATGCACCTAATAAACATGAAATGTGCCCAAAAATGGGTTGAAGTGCCTAAAAGTGGGTTAAAGCGCCTATGATTGGGGTTAATGTGGCTGCTTGTCAGTGATATGCCTAATTTATAGGCTAATGCGACCCAAAATGGGGTTAAAGTGCCAAAAGTGGGTTAAAACAACTAATAATGAGGTTTATGCACCTATTTGTCAGTGTTGTAGCATTTTGAACCTAGTTTACAGTTACATGCCTAATTTATAGGACAATGGGCCCAAAAATGTGGTTAGAGTGCTGAAAAATGTGGTTAGTGCACCAACTTGTCAGTTTTAATTTACTATTATATGGCTAATATATTGGAAATGTTCCCAAAATGAGTTGAAGTGCCTAGAAGTGGGTCAAAACGCCTAAGAATGCGGGTAATCCACCCACTTGTTAGTGTATTGCCTAATTAATATGCCAATGCACCCCAAAATGGGGGGTAAAAGTGCCTAAATGTGGGTCAAAATGCCTAAATATGGTGTTTATGTGCCTATTTGCAGTGTAGTGGCAATTTGAGCCTAATTTACTATTATGTGCCTAATAAATAGGAAGTGTGCCCAAAATTGGTGTGAAGTGTCTAATAGTCGGTTAAAGGGCCTAAGAAAAGTGGTTAATCTGCCTACTTGTTAGTGTAGTGCCTAATTTATATGCCAATGCGCCAAAAATATAGTTAAAGACCCCATAAATGTCACTAAAGCACCTAAGAATGGGGTTAATTCACCTAGTTGTCAGTGTAGTACATTTATTATCCATATACTATTATGCACCTAATAACTAAGAAATGCACCGAATAATGGGTTGAAGTGCCAAAAGGTGGGTTAAAGTGCCTAAGATGCCAATGTAGTGCCCTTTTAGCCTAACTTACTATTATTTTCCTAACAAATAGGAAATGTGCCCAAAAATGGGTTGAAATGCCTACTTGTTAATATGCCTAAGAATGGGGTTGATCTTCCTACTTGTTAATATAGTGCCTAATTTATTGGCATATGCACCCCAAAATGGGGTTAAAGTACCAAAAAGTTGGTTAAAATGCCTAAAAATGGGGTTTATGTGCCTATTCATCAACACAATGGCAATTTTAGCCTAATTTATAGTTATGTGCCTACTTTATAGGCAAGTGTACCAACAAATGCGGCTAAATGCCTAAAACTGGGGTTAATACGCACACTTGTCAATTTGAGCCTAATTTACTATTATGTGCCTAATAAATAGGAAATGCACCCAAAATTGGGTTGAAGTGCCTAATAGTGGGTTAAAGTTCCTAAGAATAGGGTTAATCCACCTACTTGTCAGTGTAGTGCCTAATTTATAGGCCACTGTACCCAAAAATGTGGTTAAAGCCCCCAAAAATGTCGCAAAACCACCTAAAAATGGGGTTGATGCACCCAATTGTTAGTGTAGTGCCTTTTAGCCTAATTTACTATTATGCACCTAATAACTAAGAAATGCGCCCAATAATGGGTTGAAGTGCCAATAGGTGGGTTTAAGAACCTAACATGTCACTTTAGTCCCTTTATAAGCCTAATTTACTATTATTTGCCTAATAAATAGGAAATGCACCCAAAAATGGGTTGAAATTCCTAAAAGTGGGTTAAAGCACCTCAGAATGGGGTTAATCTCCTACTTTTTAGTGTAGTGCCTAATTTATTGGCATATGAACCCCCCAAATGGGGTTAAAGTACCTAAAAGTGGGTGAAATGCCCAAAAATGGGTTTGTACGCCTATTTGTTGTGCCTATTTGTTGTTGTAGTAGCAATGTTTGCCTAATTCATAGTTATGTGCCTAATTTATTAGCAAGTGCATCAACAAAGGTGACTAAATGCCTACAAATGGGGTTAATGCACTCACTTGTCTGTGTAGATCCGCTTTTAGTCTAGTTTACTATTATGCGCCTAATAAAGATGAAATGGGCCCAAAAATGGGTTGATGTGCCTAAAAGTGGGTTAAAGCGCCCAAGAATGGGGTTAATGTGGCTACTTGTCAGTGACATGCCTAATTTATAGGCCAATGCGACCGAAAATGGGGTTAATGCACCCAATTGTTAGTGTAGTGCCTTTTTAGCCTAATTTACAATTACACACCTAATAACTAGGAAATGCACCCAATAATGGGTTGAAGTGCTAAAAGGTGGGTTAAAACACCTATGATGTCAGTGTAGTGCCTGATTTATTGGCCAATGCACCCCAAAATGGGGTTAAAGCACCTAAAAGTTGTTAAGACGCATAAAAATGGGGTTTATGTGTCTATTTGTCAGTGTAGTGGAAACTTTAGCCTAATTTGTTGTTATGCGCCTAATTTATAGGCAAATGCACCCAATAATGCAGCTAAATCGCCTAAAAATGGGGTTAATGTGCCCACTTATTAGTGTAGTGCCTTTTTAGCCTAATTTACTATTATGTGCCCAATAAATAGGAAATGCGCCTGAGAATGGGTTGAAGCGCCTAAAAGTGGTTTAAAGTGCCTGAGGATGGGATTAATTAGCTACTTATATATTGCCTAATTTATATGGCAATGCTCCCCAAAATTGGGGTGAAAGTGCCTAAGAGTGGGTCAAAATGCCTAAAAATGGGCTTTATGCACCTATTTTCCATGTAATGGCAATTTGAGCCTAATTAACTATTATGTGCCTAAAAAATAGGATATGCGTCCAAAATTGGGTTGAAGTGTCCAATAGTGGGTTAAAGGGCCTAAGAAAAGGGCTTAATCTGTCTACTTGTTAGTGTAGTGCCTAATTTATAGGCCAATGTACCCAAAAATGTGGTTAAAGCCCCCCACAAATGTTGTTAAATCGCCTAAAAATGGGTTTATGCACCCAATTGTCTGTGAAGTGCCTTTTTAGCTTAATTTACTATTATGCACCTAATAACTAGAAAATGCTCCCAGTAATGGGTTGAAGTGCCAAAAGGTGGGTTAAAGCGCCTATGATTTCAGTGTATTGCCTTTTTTTATCCTGATTTACTATTATTTACCTAATAAATAGGAAATGCACCCAAAAATTGGTCAAAATGCCTAAAAGTGTGTTAAAAATTGGTCAAAATGCCTTTACTATTATTCACCTAAGAATGAGGTTAATCGGCCTACTTGTTAGTGTACTGCCTATTTTATATGTATATGCACCCCAAAATGATTTAAAGTACCTAAAAGTGGGTTAAAACACCGAAAAATGGGGTTTATATGCCTATTTGTCAACGTAGTGGCAATTTTACCCTAATTTACATTATGTGTATAATTTTATAGGATAGTGCACCAACAAATGCATCTAAATGCCTAAAAATGGAGTTAATGCACCCACTTGTCAGTGTAGTGCCACTTTTAGTCTAGTTCACTATTATGTGCCTAATAAACATGAAATGTGCCCCCAAAATGGTTAAAGTGCCTAAAAGTGGGTTAAAGCACCTAAGAATGGGGTTAATGTGGCTACTTGAAAGTGTAGTGCCTAATTTATAGGCCAATGCACCCCAAAATGGGGTTAAAGCGCCAAAAGTGGGTTAAAACGGCTAATAATGGGGTTTATGCACCTATTTGTCAGTGTTGTAGCAATTTGGGCCTAATTTGCACATATATGCCTAATATATAGGACAATGCACCCAAAAATGCGGCTAAAGCAACTAAAAATATGTTTAGTGCACCCACTTTTCAATTTAGTACCTTTTTTAGCCTAATTCACTATAATGTGGCTAATATATAGGAAATGCGCCCAAAATAGGTTGAAGTGCCTAAAAGTGGGCTAAAGCTCCTAAGAATGGGGTTAATCTGCCGACTTGTTAGTGTACTGCCTAATTTATATGTCAATGAGCCCCAAAATGGGATAAAAGCGCCTAAAAGTGGGTCAAAATGCCTAAAAATGGGGTTTATGTGCCTATATGTTTTGTAGTGACAATTTGAGCCTAATTTACTATTATGTGTCGAATAAATAGGAAATGCACCCAAAATTGGGTTGAAGTGCCTAATAGTGGGTTATAGTGCCTAAGAATAGGGTTAAACTACCTAATTGTCAGTGTAGTGCCTAACTTATAGGACAATGCACCCAAAAATATGGTTAAAGCCTTTACAAATGTCTATAGCACCTAAAAATGGGGTTAATGCACCCAATTATCAGTGTAGTGCCTTTTTAGCCTAATTTACTATTATGCAGCTAATAACTAATAAATGCACCCAATAATGGGTTGAAGTGCCAAAAGGTGGGTTAAAACGCATAAGATGTCAGTGTAGTGCTTGATTTATAGGCCAATGCACTCCAAAACAGGGTTAAAGCACCTAAAAGTTGGTAAAAAGCCTTAAAATGGGGTTTATGTGCCTATTTGTCAGTCTAGCCAAAATTTTAGCTTAATTTATTATTATGTGCCTAATTTATAGGCAAATGCATGTAATAATGTGGCTAAATTGCTTAAACCCATTTATCAATGTAGTGCCATTTAGCCTAATTTACTATTATGCGCCAAATAAATAGGAAATACGTGCAAAAATGGGTTGGAGTGCCTAAAAGTGGTTTAAAGCGTCTGCAGATGGGATTAATTTGCTACTTACGTATTGCCTAATTTATCGGCCAATGCACCCCAAAATTGGGGTAAAAGTGTCTAAAAGTGGGTCAAAATGCCTAAAAATGGGGGTTTTTGCGCCTATTTGCAGTGTAATGTCAATTTGAGCCTAATAAACTATTATATGCATAATAAATAGGAAATGCGCCCAAAATTGGGTTGAAGTGCCTAATAGTGGGTTAAAGGGCCTATGAAAAGGGGTTAATCCACCTACTTGTCACTATAGTGCCTAATTTATAGGTCAATGCACCCAAATATGTGGTTAAAGCCCCCACAAATGTCATTAAGGCGCCTAAAAATGGGGCTAATGCACCCAATTGTCAGTGTAGTGCTTTTTTTAGCCCAATTTATTATTACACACCTAATATCTAGAAAATGCTCCTAGTAATGGTTGAAGTGCCAAAACATGAGTTAAAGCCCCTAAGAGGTCAATATGGTGCCTTTTTTAGCGTAATTTACTATTATTTGCCTAATAAATAGGGAATGCACCCAAAAATGGGTTAAAATGCCTAAAGTGGGTTAAAGCTTCTAAGAATGGGGTTAATCTTGCTACTTTTTTTAGTGTAGTGGCTTATTTATTGGCATATGTGCCCCAAAATGGGGATAAAGTACCTAAAAGTGGGTTAAAACGCTTAAAAATGGGGTTTATGTGCCTATTTGTCAATGTAGTGGCAATTTTAGCCTAATTTACATTTATGTGCACAATTTATAGTCCATTGCGCCAACAAATGCGACTAAATGCCTGAAAATGGGGTTAATGTTCCCACTTGTCAGTATAGTGCCTCTTTTAGTCTAGTTTACTATTATGCACCTAATAAACATGATATGTGCCCAAAAATGGGTTGAAGTGCCTAAAAGAGGGTGAAAGCACCTAAGAATGGGGTTAATGTGGCTACTTGTCAGTGCAATGCCTAATTTATAGGCCAATGCTCTCCAAAATGTGGTTAAATTGCCAAAAGTGGGTTAAAACGGCTAATAATGGGGTTTATGCACCTATTTGTCAGTGTTGTAGCAATTTGAGCCTAATTCAAAGTTATATGCCTAATATATAGGACAATGCACCCAAAAATGCGGTTAAAGCACTGAAAAATATGTTTAGTGAATGCACTTTTTAGTTTAGTGCCTTTTTAGCCTAATTTACTATAATGTGGCTAATATATAGGAAATGTACCCAAAATGGGTTGATGTGCCTAAAAGTGCATTAAAGCGCCTAAGAATGGGGTTAATCCACCTACTTGTTAGTGTATTTCCTAATTTATATGCCAATGCACCCCAAAATGAGGTAAAAGCACCTAAAAGTGGGTCAAAATGCCTAGGGATTTATGTGCCTATATGTAGTGTAGTGGGAATTTGAGCTTAATCTACTACTATGTTCCTAATAAATAGGAAATGCACCCAATATTGGGTGGGTTAAACTGCTATGAATAGGGTTAATCCACCCTCAGTGTAGTGCCTAATTTATAGGCAAATGCACCCAAAAATGTGGTTAAAGCGCCCACAAATGTCGTTACAATGCCTAAAAATGGGGTTAATGTACCGAGTTGTCAGTGTAGTGCCTTTTTTAGCCTAATTTACTATTTTGCACCTAATACCTAGGAAATGTGCTCAATAATGGGATGAAGTGCCAAAACATTGGTTAAAGCACCTAAGATGTTAGTGTATTGCCTTTTGGAGCCCAATTTACAATTATTTGCCTAATTAACAGGAAATGTGCCCAAAATTGTGTTAAAATGCCTAAAAGTGGGTTAAAGTGTCTAAGAATGGGGTTAAGCTTCCTACTTGTTTGTGTGCTGCCTAATTTTTAAGCATATGCATCCCAAAATGGGGTTAAAGTACCTAAAAGTGGGTTTAAACTCCTAAAAATGGGGTTTGTGTGCCTATTTGTCAATGTAGAGGCAATTTTACCCTAATGTATGATAATGTGCCTAATTTATACGCCAGTGCGCCAACAAATGCGATGGAATGCCTAAAAATGGGGTTAATGTGCCCACTTGTCAGTGTTGTGCATGTTTTCATCTATTTTACTATTATGCACCTAATAAACATGAAATGTTCCCAAAAATGATTTGAAGTGCCTAAAAATGGATTAAAGAGCCTAAGAATGGGTTTAATGTGGCTACTTGTTAGTGTAGTGCTTAATTTATAGGCCAATTTGCCCCAAAATGGGGTCAAAACATGAAAAGTAGGTTAAAACAACTAAAAATGGGGTTTATGCACCTATTTGTTAGTGCTGTAGCAATTTGAGCCTAATTTATAATTACGTGCCAAATTTATAGGACAACGTGCCTAAAAACGCGGTTAAAGAGCCTAAAAATGTGGTTAATGGGCCCATTTCTCTGTATAGTGCCTTTTTTATCTTAATTTACTATTATGTGGCTAATATGAAATGTGCCCAAAATGGGTTGAAGTGCCTAAAAGTGGGTTAAAGCACATAAGAATGGGTTTAATCCAACTACTTGTTAATGTATTACCTAAAATTGGGTCAAAATGCTAAAAATGGGGTTTATGAGCCTATTTGCAGTGTTGCGGCAATTTGAGCCTAATTTACTATTATGTGCCTAATAAATAGGAAATGCACCTAAAATTGGTTGAAGTGCCTAATGGTGGGTTAGAGTGCCTAAGAATAGGGTTGTTCCTCCTACTTCTAGTGTAGTGACTACTTTATAGGTCGATGCGCCCAAAATTACAGTTAAATCCCCCACAAAAGTTGCTAAAACACCTAAAAATGGGGTTAATGCACCCAATTGTCAATATAGTGCCTTTTTTGGCGTAATTTACTTTTATGAACCTAATAACTAGGAAATGGACCTAATAATGGGTTGAAGTGCCAAAAGGTGGGTTAAAGTGCCAAAAATGTCAGTATGATGCCTTTTAGCCTAATTTACTATTATTCACCTAATAAATAGAAAATGCGCCCCAAATGGGTTGAAATGCCTAAAAGTGGGTTAAAGCACCTAAGAATGGGGTTAATCTGCCTACTTTTAGTGTAGTGCCTAATTTATTGGCATATGCTCCCCAAAATGGGGTTAAAGTACCTAAGAGTCGGTTAAAAAGCCTAAAATTAGGGTTTATGCGCCTATTTATCAATGTAGTGGTAATTTTAGCCTAATTTATAGTTATGTGCATAATTTATAGGCCAGTGCGCCACCAAAAGAGACTAAATGCCTAATAATTTGGTTAGTGTTCCCACTTGTCAGTGTAGTGCCTCTTTTATTCTAGTATACTATTATGCACCAAATAAACATGAAATGTGCCCAAAAATGGGTTGAAGTGCCTAAAAGTGGGTTAAAGCACCTAAGAATGGGGTTAATGTGGCTACTTGTCAGTGCAATGCCTAATTTATAGGCCAATGTTCCCCAAAAAGGGGTTAACACATCAAAAGTGGGTTAAAATGGCTAACAATGGTGTTTATGCACCTATTTGACAATGTTGTACCAAATTGAGCCTAAATTGCAGTTACATGCCTAATTTATAGGGAAATACACCCAAAAATGTAGTTAAAGTGCCTAAAAATGTGTTTAATGAACCCACTTGTTAGGTTAGTGTTTTTTAGCCTAATTATTATTATGTGGCTAATATATAGGAAATGCGCCCAAAATGGGGTTAATCCACCTACTTGTTAGTGTATTGCCTAAGAATGTGGGTTAAAGCGCCTAAGAATGGGGTTAATCCACCTACTTGTTAGTGTATTGCCTAATTTATATGCCAATGTGCCCCAAAATGGGGGTAAAAGCGCATAAAAGTGGGTCAAAATGTCTAAAAATGGGGTTCAAGTGCCTATTTGCAGTGTAGTGGCAATTTGAGCCTAATTTACTATTATGTGTGCCTAATAAATAGGAAATGCACCCAAAAATGGGTTGAAGTGCCTAATAGTGGGCTAAAGTGCCTAAGAATAGGGTTAATCGGCCTACTTGTTAGTGTAGTGCCTAATTTATAGGCCAATGCACCCAAAAATGTGGTTAAAGCCCCTATAAATGTCGCTAAAGCGCCTAAAAATGGGGTTAATGCACCCAATTATAAGTGTAGTGCCTTTTTTAGCCTATTTACCTTTATGCTCCTAATAACCAAGAAATCTGCCCAATAATAGGATGAAGTGCCAAAAGGTGGGTTAAAGCGCCTAAGATGTCAGTGTAGTGCCCTTTTAAGCCTAATTTACTATTATTCACCTAATAAATAGGAAATGTGCCCAAAAATGGGTTGAAATGTCTAAAATTGGGTTAAAGCACCTAAGTATAGGGTTAATCTGCCTACTTTTTAGTGTGGGGTTAAAGTACCTAAAAGTGGGTTCAAATGCCTAAAAATGGGGTTTATGCGCCTATTTGTCAACGCAGTGGCAATTTTAGCCTAATTTATAGTTATGTGTCTAATTTATAGGCTAGTGCACAACGAATTGCGGCTAAATTCCTAGAAATGAGGTTAATGTGCCCACTTGTCATTGTAGTACCTCTCTTAGTCTAGTTTACTATTATGTGCCTAGTAAGCATGAAATGTGTTGAAAAATGGGTTGAAGTGCCTAAAAGTGGGTCAAAGCACCTCAGAATGGGGTTAATGTGGCTACATGTCAGTACAATGCCTAATTTATAGACCAACGCACCCTAAAATGGGGTTAAAGCACCAAAAGTGGTTTAAAACAACTAATAATGGGGTTTATGCACCCATTTGTCAGTGTTTTAGCAATTTGAGCCTAATTTATAGTTACCTGCCTAATTTATAGAACAATGCGCCAAAATGCGATTAAAGCGCCTAAAAATGTGGTTGATGCACCTACTAGTCAGTTTAGTTCCTTTTTAGCCTAATTTACTATTATGTAGCTAATATATATGAAATGCGGCTAAAATGGGTTGAAGGGCCTAAAAGTGTGTTAATGTGCCTAGGAATGGGGTTAATCCGCCTACTTGTTAGTGTATTACCTAATATATATGCCAATGCACCCCAAAATGGGGTAAAAGTGCCTAAAAGTAGGTCAAAATGCCTTTGGGGTTTATGCGCCTATTTGCAGTGTAGTAGTAATTTGAGCCTAATTTACTATTTTGTGACTAATAAATAGGAAATGTGCCCAAAACTGGGTTGATATGCCTAATAGTGGGTTAAAGTGCCTAAAAATAGGGTTAATCCACCTACTTATCAGTGTAGTGCCTAATTTATCTGTCGACGTGCCCAAAAATGCAGTTAAAGTGCCCACAAATGTCATTAAAGCGCGTAAAATGGGGTGAATGCACCCAATTGTCAGTATAGTGCCTTTTTTAGAAAAAAATATTATTATTCACCAAATAACTAGAAAATGTGCCCAATAATGCGTTGAAGCACCAAAATGTGGGTTAAAGCACCTAAGATGTCAGTGTATTGCCTTTTTTAGCCTAATTTACTATTAATCACCTAATAAGCATGAAATGTGCCCAAAATGGGTTGAAATGCCTAAAAGTGGGTTAAAGTGCCTAAAAATGGGGTTAATATGCTTTCTTGTTAGTTTAGTGTCTAATTTATAGGCATATGCACCCCAAATGGGGTTAAAGTACCTAAAAGTTGGTTAAAATGCCTAAAAATGGGGTTTGTGTTCCTATTTGTCATCATAGTGGCAACTTTTCCTAATTTATAGTTATGTGCCTACTATATATAGGTTAGTGCACCAACAAATGTGGCTAAATGCCTAAAAATGGGGTTAATGTGCCCACTTGTCAATGTAGGGCCTCTTTTAGTTTAGTTTACTATTATGCACCTAATAAACATGAAATGTGTCCAAAAATGGGTAGAAGTGTCTAAGAGTTGGTTAAAGCACCTAAGAATGGGGTTAATGTGGCAACTTGTTAGTGTAGTGCCTAATTTATAGGCCAATGTTCTGCAAAATGGGTTTAAAGAGCTAAAAGTGGGTTAAACTACTAATAATGGGGTTTATGCACCTATGTGTCAGTGTTGTAGCAATTTGATCCTAATTTACAGTTACATGCCTAATTTATAGGACAATATGCCCAAAAATGCAATTAAAGCGCCTAAAAATGTGTTTAGTGCACCCACTTTACAACTTAGTGCCTTTTTTTAGCCTAATTTTCAATAATGTGGCTAATGTATAGGAAATGCACCCAAAATGGGTTGAAGTTCC
Source organism: Alisma plantago-aquatica (assembly GCA_963693085.1). Taxonomy (NCBI): domain Eukaryota; kingdom Viridiplantae; phylum Streptophyta; class Magnoliopsida; order Alismatales; family Alismataceae; genus Alisma; species Alisma plantago-aquatica. The sequence goes on from OY856410.1 coordinate 473,509,170, forward strand.
TAAAAGTGGGTTAAAGCTCCTAAGAATGGGGTTAATTCGCATACTTATTAGTGTATTGCCTAATTTATATGCCAATACGCTAAAAATGGGGTAAAAGCACCTAAAAGTGGGTCAAAATGTCTAAGAATGGGGTTATACGCCTATTTGCTGTGTAGTGGAAATTGGAGCCTAATTTACTATTTTATGCCTAATAAATAGAAAATGCGCCCAAAATTTGTTAAAGTGGCTAATAGTGGGTTAAAGGGCCTAAGAAAAGGGTTAATCAGCGTACTTACTAGTGTAGTGCTTAATTTATAGGTCAATGCACCCAAAAACATGGTTAAAGCACCCACATTTGTCGTTAAAGTGCCTAAAAATGGGGTTAATGCACCTAATTGTCAGTGTAGTGCCTTTTTTAGCCTTATTTACTATTATGAACCTAATAAATAGGAAATACGCGCAATAATGGGTTGAAGTGCCAAAGGTGGGTTAAAGCGTCTAAAATGTCAGTGTAGTACCTATTTTAGCCTAATTTAATATTATTTGCTTAATAAATAGGAAATGCAGCCAAAATGGGTTGAAATGCCTAAAAGTGGGTTAAAGCGCCTAAGAATGGGGCTAATCTGCCTACTTTTTAGTGTAGTGCCTAATTTAGTAGCATATGCACCCCAAAATGGGGTTAAAGTACCTAAAAGTGGGTTAAAATGCCTAATAATGGGGTTTATGCACCTATTTGTCAACGTAGTGGCAATTTTAGACTAATTTACAATTATGTACCGAATTTATAGGCTAGTGCATCAACAAATGCAACTAAATGCCTAAAAATGGGGTTAATGTACCCACTTGTCAATGTAGTGCCTCTTTTACTCTAGTTTACTATTATGCAGTGCATAAACATGAAATGTGCCCAAAAATGGGTTGAAGTGCCTAAAATGAGTTAAAGCGCCTAAGAATGGGGTTCATGTGGCTACTTGTCGGTACAATGCCTAATTTATTGGCCAATGCACCCGAAAATGGGGTTAAAGCACCAAAAGTGGGTTAAAATAGTTAATAATGGGGTTTATGCACCTATTTGTTAGTGTTGTAGCAATTTGAGCCTAATTTACAGCTACATGCCTAATTTATAGGACAATGTGCCCTAAATGCAGTTAAAGTGCCTAAAAAGGTGGTTAATGCACATACTTGTCAGTTTAGTACCTCTTTTAGCCTAGTTTACTATTATGTGGTAATATATAGGAAATGCGTCCAAAATGGGTCGAAGTTCCTAAAAATGGGTTAAAGCACCTAAGAATGGGGTTAATCTACCTATTTGTTAGTGTATTGCCTAATATATATGCCAATGCGCCCAAAATGTGCTAAAAGCACCTAAAAGTGGGTTAATATGCCTAAAAATGGGGTTTATGCCCCTATTTGCAGTGTAGTGTAAATTTGAGCCTAATATACTATTATGTGCCTAATAGGCAGGAATGAGCCAAAAAATTGGGTTGAAGTGCACCCAAAATGCGGCTAAATTGCCAAAAAAATGGGGTTAATACGCCCACTTGACAGTGTAGTGCCTTTTTAGCCTAATTTACTATTATGCTCCTAATAACTAGGAAATACACCCAATAATTGATTGAAGTTCCAAAAGGTTGGTTAAAGCGCCTAAGATGTCAATGTATTGCCTTTTTTAGCATAATTTACTATTATTTGCCAAATAAATAGGAAATGCACCCAACATGGGTTGAAATGCCTAAAAGTGGGTTAAAGCACCAAAGAATGGGTTAATCCACCTACTTGTTAGTGTAGTGCCAAATTTATAGGCATATGTGCTCCAAAATGGGGTTAAAGTACCTAAAAGTCACCTAAAATGGGGTTTCTGAGCCTATTTGCCAACATAGTAGTAATTTTATCCTAATTTACAATTGTGTACCTAATTTATATGCCAGTGCACCAACGAATGCGGCTAAATGCCTAAACATGGGGTTAATGCACCCACTTGTCAGTATATTGCCTTTTTTATTCTAGTTTACTATTATGCGCCTAATTAACATGAAATGTGCCAAAAAATGAGTTGAAGTGCCTAAAAGTGGCTTAAAGCTCCTAAGAATGGGGTTAATGTGGAAACTTGTGAGTGTAGTGCCTAATTCATAGGTCAATGCACCCCAAAATGGGATTAAAGCGCCAAAAGTGGGTTAAAATGACTAATAATGGGGTTTATGCACCTATTTGTCAGTGTTGTGGCAATTTTAACCTAGTTTACAGTTACATGCCTAATTTATAGGACCACACGCCCCAAAATGAGGTTAAAGTGCCTAAAAAGTGGTTAGTGCACCCAATTGTCAGTTTAGTGCCTTTTTAGCCTAATTTACTATTATGTGGCTAATGTAGGAAATGTGCCCAAAATGGGTTGAAGTGCCTAAAAGTGGGTTAAAGCGACTAAGAATGGGGTTAATCTACCCACTTGTTAGTGTATTGCCTAATTTATAAGCCAATGCACCCCAAAATGGAGTAAAAGCACCTAAACGTGGGTCAAAATGCCTAAATATGGGGTTCATGCGCCTATTTGCAGTGTAGTGACAATTTGAGCCTAATTTACTATTATGTGCCTACTAAATAGGAAGTGCGCCCAAAATTGGGGTGAAGTGCCTAATAGTGGGTTAAAGGGGCTAAGAAAAGTGGTTAATCTGCCTATTTGTAAGTGTAGTGCCTAATTTATAGGCCAATGTGCCAAAAATGTGGTTTAGGCCCTCACAAATGTCGCTAAAGCGCCTAACATGGGATTAATGCACCCAATTGTTAGTGTAGTGCCTTTTTTCATCCTAATTTACTATTATGCACCTAATAACTAGGAAATGTACACAATAATGGGTTGAAGTGCCGAAAGTTGGGTTTAAGCGCCAAATATGACAATGTAGTACCCTTTTTAGCCTAATTTACTATTATTTGACTAATCAACATGAAATGTATCCAAAAATGGGTTGAAATGACTAAAAGTGGGTTAAAGCGCCTAAGAATGGGGTTATTCTGCCTACTTATTAATACATTGCCTAATTTATTGGCATATGTGCCCCAAAATGGGGTTAAAGTACCAAAAAGTTGGTTAAAATGCCTTAAAGTGGGGTTTAGGCACCTATTTGTCAACATAGTGGCAATTTTAGCCTAATTTACAATTATGTGCCTAATTTATAGGCCAGTGTGCCAACAAATGCGGCTAAATGCCTAAAACTGGGGTTAATGCGTCCACTTATCAGTGTAGTGACTCTTTTAGTCTATTTTACTATTATACACCTAATAAATATGAAATGTGCCAAAAATGGGTTGAAGTGCCTAAAAGTGGGTTAAAGCTCCTAAGAATGGGGTTAATGTGGCTACTTGTCAGTGATGTGCCTAATTCATAGGCCACTGTGATCCAAAATGGGGTTAAAGTGCCAAAAGTGGGTTGAAATAGCTAATAGTGGGGTTTATGCACCTATTTGTCAGTGTTGTAGCAATTTGAGCCTAATTTATAGACACATGCCTAATTTATAGGACAATGCACCGAAAAATGCAGTTAAAGTGCCTAAAAATGTGTTTAGTGCACCCACTTTTCAATTTAGTGCCTTTTTAGCCTAATTCATTATAATGTAGCTAATATATAGAAAATGCACCCAAAATGGGTTGATGTGCCTAAACGCGGGTTAAGGCACCTAAGAATGGGGTTAATCTACCTACTTGTTAGTGTATTGCCTAATTTATATGCCATGCACCCCAAAATGGGGTAAAAGTAACTAAAAGTAGGCCAAAATGCTTAAAAATGGGGTTTATGCGCCTATCACTAGTACATAATCGACCTTTAGTGTTAGTTATTTAAGGCCTTTGGCATCGGTTTCAAAGCGACACCCAAGTGAGAGCCGTTAAAAGTTGAAACCTTCAACGTCAATTTTAACACCGATGCCATAACCCTTCCTGTCACTAAAAATGTGCCAGTAAGGGCACTATAGGCGTCGGTTATTTAATAAGACTGACACTATATCCAGGTCAAAGACGTCGGTGTTGCACAAAAACTGACGCCATAACCCTTCCCGCCACCAAAAACGTGCCAGCAAGGGCACTATAGGCGTCAGTTATTTAATAAGACTGACACTATATCCAGGTCAAAGACGTCGGCATTTCACAAAAACTGACGCTATAAACTTATCGCCACTAATAAACATTGGTTCTTTGCTAATAACCGACGTTGTAAGTCTTTGTTGTCAGTTTTATACAAACAACCGATGCATATATTCTAATTTTTTTTCTTATCAATTTGTAGGCCTGCTGTATGGCTGGTCAGCAGGATGCAAAACCTGCAATTCAGTTCTGAACTATAGGTTTACAACATCCATTGATATCAGCCAACAACAGGCCACAAACCTGCAAAATTAACAAGATGGACAATATTATATATGAATCATGTGATTCACACACATGTATAAGCACATTTAATTCATGTTATTTTTCATCACACACATTATAAACCAGTAGTTCCATTTCAAATTTCCTCCATTTTCACACACATTTAGCAACCTAGAGTTCCATTCATTTCATCTCTTTTCACATTTAGACTCATGTAGAAACATTCATGTATTGATCATCTTCACATTCAAACATATGACAATTCAAAAAATTCTTTCACATTCACACAAAAATAATTATGAGAACAAATTTTAGAAATATCATTATTTATTATTATCATCATCGTCATTATTTCCATCACTATCCCAATCATATTTGAAAATTCCCACTACTTGTAGGGCTTTTGCCCATTGTTCTCTTACATCATTTAAGTCTTCCCTTATATAGGGAGTATGTAAATCTAATAACTTTCCACCTGTAGTGAAGTTAGTTTCAAACATCTGTAAAGAGAATGACGTATATATATAATTAATAATATATAATGAGATTGATATATTTCATATTATCAAATGAGACTATATATAATACCTGATGTATAGTATCGATTTCCATTGCGGAATGTTTGATGATTAGGTCCATAAATCACATCACATAGTATGCACATGCCCAACCATTGTCTTGTGTAGCACACTATAAATTTAAACATACAAATATTCAAAAATACAAATAAGCACAGTTCACATAAATAATATATACATTGGAGTCGGGAAATTACTTTCACATTCTCCCAAATTACTGGCTGATTCTTTTTCTTGGGGACCTTTCCTCCAGCTCTTTTAAACTCATGTAAAGCCCTACATGTTAATGTAACACATTAAATTGCATAATTAAATAGTAATGTAATAACAGATGTTAACAGATATAAAAATATGAAATATTTCTCATGGGAATAATGGCCTTTTCATTGTGTGTCCATATAATGTATTCAATTCCTTCCCCACATGATCTAGATAATAGACAGTGAGCGTCTTGGGGACAATACCTAGTAACTCCCAATGCCTCCCACTACATGTAAGAAAGTTAAAAATTAATAACTCCAAATCCACAATAAAAATGTAATTTTCTTAAGTCCAAATTATAAGCAAAGTAAACTTACTCGACATTAAATGGAGCTATTATCACCGTCTTCTTTTCTTCACCAAAATATTTAAAAGCAGCACATTAGTATGAAGTAACTGAAGAAGGGTCTTTATCTACAAGACTAATCAAAGATGGAACCAAAAATCCCACATGGTAAAATGAAAAATCTGTACATATCGTGTGTAAGTGGCTGCAAAACATGTATCACGTATGCATTAATATATAAGAAACTAGTTCACCATATATAAAACAATATATATAGATGTATAAACAAGATCTCACCATATCCATAGCTCTATCATAGATGTATTCATCCACTCATAACGAAACTACTCCAAAATATCTTGTATAAATAGCTTGTTATCGTATGATTGACTTGCAGCATCCTCCGGAATAGAAACATTTATATGGCAATTTGGATCATGTTTTCCTATCCATACTGCCATACCCCTACAATTAGGACCTAACGAGGCATGTAGGTCCCTTGGAAGCCAACTTGGTACTTCAGGAGGTGGAGGTGGAGGCTGAGATGTAGCGGGTGTCTTCCTTTTGACCTATATATATAATTTCATATCAATTGAGTCATATATACACACTAAAAAATTAACGTAATGTAAATTTACCATAAAATATCAGTATAGATGACATCCACTTTGGGTCACATTATCACTCCGCCTTCTTCCTCACCAAGCATTTCAGAATCTGGGTGAGCATATGGCAATGGAAGATCCCTCTAAATGGGGAGTATATGTATCAGGCTCTCACGAACCGCACTAGATGGTACTGGAGTCCCATGAAACATGTCCCCTCAAAGGGCTGGGTAAGCATGTGCCTCTGCAATGATATATTTTTGACTTTTTAGATGACATGGCTTCAACCCCTACAAATTTACGTAAAGAATGTTATATACATATATACATAAACATATCATCTTGAAAAGACTAGCTACTATGTCATAACAATACTTATAGGGGATGTGCTAGGTGGTGGGTCTACATGATTACTCCCAACCTCTGCAGTAGGAGAAGAGCGGCCTGTCACAAGTATTGTCTGAGTGGTAGTCTGAGACGCCTGTCACTTACTAATTACTTCATGGAGTCTCTTATTAAGTGATTCCTCGACTCTCCTATAAATTAACTCATCTACCTATACATGGATAAAAGAAACTCTAGCTTCTGATTATTGAATTCTCTTTTGCAATAACATTCTAAAAAAAGAATAGGTTACCTCAGCTTGTAAAAGTCTCGCTTTTGGGACATGTTTGTGCTGGGATGACCCAAAGAATGCTTTGATGCACACACTAGCGCCTGCACCCCTAACATGTCTAGGATGCTCTGGGTTACCCAGAGCAACTGTCAATTCATCCCTTGTGCCCTTAGGGATGAACTTGCCTTCCTTCCTCTGTTCGTGTAGCTCCCGCTAATCGCCATCAAAAAAATTTAGTAAGTAAACATAAAAATAATCAATATCGATCGATTTGATCTAAGAGTTGAATTTTAACATTTTTGCAGCCGCCTCAACAGTTTCAAGCTTCATTATATCTCCCTTCTTGTTTTGCCTCCCAGCTATCCACATAGCATGGCGAGGCAGAGGTGTGGGAGCAATAGTAGAGGACTCTACAGTCTCCTGAGTAGTAGTAGAATGAGCAGTAGACTTAGCCTGTAGTCTTTAGCAAACGCCTTCATAGCCTCTTGGACCCATTGTGTGGTCATGCACATTCAGTGCACACCTTGCTCTTTGAGCATCACTGATAGCCTTGTTAGTAAGCACATTGATTTGGTTAGTAAAACTAAAGGTTAATCTTGAATAGGTGAATACATAAGAACGTATGTTAATTAAATTGGGAGTGGCGCTTAATACCTTGAATTCATCCATTTTTCTTTGGGTAACAAACTCCTCCCAATCTTTGGGGTCTAGGTAGTTCCATTTCTTAGGGGCTGCCTTCTTCCTAAATATATTTTTTAAGGAGAATACAAACAAAAATTATTTTTAAAACTTACATTGTGAGGTGGCACATTGACGTCCTCACCCTCATGGTAATCATCATCACGATCATCATATGAATGCTCAGCCATCTGAAAGTTCACATTCATATTGTAAAGTTCACATTGTAAAGTTCACATTCACATTGTAAAGTTCACATTCAGAAAAATAAAACATATAAAAAATAAAACCGGCATGCCTCTAATATTGTGATCTTTTATCGATTAACAATCCTTCCTTGTGATCTCCATGCACATAAAAGTCATCATTAGCTTCAATATTTGGTGGTGTTGGCAACCCAACTGAGAATGGACTGAAGTCATCATACTTATCATAGTATTGTTCTTCATATATAGGATCTTCAATGAACTGTCTTTTACCATGAAGAACAACCAACCATTTATCATTTGTAGGATCATCGATATAAAATATTTGTTTCACCTGTGATGCCAATATGAATGGTTCATTCTTCTTGCCAATCTTTTCAAAGTTCACTAATGTGAAACCCAATTCATCCACTATAAATCCTTTGGTGTTATCAACCCAATTACATTTAAAGAGCGGAATTCTGAATTCTACGAAGTCAAACTCCCATATGTCTTCAATGACACCGTAATATGACATTTTAGCTTCATGTGGACTCTTATCCTTTGCATTTGCAAAAAACAATGAAGACGCTTGAAGGGTGACCCCACTGTTTTGGACGACACTCTTATCATCTTGACGCTTTGAGTAATATGAGAATCCATTTATGTCAAACCCTTCATAAGACAACATTCAATTTTGGTTTAAAGGCAAGGCTTTTGATAGTTTCAGTAAGATTATCTGGATTTTGAGATAGTTGATGTAAGACTTTATCTTCAAACTGCTTAATAAATGTCTTATTATGCTCTCTAACAAGCCACATTGAATTGGCTCGAGGATATTGTCTCTTGATGAAATTGGTATGTTCCTCGATATAAACACTCACTTCGTCGGTGTTGTGTAAAATATACAAGTGACCTTGATCCAACTGCTCACGACTAATTACTTTCATATGTGATCTTGAAATTCCTTTACCAAAATGCTCCTCATTATTGTTGTCATTAACAGGAGCGTCATTACCAGTCAGAAATTCATTGCAAAAATCCATAACCTCTCTCGCCACATAACCCTCAATAATGCTCCCTTCAGGCCGATAACGGGTTCGAACATCACCTTTAAAAACGCTCATGTATCGTTCAAAGGGATACATCTAATGTAAGAAAACTAGTCCCAACATTTTCACTTCCCTAGTCAAGCGGACAACAAGATGTACCATGATATCAAAGAACGAAGGAGGAAAATACATCTCAAGTTGACATAGGGTAACAACCACTTCTCTTTGCAATTTATCGAGAGTATGAGGGTCAATAACTTTGTTGCACAGACTATTGAAAAAGAAACAAAGTCTGGTGATTGCAAACCTTACATGCTTCGACAATATAGATCGAATTGCCATGGGCAATATTTGTTGCATTAGAGTGTGAAAATCATGAGGTTTAAAACCTATCAACTTCAGATCTTTCATTGATACCAATCTATGGATGTTGGATGAGTAACCCTGTGGCACCTTAACATTTACCATTCATTCAAAAAAATGTTTCTTCTCCTTTCTAGACAACGTGTAACAAGCGGGAGGTAAGTATGTTCTCCGATCGCTACTAACTACTTCTGTTAATTCTATCCTTATTCCCATTTTATGTAGGTCCATTCTGGATTTTATCCCATCTTTAGTCTTCCTTGTATATTCAACAGAGTACCAATGACGCTATCACAACCATTTTTCTCTACGTGCATGACATTGATACAATGCCTGACTGCCAAAGAACTCCAATAAAGAAGATTCCAAAATATTGACTTCTTCTTGAATAAAGATTTTTCACTCCGTGTGGCCATGGTATTGTGATCTCTTACCAAATTCATTGGCAAAGTCTTTTACTCTTTCATAAACAACCTCCCCTGGTATAGGTTTAGGTACACTCTGTTCCTCATTTTGTCCATTGAATGTTTTGCGCAACCTACGATACTGATGGAATTTCGGAAGAAACCTTCACTGACCAAGATACACAGTCTTTCCGCCATATTTTAGTCGTATTGAATCAGTGTTCTCTTCACATATAGGACAAGCTTTAGATTCTTTGACACTATATCTAGACAAATTCCCATATGCTAGAAAGTCATTAACAGTGCAAAATAACATACCGTGCAAACAAAATGTCTCTCTTTGTGAAGCATCATAGGTCATCACGCCTTCACCCCAGAGTTTCTTTAAGTCATCAACCAGAGGTTCAAGATAAACGTCGATACCATTTCTAGGTTGTTTAGGGCCCGATATCAACAATGACAACATAACGTACTTATTTTTCTTACACACCCAGGGAGGAAGATTGTATATAACAAGCATAACTGGCCAAGTGCTATGTTGGCTACTCATTGTCCCGTACAGATTCATCCCATCTGTACAAAGCCCAAGTCTTAGATTCCTGACTTCTTCACTAAATTTAGGGTACAATAAATCAATCTTATTCCACTATGGGGAATCAGAAGCATGTTGTAGGATCCCATCATTATATTTATTAACATTTGCATGCAACCTCAAATTCTTTGCATCTATCGAATTGACAAAAAAGTGTTGAAATTGTGATATTATAGGTAGATACCACATCACCTTGGCAGGAGAACCAATTTTGGACTCCCCCAAAGTCGTCAATTTATACCTGGACACACCACATTTTGGACAATCTTTCAAATCCACATAGTACTTTTGAAATAATACACTATCATTCAGGCATGCATGTATCTTCTTAGCCTCTATTCCCATTGGGCACAAAAATTTCTTTCACTGGTATGTTGAGATTGGCAGCTCGTTTCCTTTAGGAAGAATTTCTTTCAACAAAGACAACAATGACATGAAGCTTTTGTCGCTCCATCTATTGTTAGCTTTCAACTTATACAATCTCAACACACTGCTAAGATTTGTAAACTTAGTACAACCTATGTATAACGTTATCTCAACATCATGCAAAATGTTTCTAAACATGGGAGGTGGATCGGTGTGCTCTACCCCACAACAATCTAGCATCGCATCAACAATGTATACTGGAACTGGTTCATTCACATCTACATCATCGGAGGCAATTTCTTCTTCCACACAAGCAACACTATCGTCATCCCCTAATTTCAGGTTTGAAATCTCTCCATGCCAGTGCCATTTTGTATAGCCTTGTACAATCCCGTTGCACATGATATGACTTTTGATTTCATCACCAGTGCTGCCTTTCAAGTTGTTACCGCAATGCCTACATGGACAGTAGAACCTATCTCCAGGTTGTTTCCTATGTTCCTAGGCAAATCTAATAAACTGATCAAGACCATAAATAAACTCTGGGGTGCATCGATTTGGAATGGACATCCATGATCTATCCATTCTATGATGAAAGATAAAACAAGTATATATTAGGGTTTAGGGTTAAAATATTATGTCTGATATATAATAAATGTGTACAACCTATCCCATTCTTGAACACATAATCTCACTAGTAAGTGTATAATGTGTATTGGGTTTTCAAGAAAATTTCGGCAACATTTCCCCACTGTTCTCCAAGTACATATGTACTTAGAGAACAAATAGGGAAATGCTACTGAAATTTTCTTGAAAACCCAATACACATTATACACTTACATCCTAAGTGAGATTAAGTGTTCAAGAACAGTCCCAAATTGGGGACTATCCAAGATTTACTCCTAATGAGTGAATCTTGGATGGGTTTCTAGGCCAATAAATACATGTATGTTGTCATTCTTATACCTACAATCCTAGTTTCATCATTCATATCCTAAGTTTTGTGTAACATCATTTAATCATGCTTGTCAGTAAATACTAAACAGTAAATAAACCATGATTCCATATATCAAAGATTTGAATCAAAATGAAGCCTAATGGAACTTTGGGAGAGTGAGGATATTATACCTCATTTGAAGGTTGAAGAAGAAATATATGCAAATCAACAGCAAGTCAACAACACCTGCAACAACACAAATGCATGATTCAATTTTGTTATAATGTATTCATTAATTAGGGGTCAATCTTGAGATTTTAACTAGAGCTTCATATATCAACATACATACCAGGTCATATTTCAAGTCAAGATTTAGGCATTTAATCACCTTAGGGCGCATACATGATTCACAAGGTATTTGGGTGCACAAAGAAAAATATATGTTACTGATTTAGGAGTTTGAATAATCATTTTAGAAATAGAAGACCCACATTTTAGCTTTGGGCATGGCCATTATGTCACAACCCATCACATTACTACTGATTTCAAGTATAAAAGGGGTTTGATATAAAAGAAGACCAAGGTTCCCCAATTGACTTAAGGTATGACCATGCCTCACCATAAGGGGGTCATAATCACGCATATAAATTCATATAGACAAACTATCAATAAGGGAGATGAGGGGCTGATAAGAGTGTCATGTATGACCACAAAGTTACTGTTCTTTAAGTTAGGGTGATTAATGATGTCTTTAGAAGCATGATTGGCAATCTAGGGCAAAGTTCATCATTTACATTCCAAGCATGTCACATGAGTGCATTAGAGTTCATCATTAAGCAAGAAGGGTGATTAGGATTCTCAATATATGTATTTGTTGAAAAAAAGTTGTATTGGATAGACCCATTATGGAAGTGATCATTGAAAAAATACTAGATAATCATTATACTTTTAAGAAAATGATGTCTATGATCATTTGACATAAAGTTCATGGGTCCCATCACATATGGTTTAGAAGGTCATACACAAGGTTTAGAACGCATACAAGAAGATAAACCACCAAGGAAAAATAAGGAAAATGAAGGAAAGGAGGGGTAGCTTACTTGCTTAGGTCAAGAACAAGCAAAGGAAGCTCCACAAGCTCCACAACCATATTAAGAAACTACTGATATACCCATGCATATGATTGATAATCATATAGCATGATAGGGTTACATTAATATAGCATGATAGGGTTGCATATGATTGATATACCCTAAATGACATACTCTAGCTAAGCAAGAGACAAGACAATCTACTGGTTATTAGTCTTATCTATTACCCATGGTTTGTAAGAAACAACACCATCTTCGAAGGGAAAAAGGCAGATGCTAATCGTATTTGCAATTTAATTTTCAATATTTCTCAAAGCTTAATTGTACAGATAGATCATCTATAGATCGTATCCCGTACAAAACTTATATAGGTGAGAAATAAAGAGAGTGTCATGCTAACTGATAAAAAAATGCTACAAATCTAAAGCAAAAGGAAAAAAGACCAAAAATACCTAATGCGGGCATGACAAAAATTAAACTAATTGGGTGAAAAGGTGAAATGAGGGACCTTCTTCTCTGCTCAACCTAGCAAAGAGTTGGTATAGAAGAGCTCAACTTGACAACTCCCAGTCGAGTGGAATATCTCAACAAACAAAACCCACACTTGATTTCCACATCTCCTAACAACCTCAATGACCCCTTCTAAGGGTCTTGAGGGGATAAGAAGAGGGATTTAGGACTCCCTCCATGATTGGAAAAGAGGGGACAAAGAACAACAACAAAAAGTGGAGGGTAGAAGCACACCTTTGAGCAGTGGTGGTGGAGAAGTAGGAAGCAACGACGATAGAGCAGTAGGCCGCAGGTGGTAGCGGCGGCGGAGTAGTAGGAGGATGGCGGCAATGGCGGTAGAGAGATTGGCAGTGGAAGGAATCGCCAGACCCTAAAATAATTGGGAACGAAACAGAGAAATGGGAAGAGTCTAGTTCGCATGGGTGCTATTAAGTTAACTATAGACGTCGGTTATTCTAAAAAACTAACACGTAAAACAATAGGCGTCAGTTACCACAAAACAACCGACACCTATGTTCAATCATAGTCATCAGTTTCAACTAGAAAAACTGACGTCTATCTACATATGTCGACAAAAAAATGTTCTTGAATTACGATCATAGTCGTCAGTTTCTGTAACACCCCTGACCTGGTTTATGAACTAACCCTAGGTGTTTTGCTTAAAATGTGATTAGATGTCTGTGGTTATCCTTTGATATGTAATTAAAGCCCCTGAGGAACATATATTTCTATTTCTGTCCTTTTTGAACAATGTTGTAATATTGTTTTGTCAAATATGGACTAATGTGCAAGTTACCCAAAACTTGCAAATTTCACATGTTAAGATGTTACTCTGATGTCAATACATCATGATAATGAATATGATGTAGTAATATGCATTCTCCAAGCTTGGGCACCAAGATATAGCTTGTGGAGCAATCCTTGTGCTTTAAAACCTAGTTTTGGTGTAAAGTGCAATTTACACAAAACATAGGGTGCAACATGTAAAATATACCATCTAGAGTATCTTTCATGCATCTTGGCATCAAGTAGAGTAAAGATAATGAGGAGGGTGCCTCATTTGTATAATCATATAAGAAGGATAACCTTTATAAGTGAATAATCAAGATGTATGCAAAATGACCCTTTTATATGTGCAACTTAATAAGATGTTTGGCTTCTTTTCCTCTAAAACGTGGATAAGGAAGAGTTTTTCATGTTATAATAAGGGAGAGACGTGGCCATAAAGTAGAGAAGGACCCATATGAGAAATAAGAAATAATTATCATTATCTTGAAAATATGCCCAAAATATATAAACAAACTCTTTTACAAGGCAAGGGATCGTTTTCCTTCATTTCCTTTTCTTATCTTCTTGCTTGGCCAACTAAGGAGAAGCTCAGGAGTAGAGGAGAACGACCAAGTTGATCTAGGTAAGCTTTGACCATCATATAGCTCGGATTCATGGAGGAAATCTTGCTACAAGGTTGGTTTGCTAGTCTTTCTTACACCAATCTTCTTTCTAGCCATCTTCTCCATCCAATTCTTGAGGAAAGGACCTTGGACAACCTGTGGAGCTCAAGCCACCATTAAAGCTACGGAGCTTGGAGCTCTAGATCAGATCCTAAGGCGGGTTTTATAACTCTAAACCTTAAAGCTTTGTTTATACATCTTCTTCCTATGAAAATGTTGCTTGTTCTCCTTTCTTTCATACTTGTAAGTGTTCTTGCAACTAAAACCATGAAGAACAGACCATGTTCTTGAGGTATAAGAAGGTGGTGTTAATTCCAAAGTTTCATCCTGATCCTACTTTATCAAACGGTCCTCCACATCTTGCTCAAACGGTTTGCAAAACCGTTTGGAAGCAAACAGTTTCAAAACCTTTTGGAGGGCAAACAATTTCACTAGATTGTTTGGAGCAAACGGTCTCCAAGACCATTTGGATGTGTTGACCAGGTGTTGACAGTTTTGAGGGCTGTTGTACATATTATGTACTAGTCACCCATAAAACATCATCATCTAATTCCAAGAGAATCACCAATTGAAGGCACTTTAGTCACCTAAACCCTAATCGGGTCTATTGCTGATTTCAATGATGCAATCATGTTGAAGTTTGGGTTGAGTGGCCCAAACGGTTTCAAAACCATTTGGAGATCACCCAAACGGTCTCAAGACCATTTGGAGGTCTAGGGTTAAGTGGGGTTGACCAAGTGAGGGTCCAATCATATCAAGTTGTTGAGTAACTAAGTGCTGATTTGGTGACCAAACCTAGGGTTCAACCCTTAAGTGAATGACTTGGTTTTTGATGACATCATGGGCAAATGGTCTCAAGACCATTTGGAGGATGTCCAAATGGTTTCAAAACCGTTGGGTGATCACCCAAGACCATATGGAGGTCTAGGGTTGACTATGGTTAAGTGGTTGAAGATTGAAAGACAATAAGTTGAAGTATAATCGATTAGTGACCTAATGATCAAATCTATGGTCCAAACCTTAATAGGTTGAGTTAGTTTTTGATGTGGACTTGAGAAAACGGTCTCAAGACCTTTTGGAGGAGGTCCAAATGATCCCAAGACCGTTTGGGGTCAGGTCATGACCCAATTGAGTGATGGTTCAATGGGTTTAACATCAATTAGGCTCATGTTGATGCATGTTGAAGGATGATCGATTCCAAACCCTAATTCACTTGATCCAAGCCCTAATTGGTAATCAATTGAGGGTCAATTGAGTGTTAAATAAGTATAGGGTTGACCTAATTAACCTAATTGATAAGTGGTTAACAAGTGCATGTCAACATTGGAAACCCTAACTCAATTGGAAGAGTTGACACACTTTTTGGTCCATGCGGTTTTGAGGTGTTTGGACCCAATGGTCTCAAGACCGTTTGAGTCCAAACGGTCTCAAGACCGTTAGGGGCCAAACAGTCTCAAGACCGTTAGGGGCCAAACGGTCTCAAGACCATTTGAGTCCAAATGATTTCAAAACTGTTTGGTGGTCATGCGGTTTCCAAAACCGTTTGGTGACATGCGGTTTCAAGGTTGATTTGCCCATGCAGTTTCAAAGTCAAAGTGTCCAAACGGTCTTCACCTCACCTAGGGCAAACGGTCTTGAGTATGTACTTGGCCATGCGGTCTTGAAAGTCAAAGGGTCCAAACGGTCAACAACTCCATGTAGTTTCAAAACCGTTTGGAGGTTGAAAGTGCAAAACCGTTTGGGGTCTTTTAAGGTCAATAATGTTTAATGCCTTAAAGGCTAAGATGGTTTAATGGTTGATTAACATAAACCCTAAAGATACCTAAAATGATTAAGGGAACAAGTAATTAGTTGATTGATGCATGTCATGATTAATGGTGAACATTACTAAAGTACCCTTGAGTTTAAGTAGTCAATACCCCTTGATCAAGTAAACCCTAATGATCATAATGGAGATGATATGACTTATGTTATCAAAGATGATTTGATTAGTCTGACCAAGAGTGATGTAAACATCATCTATTAGTAAGAGGAGAGAGAAGACTCCCTATATATATGGGAATCAAGTAATATCCTTCCACATGTATGAATACACATAATTAGAGTATGATCCTTCATAGTGAGATCATGAAAATCCTAATCATGATGATTATTGAATCTTAACCTTATTGAGGGCATTAATGAAAGTAATCCTCACATATGATAATGGAATGACCTCAATTCACTACAAAATGAATAGTAAACCCTAATCTAGGGTAATGTGATGCTATGTGAATAGTAAACCCTAATCTAGGGTAATGTGATGCTATGTGAATAGTAAACCCTAATCTAGGGTAATGTGATGCTATGTGATTAGTAAACCCTAATCTAGGGTAATGTGATGCTATGTGAATAGTAAACCCTAATCTAGGGTAATGTGATGCTATGTGAATAGTAAACCCTAATCAAGGGTAATGTGATGCTATGTGAATAGTAAACCCTAATCTAGGGTAATGTGATGCTATGTGAATAGTAAACCCTAATCTAGGGAAATGTGATGTAATGTGAATAGTAAACCCTAATTCTGGGTTATGCTTTTAAGCATGAAACTCTATGTTTAAAGTATGAGATAAGGAATTACTATTCCTAATCAAGATAAGGAGTTGAATAACTTTATTTGAATTAAAGAGGGAACCTAACCCTAGAAACCAACCGTGGTAATATGACACGATCGTGGTGAATCCTTTGTTGCACGACCGTGAAATGAAGCACAGCCGTGGTAGCTTACTCTTGCACGACCGTTCAAGGTAGCACGACCGTGGTATTCTATATTCAATTTGGAAAGAACTTGTGTTGTGTTGATATAGTCACAATGTACATGTTATCAATAAATGTTAACCATACATGCTTTCATAAAGAGATGATCATATCCAGGTAAGGGTTATGATGTCATATTCATTAAAAAAAACACTTTATAAGCTTTAAGAGTAATGATATGCTATGCTATCTGGAAGTGGTAACGTATGAGCTTGATAGACTGGATGATCCATAAGAAACATATACATTATTATAATCAAAAGTCATATTGTTAAAATGGTTGGATGATAAGATGTCACTTGGTAACAAGTGTCATGATGATCCAAGGGTTTGAACACCCATATTCCTGAATCATAATGATGAGATGGTTAGGGATTGATATCCCAATGTTAAAACTATGTGATGTGATTCTAATACAGGGTGTTACTAAGTGAAATTCTATTATAGGATAATCTTATGTAAAGCTCAAATGTAGACTAATGGGTTATGAATGTAATTAACCCTAGTATTGCATAATACTGATAGGTAATGGTATCATGATTGCTAATCATGAAGATATGTTGAGATGATGAGCATGTCAGGTATGAGCTATGATGTTATGTATACTAAAATTGTTCTGTAGGCCTTATCAATCTTCATATGCTTTGTTGCTTAGTAAAAGGTAATCTACATTTAATAGTCCTGTGTGTGACATAATGCGCTAATCATCCTAGATCGTTATGAGTTTGTGAACTATGTGCAAAGTTTTATGTAACAAGAATTATAATGCTTTTGGGTCAAATGATATGAAGATATGAAAGTACCTAATAAGTGGAAGTAACTGTTCGATATATGGTGAGTTATGAGTTCAAATACCTAGATTCTATAATCATGACAATAAACTTATTTTAAAAAGTAGAAAGGTACTTGATAAGTTGAAGGATTGAGATCCTAGCACTTTTTGAGAAAGAATATGGCTACAGGCCATGACTCCCCAGTGATAATGCCAGGCATTAGATATATGATCTAAGCCTGAAGAGAGTTAATGTTGTGGTAATGGTTTTATAGTAAATAAATGTTATACATCTTCTTAATATTCCTTAAAAGATAAGTGACATGTGGTTTTATCAAATTATAGTTGTATTGCTTTTAATAAGAAGAATGGTCTAATATGTTAGACATTGATTTAACTTCTACCAAACAAATATAACTTCTTTGTGTACATTTATTCTCTTAAACTGCAATAATTATGTTTCTGGCAAAGAGTTATATCTCTCACTGGGACAATTTACAACTGTCTAACCCCATGGGGAACATATTTTTAGGTGGACGTGGACGAGGAGGCAGGAATCCTTCAATAGGTGAAGGGCAGCATCAACAATACCAAGGACAACAATGAGGTTTCAGGTGGAGACACTGGCTGTTATGCCACGTATAGATGTAGTTAGAGTCCTATGTGTCGTCTCTGTACTCTCAGGTCCTCGGAGTAATAGTTAGTTCTTTCGAGATTTTGGCTCAGTGCCTTGAGATTTTTTTGTATCTTGCCTTGTATAGTTAACATGGCAGTTGATGGTTGTAATCTCAAGATATGACATTATAGAGATGTACTGATAAATCAGTTTGTAAATAACTTATCATGTTTCTTTATGAAAATTTTTTACCGTCTGAAGATATCTTTACAAAAAGTTTTAAATTCTTAGTGATTTTTGGTAATCCGCTGCTTAGTGAATGCTTCTGCATTAGTTAATCTTGTTTTCGCGAGATAGACATTACATTTAGTGGTATCAGAGCTCTAGGTTCGTTGAGTTTACAGAGACATAGGATTAAGGTTGTAGAGTCTATTCTAAGTATTTTCCAGTTTATCTGATAGTATCTTCTGCTCATATAGGAGAAGAAGAACTTGAAGATGTCTGGACCACATGAAGAACATGCTGCTGAGGGCAGCACTGCTGCACTAGGAGGAGGTGCAGGATACCAGAATAGGGAGGGGCTTGTACCTGAACAGCCCCAGATTGACCCAGCTGAGATAGAAAATCTAGCTCTCCATGCTTTATTTGAGAAATTCCTGACAGCCATAACGCACATAGCAGATTGGGTGCCACCATCTGCACCTAGGGCACCAACCCATCATGAAGGTTATAGAGCCGGTAAGACTTTTGATAGACTTCGCCGGGTGGGAGCCATAGACTATGCTGGTACATCTGAACCAGCAGATGCTGATCTCTGGTTGACAGATCTGGAAAAGGCTTTCAGAATCCTTGATATTCCTGAAGCTGAAAAGGTAAGACATGCGGTATACCTCCTAAAAGGGAGTGCTGGTAATTGGTGGATGATAGAGGAAGATAAGAGACCAGGCGAAGAAATAGGATGGGAGGTATTCCGATGAGAATTCGTCAGTAGATACTTCCCTAAAACGTATCTAGATGAGAAGATCTCTCAATTTGAGAGGATCAAACAAGGACATATGAACATTAGCGAATATGAAGCTAAGTTCATGGAGTTGTTGCGGTTTTGTCCGCAGATGGCAGTTAGTGATGAGGAAAGAATTCGACATTTTGAAAAGGGATTGAACACTGAACTAGCCACTCCTGTGTCTGCCTTAGAGAATAGAGAAAGGTTTGCCACCTTTGTGGAGTCAGTAAGAAGGATAGAGAGGTCGGAAACTGAGAAACAACAAACTAGTAATAAGAATGTGTGTACCCAGCCTCAAGATCAAAGGTCGGAAAGTTTTAAGAAGCAAAGATTATCTGCACCGACAACAACATCATGATTTCATACTCAGACATAATGGATGTCAAGTAGGGATAGGGATCATAGTAATATTCCAAGTAGATCCTCCGACATAGCATCAACATCAGTAACTAGATCGCATAGACACTTTGCACCCAAAATCTGTTACCAAGGTAGACAACCGGGACATCTGACAAAGGATTGTCCAGACAGGAATACGATGATGACTCAACCTCAGGGGCAGAGTCAGCAAGGCTCACAAAGGAGGAAACTTTTTAATAATAATAGAGAACATGGACAGACGTCCAAGACAAGTTAGATGAAACAGTTTTGTTTTGATATTTCATGTCATGATTCTATGTGTTAAAGATATGAAGGCAGTTGTTTTTGAATTCCTTTGACTAGTCCTATATGGACACAAGGGAGATAAGAACTTATACCTTATTTAGTGTTCCTTAAAATATTTTATAATCTCCCTTATTTGTGTATTGAAAGATGAGATATAGATGTGATGCCTGAAGAATATTCAAGTATGGAAAATCCCGTGTGTATAATAATATGAAAAGTGAGGAATATGATAATAAGTAAAATTCATACTACCTAATCTCAATACTTATATACCCTGGCTAGGTATATGGTTATTGTAGATAAGGCAAGTATGAGACACTTAGATTGTTATCTTTTTGATTACTCTGATCAAGTAGTCATTCTGAAACAATCTAGAGAGTATAAGGAAATTAAATGAGAAAAGCTAAGTGAAACTTTCCAAATAAACATACTTAGTGAACATACTCAGTGAACTTCCTCAGTGAATACTTAGTGAACATACTCAGTGAACTTTCTTAGTGAATACTTAGTGAACATACTCAGTGAACTTCCTCAGTGAATACTTAGTGAACATACTTAGTGAACATGCTCAGTGAACTTCCTTAGTGAATACTTAGTGAAGATACTTAGTGAACATACTCAGTGAACTTCCTCAGTGAATACTTAGTGAACATACTCAGTGAACTTCCTCAGTGAATACTTAGTGAACATACTTAGTGAACTTCCTCAGTGAATACTTAGTGAACATACTCAATGAACTTCCTCTGTGAATACTTACTGAACATACTCAGTGAACTTCCTTAGTGAATACTTAGTGAACATACTCAGTGAACTTTCTCAGTGAATACTTAGTGAACATACTCAGTGAACTTCCTCAGTGAATACTTAGTGAACATACTCAGTGAACTTTCTTAGTGAATACTTAGTGAACATACTCAGTGAACTTCCTCAGTGAATACTTAGTGAACATACTTAGTGAACATGCCCAGTGAACTTCCTTAGTGAATACTTAGTGAACATACTTAGTGAACGTACTCAATGAACTCCCTCAGTGAATACTTTTAAGACAACATACTTAGTAAACTTACTTAGTGAAATCTTCCAAGACAAATTGCTCAGTGAACCTTCTCAGTGAATATTTCCAAATTAATTGCTTAACAAGCTTTCTCAGTGAACTGTTTCAAATAAATAAAGGATTGCTGAGTGAATTATCTATGTTAGGTATGTATGCTTCTCTTTTGGTAAATATTCTTGGGTGATGATAGAAGAATGTTTTGTTATGTTTCTTCCTTTCAATAATATGGACATCATATGTTAGGGGTTTATGCTAAGCATAAACATAAACAGTGATAGGAAGAATTAATGAAAGGGACTTGATGTGAATTATAAATCCATAATATCTTCATAACTTTGAAAGAGTATGTGGAGACTTGAGGGCATGATTAATGAATAATCTGTTCCTCTTTTTTCTGTGATTTCAGGGAAGAAATCCTTGTTAGGGGTTTATAATTTGTAACACCCCTGACCTGGGTTATGAACTAACCCTAGGTGTTTTGCTTAAAATGTGATTAGATGTCTGTGGTTATCCTTTGATATGTAATTAAAGCCCTCAAGGAACATATATTTCTATTTCTGTCCTTTTTGAACAATGTTGTAATATTGTTTTGTCAAATATGGACTAATGTGCAAATTACCCAATTAGAGGGGTTAACTTGAAAATTGCACATGTTAAGATGTTCCTCTGATGTCAAGACATTATGAGAATGAATATGATGTAGTAATATGGATTCTTCAAGCTTGGGCACCAAGATATAGCTTGTGGAGCAATCCTTGTGCTTTAAAACCTAATTTTGGTGTAAAGTGCAATGTACCCAAAACATAGGGTGCAACATGTAAAATATACCCTCTAGAGTATCTTTAATGCATCTTGGCATCAAGTAGAGTAAAGATAATGAGGAGGGCACCTCATTTGTATAATCATATAAGAAGGATAACCTTTATAAGTGAATAATCAAGATGTATGCAAAATGACCCTTTTGTATGGGCAACTTAATAAGATGTTTGGCTTCTTTTCCTCTAAAACGTGGATAAGGAAGAGTTTTGCATGTGATAAGAAGGGAGAGACGTGGCCATAAAGTAGAGAAGGACCCATATGAGAAATAAGGAAATAAATATCATTATCTTGAAAATATGCCCAAAATATATAAGCAAACTCTTTTACAAGGCAAGGGATCGTTTCCCTTCATTTACTTTTCTTATCTTCTTGCTTGGCCGACTAAGGAGAAGCTCAGGAGCATAGGAGAACGACCAAGTTGACCTAGGTAAGATTTGACCATCATCTAGCTCGGATTCATGAAGGAAATCTTGCTACAAGGTTGGTTTGCTAGTCTTTCTTACACCAATCTTCTTTCTAGCCATCTTCTCCATCCAATTCTTGAGGAAAGGACCTTGGAAGACCTGTGGAGCTCAAGCCACCATTAAATCTACGGAGCTTGGAGCTCTAGATCAGATCCTAAGGTGGGTTTTATAACTCTAAACGTTAAAGCTTTGTTTATACATCTTCTTCCTATGAAAACATTGCTTGTTCTCCTTTCTTTCATACTTCTAAGTGTTCTTGCAACTAAAATCATGAAGAACATACCATGTTATTGAGGTAGAGGAAGGTGGAATTAATTACAAAGTTTCATCCTGATCCTACTTTATCAACGTTCCTCCACCTCTTCCCCAAATGGTTTGCAAAACCGTTTGGAAGCAAACAGTTTCAAAACCGTTTGGGGGAAAATAGTTTCACTAGATCGTTTGGAGAAAATGGTCTCCAAGACCGTTTGGATGTGTTGACCAGGTGTTTACCATTTGGAGGTCTGTTGTACATATTATGGACTTATCACCCATTACAAATCATCATCTAATTCCAAGAGAATCACCAATTTAAGGCACTTTAGTCACCTAAACCCTAATCGGGTCTATTGCTGATTTCAATGATGCAATCATGTTGAAGTTTGGGTTGAGTGGCCCAAACGGTTTCAAAACCATTTGGGGATCACCCAAACGGTCTCAAGACCGTTTGGTGATAACCCAAGACTGTTTGGAGGTCTAGGGTTAAGTGGGGTTGACCAAGTGAGGGTCCAATAATATCAAGTTGTTGAGTAACTAAGTGCTGATTTGGTGACCAAACCTAGGGTTCAATCCTTAAGTGAATGACTTGGTTTTTGATGACATCATGGGCAAACGGTATCAAGACCTTTTGGAGGATTTCCAAACGGTTTCAAACCATTTGGTGATCACCCAAGACCGTTTGGAGGTCTAGGGTTGACTATGGTTAAGTGGTTGAAGATTGAAAGACAATAAGTTGAAGTATAATCGATTAGTGACCTAATGATCAAATCTATGGTCCAAACCTTAATAGGTTGAGTTATTTTTTGATGTGGACTTGAGAAAACGGTCTCAAGACCATTTGGAGGAGGTCCAAACAATCCCAAGACCGTTTGGGGTCAGGTCATGACCCAATTGAGTGATGGTTCAATGGGTTTAACATCAATTAGGCTCATGTTGATGCATGTTGAAGGATGATCAATTCCAAACCCTAATTCACTTGATCCAAGCCCTAATTGGTAATCAATTGAGGGTCAATTGAGTGTCAAATAAGTATAGGGTTGACCTAATTCACCTAATTGATAAGTGGTTAACAAGTGCATGGTTTATTGAGGGGTTCAACATTATAAACCCTAACTCAATTGGAAGAGTTGACACACTTTTTGGTCCATGTGGTTTTGAGGTGTTTGGACCAAACGGTCTCAAGACCGTTTGAGTCCAAACGGTTTCAAAACCGTTTGGTGGTCATGTGGTTTCCAAAACCGTTTGGTGACATGCGGTTTCAAGGTTGATTTGCCCATGCGGTTTCAAAGTCAAAGTGACCAAACAGTCTTCACCTCACCTAGGGCAAACGGTCTTGAGTATATACTTGGCCATGTGGTCTTGAAAGTCAAAGGGTCCAAACGGTCAACAACTCCATGTGGTTTCAAAACCGTTTGGAGGTTGAAAGTGCAAAACCGTTTGGGGTCTTTTAAGGTCAAGAATGTTTAATGCCTTAAAGGCTAAGATGGTTTAATGGTTGATTAACCTAAACCCTAAAGATACCTAAAGTGATTAAGGGAACAAGTAATTAGTTGATTGATGCATGTCATGATTAATGGTGAACATTACTAAAGTACCCTTGATGGTTTAAGTAGTCAATACCCCTTGATCAAGTAAACCCTAATGATCATAATGGAGATGATATGACTTATGTTATCGAAGATGATTTGATTAGTCTGACCAAGAGTGATGTAAACATCATCTATTAGTAAGAGGAGAGAGAAGACTCCCTATATATATGGGAATCAAGTAATATCCTTCCACATGTATGAATACACATAATTAGAGTATGATCCTTCATAGTGAGATCATGGAAATCCTAATCATGATGATTAATGAATCTTAACCTTATTGAGGGCATTAATGAAAGTAATCCTCACATATGATAATGGAATGACCTCAATTCACTACAATATGAATAGTAAACCCTAATCTAGGGTATTGTGATTCTATATGAATAGTAAACCCTAATCTAGGGTAATGTGATGCTATGTGAATAGTAAACCCTAATCTAGGGTAATGTGATGCTATGCGAATAGTAAACCCTAATCTAGGGTAATGTGATGCTATGTGAATAGTAAACCCTAATCTAGGGTAATGTGATGCTATGTGAATAGTAAAACCTAATCTAGGGTAATGTGATGCTATGTGAATAGTAAACCCTAATCTAGGGTAATGTGATGCTATGTGAATAGTAAACCCTAATCTAGGGTAATGTGATGTAATGTGAATAGTAAACCCTAATTCTGGGTTATTCTTTTAAGCATGAAACTATATGTTTAAAGTATGAGATTAGGAATTACTATTCCTAATCAAGCTAAGGAGTTGAATAACTTTATTTGAATTAAAGAGGGAACCTAACCCTAGAATCCAACAGTGGTAATATGACACTATCATGGTGAATCCTTTGTTGCACGACCGTGCAATGAAGCACGACTGTGGTAGCTTACTCTTGCATGACCATGCAAGGTAGCATGACCGTGGTATTCTATATTCAATTTGGAAAGAACTTGTGTTGCGTTGATATAGTTACAATGTACATGTTATCAATAAATGTAACCATACAGGCTTTCATAAAGAGATGATCATATCCAGGTAAGGGTTATGATGTCATATTCATTAAAAAAACACTTTATAAGCTTTAAGAGTAATGATATGTTATGCTATCTGGAAGTGGTAACATATGAGCTTGATAGGCTGGATGAGCCATAAGAAACATATACATTGTTATAATCAAAAGTCATATTATTAAAATGGCTGGATGATAAGATGTCACTTGGTAACAAGTGTCATGATGATTCAAGGGTTTGAACACCCATATTCTTGTATCATAATGATGAGATGGTTAGGGATTGATATCCCAATGTTAAAACTATGTGATGTGATTCTAATACAGGGTGTTACTAAGTGAAATTCTATTATAGGATAATCTTATGTAAAGCTCAAATGTAGACTAATGGGTTATGAATGTAATTAACCCTGTTATTGCATAATACTGATAGGTAATGGTATCATGATTACTAATCATGCATATATGTTGAGATGATGAGCATGTCAGGTATGAGCTATGATGTTATGTATACTAAAATTGTTCTGTAGGCCTTATCAATCTTCATATTCTTTGTTGCTTAGTAAAAGGTAATCTACATTTAATAGTCCTGTGTGTGACATAATGTGCTAATCATCCTAGATCGTTATGAGTTTGTGAACTATGTGCAAAGTTTTATGTAACAAGAAGTATAATGCTATTGGGTCAAATGATATGAAGATATGAAAGTACCTAATAATTGGAAGTAACTATTCTATGGTGAGTTATGAGTTCAAATACCTAGATTCTATAATCATGACAATAAACTTATTTTAAAAGTAGAAAGGTACTTGATAAGTTGAAGGATTGAGATGCTAGCACTTTTTGAGAAAGATTATGGCTACAGGCCATGACTCCCCAGTGATAATGCCAGGCATTAGATATATGATCTAAGCCTGGAGAGAATTAATGTTGTGGTAATGGTTTTATAGTAAATAAATGTTATACATGTTCTTAATATTCCTTAAAAGATAAGTGACATGTGGTTTTATCAAATTATAGTTGTATTTCTTTTAATAAGAAGAATGGTCTAATCTGTTAGACATTGATTTAACTGCTACCAAACAAACATAACTTCTTTGTGTACATTTATTCTCTTAAGCTGCAATAATTATGTTTCTGGCAAAGAGTTATATCTCTCCCTGGGACAATTTACAATTGTCTCACCCTGTGGGGAACATATTTTTAGGTGGACGTGGACGAGGAGGCATGAATCCTTCAATAGGTGAAGGGCAACATCAACAGTACCAAGGACATCAATGAAGTTTTAGGTGGAGACACTGGCTATTATGCCACATATAGATGTAGTTAGAGTCCTATGTGTCATCTCTGTACTCTCAGGTCCTCGGAGTAATAGTTAGTGCTTTCGAGATTTTGGCTCAGTGCCTCTAGATTTTTTTGTATCTTGCCTTGTATAGGTAACATGGCAGTTGATGGTTGTAATCTCGAGATATGACATTACAAAGATGTACTAATGGATCAGTTTGTAAATAACTTATCGTGTTTCTTTATGAAAAAAATTTATCGTCTGAAGATATCTTTACAAAAAGTTTTAAATTCTTAGTGATTTTTGGTAATCAGCTGCTTAGTGAATGCTTCCGCATTAGTTAATCTTGTTTTCGCGAGATAGACGTTACAGTTTCCATATAAAATCGGCGCCAAAGGGGGGTAAAAGTTTTGTGGTGACAATGCGCAAACACACATCTACGTCGGTTATTGTAAGAAAACTGACGAAAAAAATGGGGCCAATTTCTATCTCATGAAAAACCTTTAGTCATCAGTTACTTGGTCAACTACCGACGTCGTATATCAAATTTTGGAGGTAATTTTTTTGTACTAAAAACTGGATTTGGTGGGCGATTTTACGCATCAATTTCTTATCGAGAAACTGACACTAAATAAAAAGCGATACCCGTGACTGGCTAGTCTTCACATATAAATGTCGGTTTTTATTTTCAACCGACGTTGTAGGATTTAGGCATCGGTTGTTGGTATACAACTGACTCCTCTAGATGTGACATTATAAGCCATTTCTATACTAGTGTATATGTAGTGTAGTGGTAATTTGAGCTTAATATACTGTTATCTGCCTAATAAATTGGAAATGTGCCCAAAATTGGGTTGAAGTGCCTAATAGTGGGTAAAACTGCCTAAAAATAGGGTTGATCCACCTATGTGCCAGTGTAGTGCCTAATTTATAGACCAATTGCCCAAAAATGTGGTTAAAGCACCCATAAATGTCGTTAAAGCACCTAAAAATGGGGTTAGTGTATTGGGTTGTCAGTATAGTGCCTTTTTGCTTAATTTACTAATATGCACCTAAAAATGAGGAAATGCACCAAATAATGGGCTGAAGTGCCATAAGATGTGTTAAATCGCCTAAGGTGTAAGTGTGGTGCCTGATTTCTAGGCCAATGCGCCCAAAACGGGGTTAAAGCTACTAAAAGTTGGTAAAAACGCCTAAAAATGGGGTTTATGTGCCAATTTGCCAGTGTAGTGGTAATTTTAGACGAATTTATTGTTAAGTGCCTAATTTATAGGCAAATGCACCCAAAAATATGAAAAAATTGCCTAAAAACGGGGTTAATGCACCCACTTGTCAGTGTAGTGCCTTTCTAGCCTAATTTACTATTATGTGCAAAATAAATAGGAAATGTGCCCAACGATTGGTTGAAGTACCTAAAATTGGTTTAAAGCGCCTAAGGATAGAATTAATTAGCTACTTATGTATTGCCAAATCACACCAAAATTGGTGTAAAGTGCCTAAAAGTGGGTTTAAATGCCTAAAGATGGGTTTATGCGCCTATCTGTAGTGTACTGGTAATTTGAGCCTAATTTACTATTATGTGCCTAATAAATAGGAAATGCGCCCAAAATTGGCTTAAAGTGCCTAATACTAGGTAAAGTGCTTAAGAATAGGGTTAATCCGCCTACTTGTTAGTGTAGTGCCTAATTTATAGGCCAATGTGGTTAAAGAACCCACAATGTCGTTAAAGTGCCTAAAAATGGGGTTAATGCACCCAAATGTGAGTGTAGTTCCCTTTTTAGCCTAATTTACTATTATGCACCTAATAACTAAGAAATGCATCCAATAATGGCTTGAAGTGCCAAAAGGCGGGTTAAAGTGCCTAAGATGCCAGTGTATTACCTTTTTTAACCTAATTTACTATATTTGCCTAACAAATAAGAAATGCTCCCAAAATGGGTTGAAAGGCCTAAACGTGGGTTAAAGCTCCTAAGAATGGGGTAATCTGTTTACTTGTTAGTGTAGTGCCTAATTTATAGGCATATGCACTCTGTAATGGGGTTAAAAACCTAAAAGTCGCATAAAAATGGGGTTTATGTGCCAATTTGTCAACGTAGTGGCAATTTTATCTTAATTTCCATATATGTGCCTAAGTGATAGGCCAATGCAACAACAAATGTGGCTAAATGCCTAAAAATGGGGTTAATGCATGCACTTGTCAATGTATTGTCACTTTTAGTCTATTTTACTATTATGCGCCGAATAATAATCAAATGTTCCAAAAAAATGGGTTGAAGTGATGAAAAACGGGTTAAAGGGCCTAAGAATGGGGTTAATGTGGCTACTTGTTAGTGTAGTGCCTACTTTATAGGCCAATGCACCCCAAAATGGGATTAATGTGCCAAAAGTGGGTTAAAACGGCTAATAATGGGGTTAATGCACCTATTTGTCAGTGTCGCGGCAATTGTGAGCCTAATTTACAGTTATTCCCCTAATTTATAGGGCAACGTGCCCAAACATGCTGTTAAAGTGCCTAAAAAAGTGGGTAATGCACCCACTTGTAAGTTTAGTGCCTTTTTTAGCCTAAATTACTCGTATGTGAATAATATATAGGAAATGCACTGAAAATGGGTTGACATGCTTAAAAGTGGGTTAAAGCGCCTAAGAATGGGGTTAATCCGTCTACTTGTTAGCGTATTGCCTAATTTATATGCCAATGCACCCAAAAATGGGGTAAAAGCACCTAAAAGCGGGATAAAATGCCCCAAAATGGGGTTTATGTGCCGATTTGCATTGTAGTGGCAATTTGAGCCTCATTTACTCTTATGTGCCTAATAAATAGGAAATGCGCCCAAAATTGGGTTGAAGTGCCTAATAGTGGGTTAAAGTGCCTATCAAAAGTGGTTAATCCACCTACTTGTCAATGTAGTGCCTAATTTATAGGCCAATGCGCCCAAAAATGTGGTTAAAGCCCCCACAAATGTTGCTAAAGTGCCTAATGCACCCAATTGTCAGTGTAGTGCCTTTTTAGTGTAATTTACTATTATGCACCTAATAATTAGTAAATGCACCCATTAATGGGTTGAAGTGCCAAAAGGTGGGTTAAAGCGCATAAGATGTAAACATAGTGCCTTTTTTAGCCTGATTTACTATTATTTGCCTAATAAATAGGAAATGTGCTAAAAAATGGGTTGAAATACCTAAAAGTGGGTTAAAGCGCCTAAGAATAGGGTTAATCTACCTACTTGTTAGTGTAGTGCCTAATTTATTGGCATATGCACCCCAAATTGGGGTGGAAGTACCAAAAAGTGGGTTAAAATGCCTAAAATGGGGTTTTGCCCCTATTTGTCAACATAGTGGCAATTTTAGCCTAATTTACAGTTATGTGCTTAATTTATAGGCAAGTGATCCAACAAATGTGGCTAAATGCCTAAAACTGGGGTAACCACATGCTAGTGTAGTACCTCTTTTAGTCTAGTTTACTATTATGCGCCTATTAAACATGAAATGTTCCCAAAAATGGGTAAAAGTTGCTAAAAGTGGGTTAAAGCACCTAAGAATGGGGTTAATGTTGCTACTTGTTAATGCAGTGCCTAATTTATAGGCCAGTGCGCCCCAAAATGGGATTAAAGCGCCAAAAGTGGGTTTAAACGACTAATAATGGGGTTTGTGAACCTATTTATCAGTGTTGTACAAAATTGAGCCTAATTTACAGTTACATGTCTAATTTATTGGACAAGACACCCAAAAATGTGGTTAAAGCACCTAAAAATGTGGTTGATACATCAACTTGTTAGTTTAGTGTTTTTTAATCCTAATTTACTATTATGTGGCTAATATATAGGAAATGCACCCAAAATGGGTTGAAGTGCCAAAAAGTGGGTTAAAGTGCCTAAGAATAGGGTTAATCTGCCTACTTGTTAGTGTAGTGCCTAATTTATGTGCCAATGCAGCCCAAAATGCGGTATAAGTGCCTAAAAGTTGGTCAAAATGCCTAAAATGGGGTTTATGCGCCTATTTGCACTGTAGTGAAAATTTTAACCTAATTTACTATCATGTGCCTAATAAATAGAAAATGCACCCAAAATTGGTTGAGGTGCCTAATAGTGGGTTAAAGTGCCTAAGAATAGGGTTAGTCTGCTTAATTGTTAGTGTAGTGCCTTATTTATAGGCCAATGCGCCCAAAAAATGGTTAAAGCCCCCACAAATGTTGCTAAAGCGCCTAAAATGGGGTTAATGCACCCAATTGTCAGTGTAGTGACTTTTGTATCCTAATTTATTGTTATGCACCTAATAACTAGGAAATACGCCCAATAATGGGTTGAAGTGCCAAAGGTGGATAAAAGCACCTAAGATGTGAGTGTAGTGCCTTTTTTAGCCTAATTTACTATTATTTTCCTAATAAATAGGAAATGCACCCATAAATGGGTTGAAATGCCTAAAAGTGGGTTAAAGCGCCTAAGAATGGGGTTAAGCTACCTAATTTTTAGTGTAGTGCCTAATTTATTGGCATATGCGCCCCAAAATGGGGTTAAAGTACTTAAAAGTGGGTTAAAATGCCTAAAAATGGGGATTATGCGCCTATTTGTTAAGGTGGTGGCAGTTTTAGCCTAATTGGCAGTTATGTGGCTAATTTATAGGCCAGTGCGCCAACAAATGCGGCTAAATCCCTAAAAATGGGGTTACTGCGCCCACTTGTCAGTGTAGTGCCTCTTTTTGTCTAGTTTACTATTATGTGCCAAATAAACATGAAATGTGCCCCAAAATGGGTTGAAGTGCCTAAAAGTGAGTTAAAGTGTAACGTCCTAGGATTTGAGGCCTTGGATAAGATGATCTTAAAAGGAATGATTGGACTACCCATATCACCAAGGTGCAACTCCTTTTCTAGAGCCCATTACTAATGAACTCCATAGTTAAGCGTGCTCAGCATGGAGTAGTACTAGGATGGGTGACTAGTCGAGAAGTTGATCCTGGCTTGCGCATGAGTGAGATTAAAGCACACAGTTAAGCTAGTGGTGGTTTGTGGGGCCAGTCATCATTCTTGAAACTCTACTAGAGCCTTGGGCAGTGGGCCCATGTGTTATAAATGGTATCAGAGCCAATTCCCCTCCAGTAGCTGGGGCCCACATGGGCTTGTGACATGCCAGTCTTTGAGCTGTGTGGTCCACACATGTTGGAAAGGGCTATCCGATTTGATGGAGCCACCCATGTGCTGGTAGTGTCCAGGCATGTTGGAAAGGGCTATCCAAGTTGATGGAGCCACCCTTGTGTTGGTAGCCATGATCTAGAACTGGGTGTACATGGGCCATTTGGGTCAACACTGAAATGGGGATGATTATGAGGCCATATAGTTGAGCCTTGACGAGGAAGTCAAAAGTATAAGTGGGGGAGATTGTAACGTCCTCAGATTTGAGGCCTTGGATAAGATGATCTTAAAAAGAATGATTGGACTACCCATATCACCAAGGTGCACCTCCTTTTCCGGGAGCCCATTACTAAAGAACTCCATTGTTAAGCGTGCTCAACTTGGAGTAGTATTAGAATGGGTGACCAGTCGGGAAGTTGATCCTGGCTTGCACGTGAGTGAGGTTAAAGCGCGCAGTTAAGGCTAGGGGTGGTTTGTGGGGCTAGTCATCATTCCTGAAACTCTACTAGAGCTTTGGGCAGTGGGCCCGAGTGTTACATAAAGTGCCTAAGAATGGGGTTAATGTGGCTACTTGTTAGTGCAATGTCTAATTTATAGGTCAATGCACCCCAAAATGGGGTTAAAGCGCTAAAAGTGGGTTAAAATAGTTAGTAATGGGGTTTATGCACATGTTTGTTAGTGTTGTAGCAATTTGAGCCTAATTTACATATACATGCCTAATTTATAGGAAAATGCACCCAAAAATGCGATTAATGTGCCTAAAAATGTGATTAATGCACCTAATAGTTTGTTTAGTGCCTGTTTAGCCTAATTTACTATTATGTGGCTAATATATAGGAAATGCAGCCAAAACTGGTTGAAGTGCCTAAAAGTGGGTTAAAGCGCCTAATAATGGGGTTAATTTGCCTATTTGTTAGTGTTATGCCTAATATATTTGCTAATGCACCCTAAAATGGGGTAAAAGTGCCTAAAAGTAGGTCAAAATGCCTAAAAATGGGTTTATGTGCCTATTTACAGTGTAGTGTCAATTTTAACCCGATTTACTTTTATGTGCCTAATAAATAGGAAATGCGCCCAAAATTGGGTTCATGTGCCTAATAGTGGGTTAAAGTGCCTAAAAATAGGGTTAATCTACCTACTTGTCAGTGTAGTGCCTAATTTATAGGTCAATGTGTCCAAAAATGTGTTTAAAATGCCCACAAATGTCGTTAAAGCGCTTAAAATGGGGTTAATGCACCCAATTGTCAATGTAGTGCCTTTTTAGCCTTATTTACTATGATGCACCAAATAACTAGGAAATGTGCCCAATAATGGGTTGAAGTGCCAAAAACAGGGTTAAAGTGCCTAAGATATCAGTGTAATGCCTTTTTGAGCCTAATTTACTATTATTCGCCTAATAAATAGGAAATGCACCCAAAATGGATTGAATTGCCTAAAAGTGGGTTAAAGCGTCTAAGAATGGGGTTAATTTGCCTACTTGTTATTTTAGTGCCTAATTTATAGGCATATGGTCCCCAAATGGGGTTAAAGTACCTAAAGGTGGGTAAAACTACCTAAAAATGGGGTTTGTGCGCCTATTTATCGTTAAAGTGGTTTGCCTAATTCATAGTTATGTGCCTAATTTATTGACAAGTGCACAAACAAATGCGACCAAATGTCTAACACACCCACTTGTCACTGTAGTTCCTCATTTACTCTAGTTTACTAATATGCTCCTAATAAACATGAAATGTGCCCAAAAATGGGTTGAAGTGCCTAAAAGTGGGTTAAAGTGCCGATGAATGGGGTTAGTGTGGCTGCTTGTCAGTGATGTGCCTAATTTATAGGCTAATGCGACCCAAAATGGGGTTAAAGCACCAAAAGTGGGTTAAAACAACTAATAATGTAGTTTACACACCTATATGTGAGTGTTGTAGCATTTTAAACCTAGTTTACAGTTACATGCCTAATTTATAGGACAATGTGCCCAAAAATTTGGTTAGAGTGCCTAAAATGTGGTTAGTGCACCAACTTGTAAGTTTATTGCCTTTTTAGCCTAATTTATTATTATATGGCTAATATATTGGAAATGTGCCCAAAATGGGTTGAAGTTCCTAGTAGTGGGTTAAAACACCTAAGAATGGGGTTAATCCACTTACTTGTTAGTGTATTGCCTAATTCATATGCCAATGCACCCCAAAATGGGGGTAAAAGTGCCTAAAAGTGGGTCAAAATGCCAAAATATGGGGTTTATGCGCCTATTTGTAGTGTAGAGGCAATTTGATCCTAATTTAATATTATGTGCCTAATAAATAGGAAGTGTGCCCAAAATTGGGGTGAAGTGCCTAATAGTCAGTTAAAGGGTCTAAGAAAAGTGGTTAAGCTGCCTAGTTTTCAGTGTAGTGCCTAATTTATATGCCAATGCGCCAAAAATATGGTTAAAGACCCCACAAATGTCACTAAAGCGCCTAAGAATGGGGTTAATGCACCCAATTGTTAGTATAGTGCATATTTTTCCCATATACTATTATGCACCTAGTAACTAAGAACCCAATAATGGGTTGAAGTGCCAAAAGGTGGGTTAAAGCACCTAAGATGCCAATGTAGTGCCCTTTTAGTCTAATTTACTATTATTTGCCTAATAAATAGGAAATGTGCCCAAAAATGGGTTGAAATGCCTACTTGTTAATGCGCCTAAGAATGGGGTTAATCTGCCTACTTGTTAATATAGTTCCTAATTTACTAGCATATGCGCCCCAAAATGGGGTTAAAGTACCAAAAAGTGGGTTAAAACACCTAAAAATGGGGTTTATGTGCCTATTTGTCAACATAGTGGCAATGTTAGCCTAATTTATAGTTATGTTCCTACTTTATAGGCCTATGCACAAACAAATGCGGCTAAATGCCTAAAACTGGGGTTAATACACCCACTTGTCAATGTAGTGCCTTTTTTAGTCTAATTTACTATTATGCACCTAATAAATACGAAATGTGCCAAAAAGGGGTTGAAGTGCCTGAAAGTGGGTTAAAGCGCCTAAGAATGGGGTTAATGTGGCTACTTGTTAGTGCAGTGCCTAATTTCTAGGCTAATGCGCCCAAAAATGGGGTTAAAGTGCCAAAAGATGGTTAAAATGGCTAATAATGGGGTTTATGCACCTTTTTGTCATTGTTGTAGTAAATTGAACCTAATTTACAGGCAAATGCCTAATTTATAGTACAATGTGCCCAAAAATGCAGTTAAAACACCTAAAAATGTGTTTAATGCACACTCTTGTCAATTTAATGTCTTTTTTAGCCTAATTTACTATTTTGTGGCTAATATATAAGAAATGGGCCCAAAAGGGGTTGAAGTGCCTAAAAGTGGGTTAAAGCACCTAAGAATGGGATTAATCCACCTACTTGTTAGTGCATTGCCTAATTTATATGCGATTGCACCCCAAAATGGGGTAAAAGCGCATAAAAGTGGGTCAAAATGCCTAAAAATGGGGTTTATGCGCCTATTTGCAGTGTAGTGGCAATTTGAGCCTAATATACTATTATGTGCCTAATAAATAGGAAATACACCCAAAATTGGGTTGAAGTGCCTAATAGTGGGTTAAAGTTCCTAAGAATAGGGTTAATCCACCTACTAGGCAGTGTAGTGCCTAATTTATATGCCACTGTGCCCAAAAATGTGGTTAAAGCCCCCACAAATGTCGCAAAAGCGCCTAAAAATGGGGTTAATGCACCCAATTGTCAGTGTGGTGCCTTTTAGCCTAATTTACTATTATGCATCTAGTAACTAAGAAATGTGCCCAATAATGGATTGAAGTGCCAATAGGTAGGTTAAAGCGCCTAAGATGTCAGTGTAGTCCCTTTATAAGCCTAATTTACTATTACTCGCCTAATAAATAGGAAATGCTCCCAAAAATGGGTTGAAATGCCTAAAAGTGGGTTAAAGCACCTCAGAATGGGGTTAATCTCGTACTTTGTAGTGTAGTGCATAATTTATTGGCATAAGAACCCCAAAATGGGGTTAAAGTACCTAAAAGTGGGGTGAAACGTCTAAAAATGGGGTTTGTGCGCCTATTTGTCGTTGTAGTAGCAATTTTTGCCTAGTTCATAG
Organism: Alisma plantago-aquatica; assembly: GCA_963693085.1. Taxonomy (NCBI): domain Eukaryota; kingdom Viridiplantae; phylum Streptophyta; class Magnoliopsida; order Alismatales; family Alismataceae; genus Alisma; species Alisma plantago-aquatica. Next base: position 473,545,009 of record OY856410.1, read on the forward strand.
TTATGTGCCTACTTTATTGGAAAGTGCGTCAACAAAGGTGGCTAAATGCCTACAAATGGGGTTAATGCGCCCACTTGTCTGTGTAGCACCACTTTTAGTCTAGTTTACTATTATGCGCCTAATAAAGATGAAATGGGCCCAAAAATGGGTTGAAGTGCCTAAAAGTGGGTTAAAACACCTAAGAATGGGGTTAATGTGGCTACTTGTCAGTGATGTGCCTAATTTATAGGCCAATACGACCAAAAATGGGGTTAAAGTGTCAAAAGTGGGTTAAAACTGCTAATAATGGGGTTTACACACCTATTTGTCAGTGTTGTAGCAATTTGAGCCTAATTTACAGTCAAATGCCTAATTTATAGGTCAATGGCCCAAAAATGTAGTTAAAGCACCTAAAAATGTGTTTATTGCACCCACTTTCCAATTTAGTGCCTTTTTAGCCTAATTTACTATAATGTGGCTAATATATAGGAAATGCGCCCAAAATGGGTTGAAGTTCCTAAAAGTGGGTTAAAGTACCTACGAATGGGGTTAATCCGCCTACTTGTTAGTGTATTTCCTAATTTATATGCCAATGCACCCCAAAATGTGGTAAAAGCACCTAAAATTAGGTCAAAATGCCCAAAAATGGGGTTTATGCACCTATATGCAGTGTAGTGGCAATTTGAGCCTAATTTACTATTATCTACCTAACAAATAGGAAATGCACCCAAAATTCAGTTGATGTGCCTAAAAGTTACTAAAAAAGTGGTCTTTAACTACATAAAAGAAATGTAGAAAAAAACCCATATAATGTAGTTAAAGGCTTTAGCTACATTTTTCTTTACATATACAAATTGTAGTATATGCTCATATAGCTAAAGGCTTTAACTACATTTTTCAAATATGTAGTTGAATAAGCCATCTACTATAAATACATATGTAGTCCAAAATGTAGTTAGATATTGTTTTTACATATTTAAATGTAGGTGTAATTTGAGGTAAATGTACAACTACAATTGCATATGTATTCAGTGTGTAACAAAAAGATGAATTTACTACATTTTATGTGTCCTTAATGTGTAGGGAAAAACAAAAATTACTACACATAAATATAAGTAGTTAGATTATACATCTAGATCTAGTATATGTAGTGTCATTTATTACACATACATACATGTAGTTAGATTATTATGCATATATAATGTAATTTGTTAGTAGACAAGCTCTTTTAAAACAAAATTGTAGTAGTTAAACCAGGTTATGCTCATTATGCCAACAATCTTACTTTGATTTATACTGAAGCATAGAATGTACATAGGGAAGACATATACCCTGCCCCTATTACACGTGTGTGCAAAGAAAATGATATACACATTTTAATGATTCAGTAAGGTCTACACGCATCTTGGCAAAAGTGTATGTATCTTTCTAGACCAGTTCTAGCATCCTTTTGTGTTCTTATTCTGTTCCATAAGTTGGCGATAGCCTGGGTTCTTGTTGTTGTCGCACAATCATGAAGAAGAGCATGTACTATTGGATCAGAAATTTCAAACAAGACAATCTTGATGGTATAATCAACAATTATCATTGCGCTAGACAAAACTTGGGCCTCATCTTCTGAAGGACATATTGATGCTTGGATTTGTTATGTTAGCTGTCAAGCATTCCATCCCATAATCGGGTGACATCTATTTGATAGAGTTAAAATAGATGGTTACACATTTAATCACAAATTGCTTACTAAACAATAAATGAAATCATTCACACTTCAAATATACTAGTATAAAGACTGACAAGTATAGCTGCACAATCAAGAGAAGAGAAATAAATGACCACCATGTTGAATCTTGAAATTAACCTTGGTCAGATTATACAAGATGTTGATGTCGAGCTCTACATCCTCCCTGAATCACAAATACACCAGTCAACCATCCATCGAGATACCACTCTCGAAATAACCAACATATCAATATTGATCAGATATCAAGATTGTATTTTGTGGGACTGCATTGGAGTATTACTAACTTGTAAATCAAAGTTCTCATAAGGGCATCCATCAATTATATAATGCAAGTTCACAACATTTCACAAGAATCAAAGTTGATCCCGTAGAGACCTAAATGATTGTAAGACCCTTAATGATTTGAGCGGACTCCAAATTTGTACTACCTTGTGAGCTTGTTCTTCATCTAGTCATTCTACATTTTATGTTCTATCTAGCGAGCTAGTAGAATACCCCTAGTGGTCCTGGAAGAAATATGTAGGTTCAGAATGGTAGTATCATTAAGTTGAAAAGAATTAAGTAATTTAACCAAAAAATGCAACTAAAACTAGTGAATTTTCATCTTGAAATAGTGCACTATAGGAATGGAGCAATTGTAATTGGTATCTTTCCCAGCTTGATGAGGTATTGTTCCCCAAAGCTTGATTTCTCTAGATTTTATAAGAATATTTGACAAGTTTAAGATAAGGGTACATCTTTCTACTTGAGTAAAAGTGAGAAGTTCATCTATAATTTTTCAAATATTGGGGGAAAATTTCACAATCAAGTCTAATGTCAGACTAGAATGTGTAAATTACTGGAAAAGGAATTAGATATACTAAAAATATCATACCAGGTATCGGGCCACGAGGATCAAAGTCATCAAATGCATTAGTCTCCTCATCAATGAATAACACTAGTATTTCTGATGTTGTACTGATGCATATAAGAGGTGAGGCATTTGATTTGATAGGAATTATTGGTGTTCCTCCATCCATTATGTCAAAAAGAATCATCAAATTCTATCAATACCTTTATGAACTAGAACCATCTATGAAGTATAACCAGTTAGAAAAAAGCCTCACCTTCATCAGAAATAGGGTTGCTCATGTTTTGTATTTGTATCCTATATTTTACAAATTCCCTGTCACTTGTCTGACTCTAGAACCATCTCTGCGCTGACTGATATAGAAATGAGAGTAAACACTAGATAAGAGCACATTAGGAAAATACATATCACAGTTCTCAACCTTTTTCATCGACATTCTTGTTTTCTTACGATCTTCTCTATTGCATCCTTTGTAGTCATTGTCTTTGTATTTCTCATCCATTGTGGCCAACATGGTCTCTACCATTCTGATCTTCTTCCCTGAAACGTTCTTCTCCTCTCCCATTTCCATACCCATTTCTCATCTCACTGTAGAAAGTCATCTTCATGGCATTCATCATATCATCAACCATAACCTGAGTAAGAATCACGTCTTCCAACTGAAGAACTATGATTCCTAGAAGAAAAAAGACATGGAGATGTTGAGTATGAAACAAGAGTGACAAATATCTAGATGGCTTAATATTTTTCATACATATCCTTGTTGGTTGAAGCTTGCTCTCTAATTTCCATTATCTTTTCCTCATCATTGACCATCGCAATTTGACTTTGACACTTCCTCCTTACATTAATTCCTTGGTCACTTTCTTTTGAATCAATGTACTGAAAATATGACAATGACTAGCAAAAACATAAGGTGTCATGTAGAGATTATAGATTATATGCAGTGGATTCAGTACAATAGTTTGGTCAGCATTGAGGAGATGGGTATCATATGTAATACTTGATTTAGTGGAAATTCATGAACTCAGGTATTTCCCTCCCTTTTATATGTACATATTACAATAGACATGATAAGGAGGGATACAGAAAGAAGGCCTGTCCAAACCAAATATTAAAGTTTTGTGTTCTTGCATGCTCAAACGTTTATTAATAATAACCAATGAACATATAAGGTACAAGAATAGAATCCATCATAAAAGTTATCAGATATTGTTCTATTAAATAGATATAAGGATATTTTATGGGTATACCTCTTGATATTTGATATTGACATGTAATTTAAAAAACAAGAACATTCCAAAGAGATGTAGATACCATTATTTTACTTTGTTTTCAGTAAAGGGGTTACAATTAGAAGATAATAAACCACTCGAGTTAAGGGTAATAAAAAAATTGAAGAAACCAAACCCAAAAAAAAGCATGCTATATAAGAAATTACTGAAATGACAAACAACTGAAATATAGGATCCACTCATATCCTTGTCTAAAAAACAAACACACATATACTTGACTAGGGGAATGAACAACCCAATATTTGAGTTATATATATATATATATATATATATATATATATATATAGAGAGAGAGAGAGAGAGAGAGAGAGAGAGAGAGAGAGAGAGAGAGAGTCAGCCTAGAATACACTCGATTGTATTTGGAGAAGAATGCACTCAAGTAGTTTTTCATGATACAATATTTTTTTCAAAAATCTAATCCATTGATCTTCTTAAACATCTTGTGAATAGCTCATATACAAAATTTGTGAACATTTGGACATTTATAGGTCATGTTTTAAAGACCACAAAAACTATGCATTCTAAATTAGTTTCATGTGTTGATTTTGTTGCCCTCAGATGAGTGACTTATACTCATCCAAATGAGCTCAAAATTGGTATCTAGCCTAATTATAGTATGATAGTGAAGATCAATGGTTTACATTTTGTAAAAATATAGTATTGATATACAAACACACTTGAGTGTATTTGTAACGCCCGGGCCCACAACTTAAGGCTCTAGTAGAGTTTCAGGAATGACGACTGGCCCCATAGATCACCACTAGCCTTAAATGCGCACTTTGTCCTCACTCACGTGCATGCCAAGATCAACTTCCCGACAGGTCACCCATCCTAGTACTACTCCAAGCTGAGCACACTTAACTATGGAGTTCTTTAGTGACGGGCTCCAGGAAAAGGAGGTGCACCTTGGTGATATGGGTAGTCCAATCATTCCTTTTAAGATCATGTTATCCGAGACCTCAAATCCTGAGACATTACAATCTCTCCCACTTATACTCTTGACGTCCTCGTCAAGGTTCATCTATTTGGCCTCATAATCTGACCCCATTTCAGTGAAGACCCACAATGGTCCATGGACACCCAGCTCCCGATCACAGAATACCAGTGCAAGGGTGGCTATGTCAACTATGGACAGCCCTTTCCTACATGCCTAGACCGCACGGCTCAAGACTGGCATGTCACATGCCCATGTGGGCCCCACCTACTGGAGGGGTTATGGCTCTGATACCATTTGTAATGCCTGGGTCCACAGCCCAAGGCTCTAGTAGAGTTTCAGGAATGACGATTGGCCCCACAGATCACCACTAGCCTTAACTGCGCACTTTGTCCTCACTCACGCATGCCAAGATCAACTTCCCGACAGGTCACCCATCCTAGTAATACTCCAAGCTGAGCATGCTTAACTATGGAGTTCTTTAGTGATGGACTCTCGGAAAAGGAGGTGCACCTTGGTGATATGGGTAGTCCAATCATTCCTTTTAAGATAATGTTATCCGAGACCTCAAATCCTGAGACATTACAATTGTTAATGTAACACCCCTCCCTAGGGTTTCTTACGTAACCAGCGGAAGCACAACCTAATCCCCAACATTATCCATAATGTGGGGTACTTGGCATATCAGGGAGGGATTGTCACATGCATGATCTCATACCAAGAAATAAGCAACACTTGGCATTCATAGAAACATAGATTCATACATGAGTTCTTGGAAAGAAAGCTACATCATGGTTTCAAAGGTATGCTAAACATGAACTAGATAACATGTAAAAGATAGGATCTCCATAGATGGACGTCCCACCAGGAAACAACTTCTAAGGTCTTGGATACTTTAAATATTCTCAAGAGGTCTCCTTCCCTTTAGCTCCAACGTCTGCAGACATCTTGTCCCCAACCATGCAAAGGAAAAACAAACATGGTAAGTAAGCGACATTGGCATGTTATAAAGCATAAAAATAAAATATAAAGTGATTTAACATAAACATGAACATGAATTAACATTAATCATTTCTTGGCATCTTTTACATGAAGAATTTGACTAGAAGTATATGCTCCTCTCTTAATGCCCCATAAGGAGCCCATAATGCTCGGAAAGCCCATAATTGCTCAGAAAGCCCATAATGCTCGGAAAGCCCATAACAAGGTGCATATAAATCTAAATCAAATTCCCTTAACCATGATCTTCTTAGACTTTACTTATCTTCTTAATAACCTAAACTTGGTCTTAATTGGGATTTCTCCCTCTTGAACATAATGTGATTTCTCCCCATGAGACATAATGGGATTTCTTCCTCTTAAGCATGGATGGGAATCTCTTCCCTCTTAATCTTGGTTTTATGCATCTAAATCATAATTCATAATCTTAATGTGATTTCTATTCTTAGACTTATATTATAAAAATCAACATCCAACAATCATATACATTGAAGAAAAACATACATTTATCATGACTTGAGTATAAAGTGCATAAACATATCATAATCATTCAATAAATCAAGTTTACTATGCCAAGGGCATGGCCCGCTTACCTTGAGCTAAAACACCTAAGTCAAACCTGGTTTTACTGATTGGGTTCTCTTAATCACCTGAAATTAACATAATTATCCTTTACCATATATCATTAAACCCTAATTTGCTCATATAAATATTGAGATATGAAAATAGAAAAATCAAACAATAAAAACTAGAAAAATGGATTCCCCGTCGAAAATCCTTTCCAAAACCTATTTTTGCATATTTTTCTGATAACCAGGCGATTTACTATGAATTTTCAAAGATTCTGCCAATAGGAAATTAAAGAAAAGCCATGTGGATAAACTCGATCCAAGACAGTGGGCCAGGTCTGAGTTGGACCAACCAGGCTTGGCCAACTCAGCAACGAGGATCGCCTCTGAGGACTCGCGATCAAACAAGGGTGGATAGGCAAAAACCCTGAAATACCCTCACGGTGGAAATTGTCAAGTAAACAAAGGACAGGGGCACAAAGGTCATTGCATATCCTGATTTCTTCCCTCGCAAGCCATGGCTCGAGCAGAAAGGATGGAAGATCAGACCCAGGTCTTTTAAGAGGAAGGCCATCATTCATGGAGAACTGAGATTCTCTATGGCTTCGTTATGCCAAGTCGAAACCATTGAGCTAAAGCTCGGGTCTAGGGGTGACCCTGAGCTTCAGGAGCACCTCCTGCCATGGCTGAGGGTGGTTCCCAAAACCAAAATCTGAAAACGATGGCGAATCAGTCAACTAAACAATGCGGGAATACTCATGAACCTCAGTCGGAACCGAAGGGTACATTGCACAAGGAAAACAAGACCAGATGACCACTACCGCGCCGGAGCAACAGAACCAGAAACAAAGGTCGAAGGTCATTACAGGACCTGTCGATTGGGGCGTCCATACGGCAAACTAGAAAAACCAAAATGAAGATGGGGCTCCGAGGATGCTCACTAAGATCAAAATTGGGTTGGGGTGGTCGGAGCTTCGAGTACTCAGTTGCTGTCACTGGAGATGGACTTCGTGCAGGTCAGGGTGCTTGGAGGTATGTGAGGCACAATTGACTGAGGAGGAAGAGAACTTGCAGGCCGGTGATGCTTTTGGGGGCTTAAATAAGAAGCAACAACACGGTTGGGTCTTCTGTAACTCGGGGAGGCGAGGTCGGAAAAGCCCTAGATTGGGCGTTACATCAAAAGAGAGAGATGGGGAGAGAGCAATAGCTCGTTTGAATCAGTGGAGCCTAGCGAATTCAAAGCAAGAGATACATTCAAAAATGATTAACAAATGGGCGATTACCGATCGGAGGGAAAACTGCTATGAAACGACTCTGCTCGCGGGAAAAAATGGAGAAAGAAGAGAACGTGAGTGCCATTGGATCTTGATCCGACGGCTACTGTGTACGCGCACAAGGAATAAAGCAGAAGTAACGCGTGACATTCAATAGAACCGGAACTTTAGGGAAATAAAAGCAATTAATGAAAATCTCAATAATTTCTTAGTCAAACCATATACAAATCATTCAAAATCGATTTGAAGGGTCAAACATGGTCCAAAAGAATTCAAATTTGAAATATAGGTGTATTAGAGGGTCTAGAACATTTCCATTCAATTGGATGTGATGCTTATACACGTTTTAGGCCTAAGGTAGAAAAAATCATTATGTGCACTTAAATGAATATAAATAGTGCATATAAAGTCATTGATTTCTCAAATAAGGATTGCAAAACATAAAAACGTGCCCTAAATATTATTTCTTTTTAATTAACAATATGGAGGCCATTAAATAAGAAATTAAACATGTAAATCACTAATTATCATATGAGAGAGAAAATTTGACATAAAAGCATTTATCCTGATTGTTCTTAAACAAAAGGGCATAGATATACATGAAAACATTTTCTTTAAATAAAACAAGTATAATAGAGAAATTGGACATAATAAATGATTTTGCAAAACTAACATGGGAAAATTGCATTTAAGTCCTCAACAATTATCTAATTAGGAAAAGAGCATGCAAGGAATAAAATATATTGGAAAATTTGCATAACAATATTGGGATGTTACAATTCTACCCACCTTAAATAAATTTCATCCTCGAAATTTCCTAGAGTTTCTACCCACCTTAAGGTTTTCACATAAACTTGCAAATTTTTCATACAAATTTTCATTATAAAAGAAGCATACATAAACAAGCATTATGTTTCAACATAAATTACTTAACTACCCTTACCTTGATCATCTTCCTCTTCTCCATCCGACATTTACATGGTGAAGAGACTTGGTTTAACCTTGGGTGGAGGATTAGGGTTCTTAGCTTGGTTATTGTTGGGATCCTTCTTTGCAAGCTTGGGGCAATTAGGCTTGATATGCCCCTCCTCACCACAATAGTAGCAAACAGAAGTCCCAAACCTACAAGGACCACCATGATTTCTCTTGCATGTGGGGCATGGGGCTCTCCCATTCTCTGGAGAAGGCTTGGGGGCTTTTCTCTTATGGTTGGAGGGTGGAGGGGGCTGATGGTGATGATTGTTTTGGGGTACCTCCTTCTTATGGTTCCTCCCAGGGTGATCCTCCAATTCTAGGGCTGCATCCAAGGATGATTGCATGGTCCTATGTCCTCTACCAGACAAAACATAACTTAGATCGGGTTTAAGCCCTCTAATGAACTTTTTGGCTCTCTTTTGCTCAGTGTACTCAAGACCATACTTTTGGAGCTTACAGAACTTCATGGAATACTCAGTGACAGTCATGTCACCCACTTGCTTAAGGTTGACGAACTCATCTTCCTTCCTTTCTAACATGGCTTCAGATACATAGTGGTCGTTAAATACTTCTACGAACTCACCCCAAGAGAAAGGAGGGTCATCATCTTCCCTAGAGCTAAGAGGTTTTCTCACCAAGTACGGGCTGCCCCCTTGAGAATATGGGTGGAAAATCTAACCCTACTACGTGGGGGACACTCTAAGTCTCTAAAGCAATGCTCCATGTTTCTAAGCCATTCCTCAGCCCTGGTCACCACATCAACTTCATCTTCACCATGGAAAGCATCAGGTCTAATCTTCAAGAAATCTATGAGGGAGATCTCATGTACTCTAGGTGGAGCTCTAGGTTGGAGGGCATTGGTCAAGGCGGCTACTAAGGCATCTAGGGTGACTGGTGGAGGGACGTGGTTCATGTCTTTAGTCTTATCACCACTAGAGGATCCTTGTGAGGGCCTTGACTCACCAACCTTCTCCTTCTTCTTAGGGGCCATCTGAAAGGGTAAACATAACATGATATTAGAACATAATATGAATCTCTAGTGTTGCCTTAGTGGCCATCTATTCCTTGCTCTGATACCATTAATGTAACACCCCTCCCTAGGGTTTCTTACGTAACTAGCGGAAGCACAATCTAATCCCCAACATTATCCATAAGTACTTGGAATATCAGGGAGGGATTGTCACATGCATGATCTCATATCAAGAAATAAACAACACTTGGCATTCATAGAAACATAGATTCATTCATGAGTTCTTGGAAAGAAAGCTACATCATGGTTTCAAAGGTATGCTAAACATAAACTAGATAACATGTAAAAAATAGGATCTCCATAGATGGACGTCCCACCAGGCAACAACTTCTAAGGTCTTGGATACTTGAAATATTCTCAAGAGGTCTCCTTCCCTTTAGCTCCAACATCTGCGGACATCTCGTCCCCAGCCATGCAAAGGAAAAACAAACATGGTAAGTAAGCGACATTGGCATTTTATAAAGTATAAAAATAAAATATAAAGTGATTTAACATAAACATGAACATGCATTAACATTAATCATTTCTTGGCATCTTTTACATGAAGAATTTGACTATAAGTATATGCTCCTCTCTTAATGCCCCATAAGGAGCCCATAATGCTCGGAAAGTGCATAATTTCTCGGAAAGCCCATAATGCTCGGAAAGCCCATAACAAGGTGCATATAAATCTAAATCAAATTCCCTTAACCATGATCTTCTTAGACTTTACTTATCTTCTTAATAACCTAAACTTGGTCTTAATTGGGATTTCTCCCTCTTGAACATAATGAGATTTCTCTCCATGAGACATAATGGGATTTCTCCTTCTTAAGCATGGATGGGAATCTCTTCCCTCTTAATCTTGGTTTCATGCATCTAAATCATAATTCATAATCATAATGTGATTTCTAATCTTAGACTTAGATTATAACAATCAATATCCAATAATCATATACATTGAAGAAAAACATACATTTATCATGATATGAGTATAAAGTGCATAAACATATCATAATCATTCAATAAATCAAGTTTACTATGCCAAGGGCATGGCCCGCTTACCTTGAGCTAAAACACCTAAGTCAAACCTGGTTTGACTGATTGGGTTCTCTTAATCACCTAAAATTAACATAATTATCCTTTATCATATATCATTAAACCCTAATTTGCTCATATAAATATTGAGAAATGAAAATAGCAAAGCAGTCGATAAAAACTAGAAAATCGGATTCCTCATCAAAAATCCTTTCCAAAACCTATTTTTTCATATTTTTCTGATAACCAAGCGATTTACTATGAATTTTCAAAGATTTAGCCAATAGGAAATTAAAGAAAAGCCATGTGGATAAAAATCGATCCAAGACAGTGGGCCAGGTCTGAGTTGGACCAATCAGGCTTGGCCAACTCAGCAACGAGGATCGCCTCTGAGGACTCACAATCAAATAAGGGTGGATAGGCAAAAACCCTGAAATACCCTCACGGTGGAAATCGTCAAGTAAACAAAGGACAGGGGCACAAAGGTCATTGCATATCCTGGTTTCTTCCCTCGCGAGCCATGGCTCGAGCAGAAAGGATGGAAGATCAGACATAGGTCTTGTAAGCAGAATGCCATCATTCATGGAGAACTAAGGTTCTCTATGGCTTCCTTATGCCAAGACGAAACCATTGAGCTAAAGCTCGGGTCCAGGGGCGACCCTGAGCTTCAGGAGCACCTCCTTCCATGGACGAGGGTGGTTCCCAAAACCAAAAGCTGAAGACGATGGTGAATCCATCAACTAAACAATGCGGGAATACTCATGAACCTTAGTCGGAACCGAAGGGTACATTGTGCGAGGAAAACAAGACCAGACGACCACTACCTTGCCGGAGAAACAGAACCAGAAATGAAGGTCGAAGGTCGTTACAGGACCCGTCGATTGGGGCGTCCATAGGGCAAACTAGAAAAACCAAAATGAAGAGGGGGCTACGAGGATGCTCACTAAGATCGAAATTGGGTTGGGGTGGTCAGATCTTTGAGTACTCAGTTGCTTTCACTGGAGATGGACATCATGCAGGTCAGGGTGCTTGGAGGTATGTGAGGCACAATTGACTGAGGATGAAGGGAGCTTGCAGGCCGATGATGCTTTCGAGGGCTTAAATAAGAAGCAGCAACACGGTTGGGTCTTCTATAACTTGGGGAGGCGAGGTCGGAAAAGCCCTAGATTGGGCGTTTTGTCAAAAGAGAGAGATGGGGAGTGAGCAATAGCTCGTTTGAATCAGTGTAGCCTCGCGAATTCAAAGCAGAATATACATTCGAAAATGATTAACAAATGGGCGAGTAACCGATTGGAGGGCAAACTGATGTGAAACGACTCTGCTCACGGGGAAAAATGGAGGAAGAAGAGAACGTGAGTGCCATTGGATCTTGATCCGACGGCTACTGTGTACGCACACAAGGAATACAATAGAAGTAACGCGTGACATTCAAAAGAACTAGAACTTTAGGGAAATAAAAGCAATTAATGAAATTCTCAATAATTTCTTAGTCAAACCATATACAAATCATTCAAAATCGATTTGAAGGGTCAAACATGGTCCAAAAGAGTTCAAATTTGAACCATAGGTGTATTAGAGGGTCTAGAACATTCTCATTCAATTGGATGTGATGCTTGTACACGTTTTAGGCCTAAGGTAGCAAAAATCATTATGTGCACTTAAATGAATATAAATAGTGCAACTAAAGTCATTGATTTCTCAAATAAGGATTGCAAAACATAAAAACGTGCCCTAAATATTATTTCTTTTTAATTAACAATATGGAGGCCATTAAACAAGAAATTAAACATGTAAATCACTAATTATCATATGAGAGTGAAAATTTGTCATAAAAGCATTTATCCTTATTTTTCTTAAACAAAAGGGCATAGATATAAATGAAAACATTTTCTTTAAATAAAACAAGTATAATAGAGCAATTGGACATCATAAATGATTTTGCAAAACTAACATGGGAAAATTGCATTTAAGTCCTCAACAATTATCTAATTAGGAAAAGAGCATGCAAGGAATAAAGTATATTGGAAAATTTGCATAACAAGATTGGGATGTTATAATATTCATGCGATCTGTACACTCGAGTGTATTCTAGCCTGACTCTCTCTCTCTCTCTCTATATATATATATACATATATGTATGTATATCTAGTTTTACAGTTTCACTGATATCCTTGTCTTATGTTTAGAAAACAATTGCAACACCTGAGTAAGACTCTACAACAACCAATAAAGTTGCACTAATAAACCAGAATGGTTTTAAGAATTATACCTCAAGGTAGTCAAATCATGCATCTTGAGAAAATGTATGTGCTTACAATTCTTGAGGTGAGACTTGAGGTACAACAAAAGTTAGGAATTTGAGGGTGCTCAACCATGTTTCATGAAATCACTTACACATGCCCACTTTGTTGGCCAAAAGGAAGTTGTTTGTGACTAAGAAGAAGCTTCCAAGACCCTTAATCACCATTTGAAGAATATATGGAGAGATTTTCAGAGTTACAACATATTTAGTTTCAGTCATCTGCTTGCACTTTCTTTGACCCTTGAAGGAAATCATCATCATCTTATTAGTCAACCAAAGTTTTGAACTTGACTATAAACAATAATTAATGTTGCATGCTAACCAACAAAGAATCTGTCTTACACACATAATAACTGATGTTGTAGTTATGAATCTTATGACCTATCACTATGACTAGATATCTTGGACCTTCCACAAACATGTAGCTTGAGCATTCATACCAAAATGAAGTATCTTGAGCATTCAATTAGTTTGTCCTATGACATACACGCCTTAACCATGGAACCTAACCCACAAACGTCTACGTATTTTATGCATGTACACAAGAAATTCCATCTTTGTTGGTTTTGTTAGTTAACAATAACCATATTAAGCACATAATGCAGATACACCAAATATATCAAACAAAAGAAATATGGTAATATAGTAAGTATCTAAAGCTAAAGAAGCACTCCAGAATGGCTTAAATATGCTTCTAGAAGTAGTCTTCATAGGTTAAAGAGAGCCACATGGTCATGATCAAACAACTACCACTATTTAAATGGTTGTCTAGTAGGGTTTCCCTAGAGGCTACTGGGGGTTATGAACCTAACTTCATATGGTAGAGTAACTAGGAGACTAAAGTTTTTCTGTTGGAGTGTCATAGAAGGAAAGTTAATAAAGATTCAAGAGTTACTATATGGGTAGAGGATTGGATCTTGGTTCAAGGTGTTTAAATGAAGACACTTTTGGTTTTCTCCCCTACTATGTGGCCAAGCTAATTGATAAACAAAAATCTAGTTGGAACATGGACACTCTTACCACCTTAAATGATGATCAGATGCCTCATATCCATAACATACCGATCAATGTCAGGGAGGAGTGACATATTGATATCCTTCCTTGTATTGTATGCTCATAATTAAAATGGCCTAGTGGTTGTGGTTCAATAGACATAATTTTGTATAGATAATTAGGAACATTATGACACAACAAAATGTGTGGAAGTCAAATGGAATGCCAACATGCACCCCAAACATAAGCACTTTATCTGGAGGGGTTGCCTTAACCACCTTCCCATTAATACTAATTAGAAGATAGACATGTCTAGGATAATGACAACTTTGACATCTGAAGAACACACATTGAATCCATGATCCGTGCTCCATTCAAGTATACCCATGCTATAACCAATTGGCAACAACTTCATCCCACACCTACTGCTAGATTCCCAAAATGCAATTTTCAATATTTCATCACCTAGATGCTGACAAAAGGGGATGGAGGTACCTTCCTTCCAGTCGCGGTCAATTGTTAGTTGCCTAGCTATGTAGGAATTGCACTATCTTCAGCAATGAGGTAGTGCATCGACTTATAGCCCATGGTCTTAGATGTTGGGCATATGACTTCATAACGGCATGCCTAGACCAATTGACCAAGAAAGATTTTGCACTCCCCTGATCCAACACAGATTCTTCACCCTATCATCCAAACATTTTGCTGATTTTTGTTGTTGTTGTGTTTTAGCTGGTTCAAAGGTGTGACAGGATGTGCAATGACTGCCAAGGTAGGACCATGTTGATGCTTGGAAAATAAGGACAAATCTTTGGTAATTGTTTGTTGTTGAGTTATTAGGGTTCTCTACGAGCTACAAGTTGCATTACAAAGTGGTTTTAACAAAGTCAAAGTGTATAATTATGCTAACAATGCGGTGCGCATACTACTGACTAAGAACATGGGTGATAGTCATGTTATGCTAATGTTCAAAGAGATAAACTCCATTTCAAGATGTGACAACTCTGTCAAGTTCTAACACATTTCAAGAGAGGGTAACCATGATGCACATACCCTTCCTAAAATAAGTCTTGACTAAATGTTAATATCATGCTATATAAGCACGTTCATCCAAGAAAAAGACAAGACAAATGTATTTGTCAAAAGCATATAAAAATAACCTAGACATAAATTCATCAACACATCTATAGTGGCGATAGTTAAAGTGGAAGGGTGGCAATGCTTACTATGAAGTGAGTGGGAAATATGTCCATTCAATATTTAGACTACATATAGTTATGTATATGATAGTGTACACCACTTGGAGGAGGATGCGGAAGTGATTGCATGTGTTGCTGTGTTGGCATGAATGAGTAAGTTGAGTATGGAAGATGGGTGTGTATATTGGTATCTAACCCATCCATAGCCAAATGGGTATTCATGTAGTACCTCTGACAACTGACCTATATATGTTGAGAGAGAAAAGATGTGACAAAATATGGAGTTGCGTATGTCTTAGGTAACAATTCAAAGTAATGTAGTAGTGACTTCCACTGCGGATATAAAGCGAGTAGATATTATTTATAATCATCAGCAACACAAGTTTCCAAGAACTTATTGCACATCTCTTCCATCATTGCATAAAAGCTTCATAACATAGAAATCTAGGATGATTTCTTCTCAAAAACTTTTGGAATTTTTTGGGTGGAGTCTTGACAACAACATGGGGTTACAAGTGGAATGTGACATGAAGGGAGGAGGCATGATCAGTACATTAGAAGATGAATTCTTTGTCCATGTTAAATCATGGTACAAAATCTGCATATTTCATGGCAAAAATAGTAAAATGTGCTACCTACAAAGAAGAGAAGAAAAAAATAGATGATACACATACACAACACTTCATTTATAGCTATATAATATTTTTCTTGTAGAGTGTGTAAAAAGAAACCCGTAAGGGCTCCAATATAAGGAAGAAAGAATGCCAAACATCAACTCAATTACAAGCAAAATATTGAGTATTGTTCAATTAAATTCAGGTATGTGTCGCACACGCTGATCTATGATTGAAAAGGAACATAGAGATCTTCACAAGCTAGAAATAAGGAGCATCTTCGTCCTAAGTCTGACAGGAAAAAGTAACCTACAAACTAAATCATCCTTTAACTACCAGATAGATTTTGCCACCATCAACTAAACAGAGTAAACATTTGTTACCAACTGTTGTTTGAAATTAAATCCAACAACTTGGCCGAAAGATAGTATGACCAGATCAAGAACAAACAAGACACTAGGGATTCTTTATTCAAAATGCATAACATAGAAAAAGCAGGTACAATAAAAAGAAACAACCATCTCATTCTGGTCCAATCAGGGCAATCTAAAACTTAGCCACACAACATCAGAAAGAAGGCAATGTATAAACCAATTGCTTCAAAATCTATAAAGGAAAAACTAATGGAGGATAAGTTCATTTATTGATGTATGATATTTTACATGGTTACAATAATAAGTCATATATCAAGAAGACAGTAAAATTCACAAGATAATATTGTTCATAAGTTATTTAGACACCACTTTGTCCTGTAGAATGGACACCTTATAAAGAACAATGATTATGAAAACTCTATAATCTTTTCTGACATATAGTACAACTCATCACATCCAATTACGAGCATCTTATGATTCAAGCAGTAAAAATAATAAAAAAAATCTTTCCTACTTTTGTCACATGAAGATGTTGATGATTGAGACACAAAAGGGGACAATAATGCAATATTGTCAATTAGAAGAGACATGCGGACTCTAGCATATAAAATGTAAAGAATGGGCCTCGAGAATGTAAATATAGTTACCTACAAGGCTACAAGTCATGAGCCCTTGTATTGTTTTGCCATAAAATCATTTGCATTTGTTGATCCACTTTTCTAAAATGAATTCAAACCAACATCATGAGAATGAAAGTAGCATAAGTCCTCAACGGCCATGTGATACTAGAAAAAACAAGAATCTTCACAATATACAAAAGATAAACACATAAAGAAATGAACAAACAAAAAACAAGACTTTGAAAGAAGGGAGCAGAGTGTAACCTTCTAGAGAAAATTATTTGAGAGTTATGCGACAAAGTTTGTATATATTTCTATTGATATTCAAATTTTCTAACTGTAAACAAGCTTTGTAACAAAATTTAGGGCTTGTAAATTGGTTATGAAGCTTTGGTTTTGCATATAGACATGTTACTTGGAGATGGTTCAGGTCTATCAGAGAAAATGCCAACTTATTTACTAACTTATAAATTGGTATGTATAACCACTATGAAAAAATATACAACCCAGTTGTAAACTATGTAAATATTTAATTATCCATAATCCTACAACTTTATAGCGTGCAAAACTACTGATACATTACTAGATCTGTACATAAAATAATAGCCAAGTTATTAGTATGCAAAATAGAATAAGATACGAATTAGTATATAGCCTAGTTGTTTATAAAACAATGGCCAAGTTGTTGTATATAAGAAGTCTCACATTTTCTTTTTCTAAACAAAACATATAGAAACCCAATATAAATCTAGTAATGCTCTTTTTCCTGGGATGCTTCATGGAGGCATGGTCTTCTTCCTAGAATTCAAACACATATTGAAACGTGAATACAAGGATATAGTAGAACAAAAGGCTAAAGTAGATGAAAACATTATCATTCCTGAGGATAGTCACCATGTAACAGTAGGCCAAGGAAATACATGGGTCTACCTTGTATGCATTCCCACTAAATATAAAGCAAAATGTGCTGAAAATCAGTTGCTTACCTAAAAAAAACATGCTTATACCCATTTGCATACATGTGCTCAATGTAAATGGCAGGAATAAAGTGTAAATGGTAACGATTTACAAAGAAACTCAAGTTGCAATTAACCTTATCTACACTTCCTGCTTACCTCATTCTTAAGACATACCCATATAAATCAGATCTATGAAGAAGGTCTTGACAAAACCTTATCAGCCTTTTCCAAGGCATATTAGGTGGTTGTGGCATGTAGACCCAGTCCCTCATTCCAATGTTTCTTGGTGGAAGATTTTCCATTGGTCCCTTCCTAAAATCAGATCTCTGACTTGAAGAAGGATAACACCATATAGTACATAAGAAACTCAAGGGTTGTTATTAGTCTTTAGAATATCTACTAAACTACTGGTTGTGGTTCTAGTGTTGGAAACTTTTTATTAGGTAATGACATACATAGAGACAATAGCCATGGTGGTTAGCAAGAACCGATAATAGAGTGGGAATGCTCGCATCCCAAACACTAATTTATACTATGTGAATGATAATTAATATGCTCAATAGAAGAGGATGCCACTAATGTGATATACTCCTTAACTAATGTGTGGGAGTGCTCAAATTGAGGACACATGATCAGGATGTGGTAGCACTAGTTAATTGTTCATTAGTAAAGGATGGCATCAATGCAATGATACTCCTCACTATACTTGAATGCCATACTTTGACCAGTATACACCATGTAATATATTAGATTGTCAGCTTTATAAAGACAAGACTTCCTTTCATCCTTGTTTAATGTAGCAATAACTTGAAAGTAGTAGCCTATAGTTGGGTACAATGGCTTCCAGCTTTTATCCATTCATGATCCTTTACAAAGAATTGATTGACAAACTCTTGAAACAGTGACTTCTACATGAGTTATCTAGCATTAAAATACTCATCTATTTAGTTAGCTAGCATTAAAATACTCATCTACATAGCTCATTTTGCATGGAAACTTCCGTTGAGGTTTTTGCTTAGCTATTATTTCTCAAATAAGGTCAAGAAGTTGATGATTTGATATTCTCATCAGTCAACACTAGATGGTTTAAATATTCATAGACACTTCCATGAAATCGCACAAAAATGCTACTTATGATGGACAAAAACCAATTAGAGTAAAGATATTTGAGGTGGCTTTAAGGGAGATATAATGTAAAGTTGACAGTAGATGCTTGGTGATTTGTTATGTTTACAAAAAGAGATTGATGCTGATCCGTTAAATGAAGACAAGCAGAGGAAGATTTCTGTTCTTAGAGAGGAGGTCGCCAAAGCTCTAAAAGATGAGGAAAATCTTCTTCGTCAAAAAAGTAGGATACAGTGGCTCAAATTGGGAGACAGAAATTCAGCCTTTTTCTATGCTTCTTTAAAAACGAGGAGGATTAGAAATGCTATCAATATGTTAGAAGATGATCAGGGAGGCAGAATTTACGAAGCTGATGCTATTGGTGAAAGTATCAAAAGCTTTTATTCTAATCTTTTTAATAAAACTTTGTTGAGTGAGGTGTTGTGGAATGAGGAGTGGATCTTGCCTAAAATTGATGCTGCACAGTATGATCTTCTAAGAAGTACTGTTACAAAGAAGGAGGTGGAGGAGGTTTTTATGAAGTTAAGTAGTGATAAGGCCCCGGGGCCTGATGGTTATAATGCTATCTTCTACAAGGTGATGTGGAATACTGTGGGTGATGATATTACTGCTGCTATTCTATATTTTTTCAAAACTGGCAGATTGCTCAAGGAGTGCAATAGTACGATGATTACTCTTATCCCTAAAACCCCTGGGGCTGTTAATCTAAAAAAATTCAGACCTATTTCTCTATGTAACACTATCTACAAAGTCATTGCGAAGATTATGGCAAATCGTCTAGCCTCTGTTCTGCCTGCTATTATCGATATTAATCAAATAGCTTTCGTGAAAGGGAGAAAGATAGGCGATGCTATTTTGTTGGCCAATGAAATCTTGAGTACTTTTGGGGGTGCCCAACAAAGTATGTGTATAAAGGCTGATTTAGCCAAGGCCTATGATTCGGTTCGAAGGGATTATATCATTTTCTTGCTTATGAATATGGGTTTCCCTAAATGTTGGGTGAGATGGGTGCAAGAAACCTTTGACACTGCTACTTATAGAGTGTTAGTAAATGGTTATCCTACTGAAGAGTTTGAAGCTTCTAATGGGGTTAGACAGGGTGACCCCCTCTCCCCTTCATTGTTTGTCATTGCTATGCAGGGGTTGACTTCTGTCATTAATTCTGAGGTGCGAGCTGGAAGGCTGAAACCTATCTCTATGGGTGAGGTGAATGTCTCCCATATTAGTTTTGCGGACGACTTAATCCTATTTTCTAGGGATGATGAAAGTAATGCTCATTGCATTAAAAAGATCCTTGATACCTTCAGCATGATCTCGGGTCTTCAGCTCAATAATAGTAAGAGTCATATGTTCCTGAGCAAAAGGGTGGAAAGAGATGACTTGGGCAACATTCTTAATATTGAGGTGAGTGAGTTGCCTGTGCGGTACCTTGGAGTTCCTCTCTTTACTGGAAGGTTGACTAAAGAGATGTGCCATCCGATTTTAGATAAATTCAAGATAAAACTCGATTCCTGGAAGGGTAATTTGCTAACTCAAGCAGGGAGGATTGAGTTGATTATTTCTACCCTCTCGGATTATAGTATTTTTTGGACCTCTGCTTTTCCTTTGCCCAAATCTGTTATCAAGGACCTTGAAAAAATGATGAGGGACTTTCTTTGGAAGGATTCTGAGGACAAGAAGCACCTTCATACGGTTGCTTGGGAGGCTGTTTGTAGGCCTAAAAAAGAAGGTGGTTTGGGTATTAGGCTTATTGATGATTGGTCAAAGGCTAGAATCATTAAAAATCTGTGGGACATTGCAGCTGAAAAGGAAAGTTTATGGGTGAGATGGGTTAATGGAAGGTACATTAAGGAGGAGTCTCTTTGGTCGGTTAGTCCTAGGGTAAATTCTTCTTGGCTCTGGAAAAATTTGCTTAAACAAAGAGATGTTCTCCTCAGTGATATTGACTTTTGTTTGGGCAATGGTAAAAAGCTGTTGTTTTGGAGAGATCCTTGGTTGAGAGGGAATAAAAGGTTGATCGAGTTGGTGGATTCTGACCTTATGCTTAGAATGGGCTATGGTATTAATTGTAAAGTTGTAGTCTGTATTAAAGATGGTGAATGGGCTGTTCCTAATTTTAGAGGTGCCTACCAAGTTAGAGATATTCTGAAGGGTGAGGTACCTCTAATCTTGGGGGAGGATCATCTTCTGTTCAAAAGAAAGAGAGATTGCAGCCTTAAAGACTGCTGGGACTTGGCTAGGAAAAAACATCATGTTGTCAGCTGGGGCAGCTGGGTTTGGTCCGGTATGCCAAGGAAAATTTCTGTCCTGCTTTGGAAGTGCTTTCTTGGGAAGATTCCCACGACTGATTATCTACAGAGGGTAGGTTTTCAGATGGCTTCGAGATGTGCCTTATGCATGGCACATGAAGAAAATGCGGCCCACCTTTTCTTTAACTGCCAGTATACAGTTGAGGTCTGGAATTTTTGGAGGAGTCGCTGGAATTCTGCTGTGGCTGCAAATTCTTTTACTGATCTGCTGCGTTTGAAAGGAGAGGTCAAGATGGCTGCTTGCTTAACCATTTACATGATATGGAGAGAAAGAAATTCAAGAATTTTTAGGGATATTTGCACTGGTACGAGGAAGCTTTGGGAGACTCATATCAGAGATATAGAAGCTATGTGTAGTTAGTTTTCTTTCCTGCCTTTTTGTACAACTTCTTTTGCTTTTGTGGCTACTCTTTGTAACCGCTTTTTGCTATATAAATATAGAGGCACCACCCTACGTTCACCAAAAAAAAAGACAGTAGATGCTTGGGAAACAGACCCATCTACATGGAAATTGTGCACTTTCTTAACATGAACTTCTAGCGGGCAACGAACCTTTTCAAGGTTGGCCTAGCATGTTTCAAGTCATTAGACATTTGGAGATGTCAAAAACTACATACAATCTAGTTAACTAATATATGCTTAGTTTTACGGCAAAGACTTTTCTAAAATCACCTTCTTCCAGTAACATATCAAGGACAAGAAGGGCCAGAAGCTCTATGAAATTAATCTTGCAAATATCCCCTACTTTTATGCATGTGAAGCCTATGTTCTCATAATAACCCTTCCTTGCATCAATAACAATTATCTACAGTAGGATTTTACATCACCAGAAATTACAAAGTTATCAATTCTATCAGGTACTTCATTCTGATTGCTAGTTATAACTTATATTAAGATGATTACAAAATTAGAAGAAATGAAAACTTTAGTGGAATAGTTGAAGGCTTCATTGTAAATGTATTGTTATAGTTAAACATTTTAGATCGATTATAGATGGAATTCTCTAATAGCCAAATTTATAAGACCAAAAAGTAATTAAAAGAGAATAACTTTCTCATCCTCAGGGAAAGCAAGTGCCGTGTCAAGGGAGCCCCTGTGAAAACTCCAGTCTTGACAATGTTCTTGGCATTTATTAACTTATGTATGAGTCTTGAGAATGACCATTTTGCATGATTTAGCACATCATGGCCCTGCATTTAAATTCTAGAATATCTATGGATCCACTTGGATTAAAAGACTTTGAATTAACAAACTAAGGCTACAGATAACTAAATTTTAGTTTCAATCATGGAATATGAAGCATGAGTATCATTTAAAGCAAATAACCACTTCTCTAAAGTTGAGTAAATGTCACCTCGATAGTTAAAAAATCCTAGAACGTCATCTAAACTATTGCCTCAGTTGTAGATCCAAACATACTGTTGATAAATTGTTTGCCTTCAGAAAAGCAATTATGGGTAGTCGTCCAACTTGGCACCCTAGATGAAGAATAGTTTTTTACTCATTATGTAGACTCACAACAATATAAATAAGAGAATAGTGACCACATCCATATCTATGTTATGGCTATTTGCCATTGTTGCTGCTAGATCCCTGCGGACAATTATCTAGGAGGTATCCACATGACAACAACGCTAGGAACTAAATGGAAGAGGGGTTTAAGTGATCAACAAATATTGAATGCCGCAATTTTGGAATCATAATCACTACATAGAAGAAATCGAATTCATCCTTTGTGGTTTTAGATTTTCTACTCATCAGACCTGGCCGTTATTCGCTAGAGGTTGAGTGAGGCCTTGGCATCAGGAAACCTACATGCAACTTCATAATGGGAGAGAAGAAGAATATGAGGGGAGGAGAAGTAGGAGAGAGGGAGGGAGTAGGATAATGCGGTGAAGGGGGCTATCTGGGTCGATGTGGGTGAAGGAGAGGAGCATCAAATGTGATTGGGGGAGGAGAGGGAGTATTAGATGCGCCAACTATGAGAAAAAAGGAGTAAACGCCGAAAACTTGAAATATTTGGGCCTTATTATGTGAAGCAATGGAACGAGGGTATTGGAGTCAATTGTGATATATGTAGTCAGAATGTATGATTTTTGAAAAAAGTGGCAGATTGTAGTTATTAAAAATAACTACATTTAATTTATTTACATATTAAAGTTTGTAAATAAAAGTAAATTTTAACTACAAATATGATATATGTAACTATAATAATTATAGCTAAAGCATACTTTTTTTGTAGTGTGAACTGACAAGTAGATGGATTAACTCTATTCTTAGGCACTTTAACCCACTATTAGACACTTCAACTAAAATTTTAGAGCATTTCCTATTTATTAGGCACATAATAGTAAATTAGGCTCAAATTTCCACTACACTGCAAATAGGGCTGGAAAAACCTGACCCGATCCGCTCGACCCGACCCGACCCGAATAAAGCGGGTTCGGGTCTTGATTTGTTCGACCCGAACCGAAATGACCCGAACCCGAAAAACCTGAAATTATTTGTGGGTCGGGTCCGGGTTTGTAATTCTCGACCCGCAAAACCCGCTCAACCCTAAATTATATCTTCATATGTATATATATTTTTCCATATTCTAGCCATATAAATTTTTAACACATACAAACATAAATTTGTGATAGTTTATATAAGTCTTTGCTTGCAAAACAATAATTAATTAGCAAATTCTGCAGCAATTTCGGGTCTAGCGGGTTTGAATTTTCGGGTTTTTCGGGTTTACATTTTTGGGTTTTTCGGGATTCCATATTATATAATATTTTCGGGTCCATCGGGTTCATCGGGTCAGACCTGCAAATATGAATTTCGGGTTCGGGTCAAGCAGGTATGACCCGTAATTATTTTTAGGTCGGGTTCGGGTCGAGTATATTTGATCTGACCCAAATGACCTGAAATAGGACCCGCTCAACCCAGACCCGATTGCCAGCCCTAACTGCAAATAGGCGCATAAACCACATTTCTAGGCATTTTAATCCACTTTTAGGCACCTTTACCCAATTTTTGGGGTGCATTGGCATATAAATTAGGCAATACACTAATAAGTAGGTGGATTAGCCCAATTTTTAGGCACTTTAACCCACTTTTAGGTACTTCAACCCATTTTGGGCATATTTCGTATTTATTAGCCACATAAAAGTAAATTCGGCTAAAAAGGCACTAAACTATCAAGTGGGTGCATTTCCATATTTTTAGGTGCTTTAATCGCATTTTTGGGCGCATTGTTCGACATGTAAGTGTAAATTAGGCTCAATTTGCTGCAACACTGACAAATAGGTGCATAAACCCCATTATTTAGTCATTTTAACCCACTTTTGGCGCTTTAACCCCATTTTGGGGCACATTGCCCTATAAATTAGGCATTGCATTGACAAGTAGCCACATTAACCCCATTCTTACACACTTTAACCCACTTTTAGGCAATTCAACCCATTTTGGGCACATTTCATGTTTATTAGGCGCATACTAGTAAACTAGACTAAGAGGCACTACACTTATAAGTGGCCGCATTAACCCAAGTTTTAGGCATTATTCCACATTTGTTGGCGCATTAGCCTATAAATTAGGCACATAACTATAAATTAAGCTAAAATTGCCACAAAATTGACAAACAGGCGTATGAACCCCATTTATAGGCATTTTTACCCACTTTTAGGTACTTTAACCCCACTTTGGAGCACATATACCTATAAATTAGGCAATACACTAACAAATAGGTGGATTAACCCCATTTTTTAGGTGCTTTAACCCACATTTAGGCATTTCAACCCATTTTTGGGTGCATTTCCTATTTATTAGGAAAATAATAGAAAATTAGGCTAAAAAAGGTATTAAACTGACTATTAGGCGCTTTAACCCACCTTTTGGCACTTCAACTCATTATTGGGTTCATTTCTTAGTTATGAGGTGAATAATGTTAAATTAGGCTAAAATAGGCACTATAGTGACAATTGGGTGCATTAACCACATTTTTAGGTGATTTAACGATATCTATGGGCGCTTTAACTGCATTTCTGGGCGCATTGGGCCATAAATTAGGCAGTATAGTGAAAAAGTAGGCAGATTAGCCATATTCTTAGGGACTTTAACCCACTATTAGGCACTTCAACCCACTATTAGGCACTTCAACCCAATTTTGGGTGCATTTCCTATTTATTAGGCACATAATAGTAAATTAAGCTCAAATTTCCACTACACTGCAAATAGGCGCATAAACCCCATTTTAAAGGTATTTTGACCCACTTTTAGGCACTTTTACATCATTTTGGATCGCATTGGCATATAAATTAGGCAATACACTAACAAGTAAGCAGATTAACCCCATTCTTAGGCTCTTTAACCTACTTTTAGGCAGTTCAACCCATTTTGGGCGCATTTCCTATATATTAACCACATAATAGTAAATTAGGCTAGAAAAGGCATGAAACTGGCAAGTGGGTGCATTAACCACATTTTTAGGCACTTTGACCGCATTTAGGCACATTGTCATATAAATTAGGCTCAAATTTCTACATCACTGACAAATAGGTGCATAAACCCCATTATTAGCTGTTTAAACCCACCTTTGGCACTTTGACCCCATTTTGGGGCACATTTGCCTATAAATTAAGCACCTCACTGACAAGTAGACACATTAACCCCATTCTTAGGCACTTTAACCCACTTTTATGCACTTCAACCCATTTTGGGTGCATTTCATATATATTAGCCACATAATAGTAAATTAGGCTAAAAAGGCACTAAACTGATAAGTGGGTGCATTAACCACATTTTTAGCCACTTTACCCACATTTTTGGGCGCATTGTCCTATAAATTAGGCACAAAAATTGTAAATTAGGCTCAAATTGCTACAACACTGACATATAGGTTCATAACCCCATTATTAGCTATTTTAACCCACTTTTGGCACTTTAACCTCATTTGGGGCACATTGGCGTATAAATTAGGCACTACACTGACGACAGGCCCCATTAGCCCCATTCTTAGGCACTTTAACCCACTTTTGGTGCTTTAATCCCATTTTGGGGCACATTAGTGTATAAATTAGGCACTGCACTAACGACTAGCCCCATTCTTAAACACTTTAACCCACTTTTAGGTACTTCAACCCTTTTTTGGGCACATCTCGTGTTTATTAGGCACATAATACTAAACTAGACTAAGAGAGGCACTACACTGACAAGTGGGTACATTAACCCCATTTCAGACGTTTAGCTGCAGTTGTTGGCTCATTGGCTTACATATTAGGCACATAACTGTAAATTAGGCTAAAATTGCCACTATGTTGACAAATAGGCGCTTAAACCCCATTTTTAGGCCTTTTAACTGACTTTTAAGTACTTTAACCCCATTCTGGGGTGCATATACCAATAAATTAGGCACTACAGTAACAAGTAAGCAAATTAACACCATTCTTAGGCACTTTAACCAACTTTTAGGCATTCCAACCCATTTTTTGTCGCATTTCCTATTTATCAAGAAAATAATGGTAAATTAGGCTAAAAAAGGCACTAGACTGACAAATTAGGCGCTTTAACCTACCTTTTGGCACTTCAACTCATTATTTGGTGCATTTCCAAGTTATTAGGTTCATAATAACAAAGGTGGAGAAACCCGTCCATATGTCTGACTTCAGGTCTATTAGCTTGTGTAATGTCATCTACAAAATTGCATCAAAAGTTATGGCCAATAGACTTCAACTGTTCATGGATAGGATCACTTCTGAGAATCAAGTGCCTTTATCCCTGGGAGGATGATTATAGATAATGTGCTTGTTGCATATGATCTTTTTCACAAGATGAAGAGCGAAGGGAAAAAAAAAGGATTCTTGGCATTGAAGCTTGACATGTCCAAAGCTTATGACAGGGTGGAGTGAAAATTTCTGGATTTTGTAAAACAAAAGATGGGATTTGGGGGTAGATGGAGGCAGAAAATTTGGGAGTCTATATCGTCTGTGGAACATTCCTTTGCCATTAATGGTGACCGGACCCAATGCTCCAAGCCTCTTTGGGAACTGCGATAGGGTGACCCTCTTTCTCCCAACTTATTTATTCTTTGTGCTGAAGCTTTCTCTATTTCCCTTTTACATGCTGCTAATGCCAACTTGATCCATGTGATCAAGGCGAGCAGGCATGCCCTATGCATTTCACATCTCTTCTTTGCAGATGACAATATTCTTTTTGCTAGAGCGTCTCATCACAAATGCATGAATGTAGCTAATATAATTAGCCAGTACGAGCAGGCGTCGGGTCAAAAAATTAGTCTTTTGAAGATCGAGGTTGCTTTTAGTAAGGGAGTGCCACATGATACAAGGGAGGCCATTAAAAATCAGCTGGGTGTTCAAGAAGTTGACAGACACACAAAATACTTGGGACTGCCCACGGTCATTGGGAGGTCAAAGAAGTAGGTGTTTCACTTCATTAAAG
Source organism: Alisma plantago-aquatica (assembly GCA_963693085.1). Lineage (NCBI taxonomy): Eukaryota > Viridiplantae > Streptophyta > Magnoliopsida > Alismatales > Alismataceae > Alisma > Alisma plantago-aquatica. The sequence continues at coordinate 473,572,608 of OY856410.1, forward strand.
ATAGGACATGGAAGAAACTACAAGGCTGGAAAGAAAAATTGCTATCAAAGCCGGGCAAGGAAGTGTTGATTAAGTCCATTGTGCAGGCAATTCCTTCGTATATCATGAGTGTGTTTCAGATACCGGTAGGGACACTGGATGAGATTCAGAGCTGTATTGCTAGATTTTGGTGGGGAGCTAAAGATGATGAGCAGAAAATATCATGATAATGTTGGGCGTCTTTGTGCAAGACGAAAAGAGAAGGTGGGCTTGGTTTTAGAAACATGCATGTTTTTAACCAAGCGCTGTTGGCAAAATAGGTGTGGGGGCTTTTGACCAAAAAATCTTCATTGGCATACAGGGTACTTAAGGTGCAGTATTTTGCTTCCACTTCTATTTTATAAGCGCCTAGGGGGTACAATCCTAGCTACACTTGGAGAAGTTTCTGGGCAGAAAAAATAGTGGTTCTTGAAGGGACAAAATGGAGAGTGGGGAACGAAGAGAGCATTAGAGTTTGGGAGGACAGCTGGATACACGACTTTCATGGAGAGATGGTGATAGTGCAGGACACGTCTATGTGGCTTCCTTCTCTGGTTAGTGACTTGATAGATCCACACACATTAGGATGGAACATGGAGGTGGTCCATCAGTGTTTTCATATGGAGGTGTGCGGGCTGATTGCAAACAATCCTATTAGCACCAGACTTCTAGAGGATATTTTATATTGGTGGCCAGATAGAAGAGGAAATTTTACTACCAGATTGGCATACTGGTTGGGGCTGTTAGGTAAGAAGGAATTTATTGAATCTAGACGGGAGACTACTCAGCAGAGCTGGAAGGTTGTTTGGGATCTTTTTTGGTCGCCGAAAGTTGCACACTTCTTATGGCGGGTTGCTACAAGTGGCATGGTTGCTATGGGTAGATTGTTTAACAGACACTGCCACGTGGATGGCATGTCCTTAGTGCCATGAGGAAAAGGAGACGGTCCAACATATGCTCTTTTTCTATGTAGAAGCTAGGAAACTGTGGAGCTCTATGCCTGCGACTATTATTACTGCATCGGCTCATATTCAATTGCCTAGATAGATGCTTCTAGAGCTACATGACAGGTTAGATCAGCAGGAGTTTACGGATGCATTCGTCAACATGTAGGGGCTATGGACATATAGAAATCATAAAGTGTTCCAAAATGATGGGAGATGTCTATCTTTCTTTACCAGGGCAGCACATGCATACATCCTTGACGCATGGCGTGCACGGGCACCGCCACAGGGACAACAACAACGACAGAGTACCATTGATGTTAAGCGATGGAAGAGGCTGGGGATGGGGATAGTGAAGATAAACACCGACACAACAGTGAAGATTAACATGAGGATGGGGATGGGCACTGTGGGACGAGACCACCTGGGCCAGGCAACAGCTATTTGTGGTCGCCAGTTGTGGGGAGAGTGGAGTGTGGACATCTACGAGGCGGTAGCTATTTTGGACGACGTCCAACTTGCATGTCAGCAAGGGTGGATGGCGGTGGAGGTCGAGTCCGATTCGATCACAGTCATTGTGGTGCTAACTACACCGACGGAGAGGAGGGGCCACCTTGGTCTGATCATCAAGGATATTGGAGCCCTTGCTGCTGACTTTATTTATAATACCTTTATGCATGTTTTCCGATCCTATAATATGGTGGCACATGAAGTAGCCAAGCTTACGAAAGTCGGAAACTTCATGTACACCGATGAGGCTGGGGACATCCCTCAGTCCCTTCTGAACTATGTAATTTCTGATTATGTAGAGTAATGAACAGGATCGGCCCCATTATAAAAAAAGGTTCATAATAGTAAATTAGGCTAAAAAAGGAACTTCACTGACAATTGGCTGCATGAAACCCATTTTTAGGCACTTTAGCGACATTTGTGGGGGCTTTAACTGCGGTTTTGGATGCAGTGGCCTATAAATTAGGCAGTGCACTAAAAAGTAGGTGGATTAACCCTATTCTTAGGCACTTTAACCCACTATTAGGCAGTTCAACCAAAATTTGGGCACATTTTCTTTTTATTAGGCACATAATAGTAAATTAGGCTAAAATTTCCACTACACTGTAAATAGGTGCATAAACCACATTTCAGCCATTTTGACCCATTTTTAGGTGCTTTTACCCCATTTTGGAGATCATTGGCATAAAAACTAGGCAATACACTAATAAGTAGGCATATTAACCCCATTCTTAGGTACTTAAACTCACTTTTAGATACTTCAACCCATTTTGGGCGTATTTCCTATATATTAGCCACATAATAGTAAATTAGGCAAAAAGTCACTAAACTAACAAGTGGGTGCATTAACCATATATTTAGGCTCTTCCACCGCATTTTGGGCACATTATCCTATAAATTAGGCACATATTTGTAAATTAACCCCAACATTAGCCGTTTCAACCAACTTTCGGCCCTTTAACCCCATTTTGGGGCGAATTGGCCTATAAATTTACTGACAAGTAGCCACATTAACCCCATTCTTAGGCGCTTTAACCCACTTTTAGGCACTTCAACCCATTTTGGGCACATTTCATGTTTATTAGGGCATAAATGTGTATTAGGCTAAACGAAGCACTACACTGACAAGTGGGCACATTAACCCCATATTTGGGCATTTATCTGCATTTGTTAGTGAAGTGGTCTATATATTAGGCACAAACTGTAAATTAGGCTAAAATTGCCACTACATTGATAAATAGGAGTATAAACCCAATGTTTAGGCATTTTAACCCACTTTAGATGCTTTAACCCCATTTTGAGGCACATATGCCTATAAATTAGGCACTAAACTAACAAGTAGGTAGAGTAACCCCATTCTTAGGTGCTTTAACCCACTTTTAGGCATTTCAACCCATTTTTGGACGCATTGCCTGTTTATTAGGCAAATAATACTAAATTAGGCTAAAAAAAACAATATATTGACATATTAGGCGCTTTAACCCACCTTGTAGCACATCAACCCATTATTGGGCACATTTCCAAGTTATTAGGTGCATAACAGTAATTTAGGCTAAAAAAGGTACTGCATTGACCATTGGGTGCATTAACCCCATTTTAGGTGCTTTAACAACATTTGTGGGTGCTTGAACCGAATTTTTGGGTGCATTGGCCTATAAATCAGTCACTACTCTCACAAGTAGGGGGGTTAACCCTATTATTAGGAACTTTAACCCACTATTAGGCACTTCAACCCAATTTTGGGTGCATTTCCTATTTATTAGGCACATAATAGTAAATAAGGTTCAAATTTCCACTACACTGCAAATAGGCACGTAAACCCCATTTTAAAGCATTTAAACCCACTTTTAGATACTTTTGCCCCATTTTGGGGTGCTTTGGCATATATATTAGGAAATACACTAACAAGTAGGCGGGTTAACCCCATTCTTAGGCACTTTAACCAACTTTTAGGCACTTCAACCGATTTTGGTCACATTTCCTAGCCACATAATAGTAAATTAGGCTAAAAAAGACACTAAACTAACAAGTGGGTGCAGTAGCCATATATTTAGACTTTTTAACCGCATTTTGGGCGAATTGTCCTATAAATTAGGCACATAACTGTAAATTACGCTCAAATTGCTACAACGCTAAAAAATAGGTGCATAGACCCCATTATTAGATGTTTTAACCCACTTTCACCACTTTAACCCCATTTTGGGGCACTTTGGCCTATAAATTAGGCACTACATTGACAAGTAGCCACATTAACCCCATTCTTAGTCTCCTTAACCCACTTTTAGGCACTTAAACCCATTTTGGGCACATTTCATGTTTATTAGGTACATAATAGCAAACTAGACTAAAATATGTACTACAATGACAAGTGGGCGCATTAACCCCATTTTTAGGCATTTAGCCACATTTGGTGGTGCACTGGCCAATAAATTAGGCATTTAGTTATAAATTAGGCTAAAATTGCCACTGCGTTGACAAATAGGCGGGTAAACCCCACTTTTAGGTGTTTTATCCCACTTTAAGGTACTTTAACCCCATTTTGGGGTGCATCTGCCAAAAAATTTGGCACTACACTAAAAATGGGCTGATTGACCCCATTCTTAGGCGCTTTAACCCACTATTAGGCATTGCAACCCATTTTTGGGTGCATTTCCTATTTATTAGTCAAATAGTAGTAAATTAGGCTAAATAGGGCACTACACTGACATCTTAGGCGCTTTAACCCACCTTTTGGCACTTCACGTGCATTTCCTAGTTATTAGGTGTATAAAAGTAAATTAGGCTAATAAAGGCACTACACTGACAATTGGGTGCATTAACCCCATTTCAGGCGTTTTAACGATATTTGTGGGGGGGGTTTAACTACATTTTTGGGTGTATTGACCTATTAATTAGGCACTACATTGACAAGTAGGCGGATTAATCTATTCTTAGGCACTTTAACTCACTATTAGGCACTTCAACCCAATTTTGGGCACATTTCCTATTTTCTAGGCACATTATAGTAAATTCAGCTTAAATTGCCACTACACTACAAATATGGGCATAACCCTATTTTAGGCATTTTGTGTTGGGTTTAGTGGACAAAACATGCGTGGCGGAAGCAACTAAATTTTTTTTCCATGCAACCCAAAATAGGATCTCGTCGATAATCACATATTCGGAAGGAGTGTTTGTGGGATATACCTTATCACGGAGCAAGTCCGGCGATGTCTAGCTGCATGATGGTGTGCAACGTTGCTGGCCTACATGGATAGAACTTCTCTCATGTTCGTTGAGTGTGTCATAGGATGATCCGATGGTGCTTCTTTCATGCGTTGATGTACGCCGCTCGTAGCACGTACAAATGGTCGTAGATGTCCTCCGAACACAGGCATCTCAACATCTGCGTCCCTACTTCGTCCACATAGATGGACTGGAACTCCACGTTGTGCTTCCCAGACGATGGGAAGGAGTCATTTCTGTGCGGCGATGTGCTAGCGTCATGTTGCTCTCCTTTCTCTCCCGAGGACAGTGATGACTAGGGTTTGCGTACATGATCATAAATTGAAAAGCCTCTCTCAATATCGTATATTGATATCATTCGTCAAGCCTCTTTAAATAGAAAATGATAGGAAGCAGGGTTTCCTAAACTCATCGGTAAATAGAAACACTACGTTAATTAAAATTCTCATGGATTAATTAGAATATTCTAGAATTAATTAATTAACCAAATAATCACATTAATTGATTAATTAATATCTGACCCATGCAATCAATATAGATGGCTCTATGGGCATATATACCAACATACTCCCACTTGCACTTAGAGCCAATCACACCAATATTATGCTAATGGATTACATAAACATTTTAGTAATCAATGTGATTCGGAGAAATTCCAATCAAATCCACAAATTATACTCCTATTCCAACACATCCTATGTCTGTGACCCGGTAGGTTCCAAATTACATTGGTAGTGATATCCATAATCATATTATGATTTCACAAGCAATGATTGATATCTAGAAAGACTTCATTACCACCCAAGTAATTGGAGAAGTTGGAGAACAACTTAACCTATCATTCATGACTGGTGTTACAGTGATTGTATAGTTCCTTTGTTGCTGATATCTGGATTGAACTCGAGTCATGGAACTGTTATCCTTTTCAATGTTCAATCCATGTTCCTTGAACTAGAGTAAACTTTCTGAGATATATGTAAGCTCAATATCACATATTGTCTCACATCAGCATGGCCATGCATTTCTTAGTGTCTCTTATCAAGTGTCCAAAATATCAAACTCCAATAGGAAGGACAAATTCCATCTACATCACTCACAATCATCCCCATGATTCACAGTGCACCCAAGCACCATCTTTATGGCAATCCTTATTCAGGACCACCGTGGATGATGTCAAAGTACACCAAACGACATGTGATAAGTGTAGTGACTTCAAGTCTAAGAACCACAATCACCACCATCATTATGAGATGTGACTCTAACTACAAATCATGGTATCCATGTGTCACTCTCAAGGTGGGTCTATCCGATACACTATTCTCTAACAAGTATCTATGTATTTGGTTTGATATCTCCATATCATAGATAATGAGATTCTTCCATCAACCAACATACATTCTAATATTATTGTGTTATTGATGTCTATGGATATTTCCACAATAACAACCGATTAGGGACAAAACAAGAATACATACTCTTAGAATACATATGATCTCACTGTTCAGGTCATCAACCTGAAGACATATGTCATTGAGTATATTATTCTATAGACATCTATAAGTTTTATGGTCATCTCACAATATAAAACATAAACATATAGATTGGAAACTTGCCTTTATTGATATGATCAATGTAGTATTACAAATCTTTTACATAATATCCCATTACAATCATCAAATGTTAGTCTCTATGGGCATACATACCAACAGATTCCCACTTGCACTTATACCAATCACTCATGAATCTCAATCCAAGTGATCAAACATGTCCATCATGTTCCTGCTATGAAAGTGCTTTTGTGAGCGGGTCAACCACATTGCTTTCTATAGGTACTCTACAAATCTTCACATCTCCTCACTATACGATCTCTCGTATGAGATGGAACCATCATAGAATATGTTTGGAATGTTGGTACGATCTTGGTTCTTTAGCCTATGCAATTGCTCTGTTGTTGTCGCAAAACAATTCAATTGCATCAGTAGCACTTGGAACCACTCCAAGTTCAGAAATGAACTTCTTGATCCACACAGCTTCATTTACAGCATTAGATGCGACAATATATAATCGGCCTCTGTTGTGGAATATGCAACTGTCTCTTTCTTGGAACTCTTCCAGCTTAGAACTCTGTTCTTTAGACAAAACACAAACCCAGATTGCGATGTATAGTCATCTTTATTAGTTTGGAAGCTAGCATCGGTGTAACCCTTTACCATGAGCTCTTCCTCACCACTATATATCATGAATTTGATCCTTAGTCCTTCTCAAGTACTTTAGGATGTTCTTTACGGATGTCCAGTGACATTCACCTAGATCTAACTGATACCATCTCATCATGCTCAAAGCATACGACACATCAGGATGAGTACATAACATCGCGTACATGATAGATTCAATTGCTGATGCATATGGAATCTTACTCATGCGTGCCCGTTCATCACATGAACTAGGACATTGGGCTTTAGATATCATAACCCCATGGGACATGGGCAAGTTACCTATCTTAGAAACCTCCATGCTAAACCTCTTTAGCACCTTTTCAATGTATGTGCTCTGTCTTAGGCCTAGAAGCCTTCGAGATCTATCTCTATAGATCTTGATTCCAAGTATATGGGATGCTTCACCTAAATCCTTCATAGAGAAGGTCTTCCCTAGCCAACCTTTTACTGTCTGAAGAGTAGGGATGTTATTTCCCATCAATAGTATGTCATCCACATACAATATGAGAAATATGACTGTGCTCCCACTAAACTTTTTGTAAACACAAGGTTCATCTTCATTTTGACTAAAGACAAACTTTTTGACTACTTCGTCAAAATTTATATTCTAGCTCCGAGATGCTTGCTTCAATCCATAGATTGACCTTTGTAGCTTACAGACTTTATTAGCTTCCTTCAGATCGTTAAACCCTCAGGTTGTGTCATGTCCACATCCTCGAGTAAATTCCCATAAAGGAATGATGTTTTAACATCCATCTGCCAAATCTCATAGTCATGATAAGCTGCTATGGTAGCATGATCCTGATAGATTTAACCATGACAACGGGTAAGAAGGTCTCATCATAATCATCACCTTGAATTTGATGGAATCCTTTCGCAACCAATCTACATATATATGTTTGAACATTTCCATCCATGTCGGTCTTCTTCTTGAAGGCCCATTTTCACCCTATGGGTTTTACCCCTTTGGGTGGATCCACCAAGGTCCATACCTTGTTAGTGTACATGGATTCCATCTCTGATCCCATGGCTTCGAGCCATTTCTCAGATTCTGGTCCCTTAGTAGCTTCTAAATAGGAAGTTGGCTCATTTGCAATGCCCAATTCATCACTGTCTTGAGTCACAAGAAATCCAAATCTCTCAGGCTCAAGTCATGTCCTACTAGACCTACGAGGTTCCTATGTTACATTTGGAACTTGAAATTCCACAATAGTTTGTGAGTCTTCATGTTCCTTATGTACCTCCTCAGGTTCTCTACTTTCATGTTGATCTCAAACTTCTTCGAGCTCTACATTCCTCCCACTGATTCCTTTGGAAATGAATTCCTTTTCAAGAAATACAATAGTCCTATCAACAAACACTTTGTTGTTAGTTGGTGTGTAGAAGTAGTATCCCCGAGTTTTCTTGGGGTATAAAAAAAATAGCATTTTTCAGATTTGGGTCCAAGCTTTTCAGGAAATTGTTTCCTAACATAAGCTTCACATCCCCAAATCTTTAACATAGACAAACTGGGACGATTCCCGTTCCATATCTCATATGGTGTTTTTTGAACCGATTTGAAAGGTACACGGTTAAGTGTAAACACTGCAGTTTCAAGAGAATATCCCCATAACAATATTGGAAGTTTGGCTGAACTCATCATTGATCATACCATGTCTAATAATGTACGATTGTTTCTTTCTGACACACCATTATTTTGTGGTGTACCATGTGGAGTCCATTGTGATACAATACCACAATCTCTTAGAAGGTCCTCAAACTCTTGGCTTAAGTATTCACCACCTCGATCTGAACGGAGTGCTTTAATACTCTTACCAAGTTTCTTCTCTACTTCATTCATGAAAGTCTTGAACATTTCAAGAGTTTCTGACTTGTGTTTCATAAGATATACATAGCCATACCAACTGAGGTCATCAGTGAAGGTAATGAAGTATTGATATCCTCCTCTAGGATTTGATCTACAAGGTCCACATACATCAATATGTATGAGCCCTAGAACATCACTGGCTCTCTCACTGTGTCCAATGAAAGGAGTCTTGGTCATCTTCCCTAATAAACATGCCTCACATGTCTCTAATGATTCAAAATCAAAAGAGTCTAGATAACCATCCGTATGGAGTCTAGATATGTGTTTCTCATTTATGTGCCCAAGACGACAATGCCATAAGTATGTTTGGTTTGAGTTGTCAAGTTTTAGCCTTTTAGTATTTACGTTGTATATGCTAGTCTCAATTTCTAACAAGTAGATACCATACAAAATAGGGGCATTTCCATAAAAGATCTCATCCTTAGAAATAGAATCATCCATTCTTAATGTGAAATTCAAATCCACTCTTGTCCATACAAGATACAGAAATAATATTTCTATTAATGGCAGGTACATAATAGAAATTCTCTAATTCTATTACAAGGCCCGTAGGCAAAGATAAACTAATAACTCCAACTGCGGTGGCAGTAACTCTTGCTCCATTAGCGAACCACAGCTCGACTTGGCCCTCTCATATAGGTTTACTTCTTATTAGATCCTGCATATTAGAACATATGTGAGATCCACATCCGGTATCCAGTACCCATGATGAAGAAGTATTTAATTTTATCTCAATAATGTATATACCTGAAGTGGAGATATTTATCCCCTGCTTCTTCTTCCTCAGTTCTTCTAGGTAGAGTGGATAGTTTCTTTTCCAATGTCCAGCCTAGCAACAATGGTGACAACTGCCTTCTTTGGAGATCCCACCTTTGGCTTTGAGTGTGGATGACTTTGGCTTCTACCTAGATTTAGAACCTTTCTTAGCCTTGCCTTTGCCTTTTGACTTTCCCTTTGTCTTTTTGATCATCATCATAGACTTGGGCTTGTCTTTCTTCATCCATGCTTCAGCTGTCCTCAACATGCCCAACAATTCTGACAACGGCTTGTCAAGATTGTTCATGTTGTAGTTCATGACAAAATGATTATATGACTAAGGAAATGATTGTAGAATCACATCAATGGTCAACTCTTGACCTAGGGGAAATCCCAGTTTGGATAGGCTTTCCACGTACCCAATCAAAGTGAGTATATGGGTGCCAACTGAGTCTCCCTCTTTCATCTTGTTCTTGAACAAAGCATTGGAGACATCATATCTCTCCTATCTTGCTTGATGCTGATACATGTTCTTGAGATGTGTTACCATCTCCATGACATTCATGTTCTCATGCTGCTCTTGCAACTCATAGTTCATTGAGCACACATCAGGCACTTGACATCCACGACATCATCAAGGTGCTTCTTGTAAGCATCCTTTTCAACCTTGGGCACATTTGCGGCGGGTTCCACTGGCTCTGATGTTTCAAGGGCATAGAGCTTACACTCATGTGTGAGAACAACTCTCAGCGTCCTAAACCAATTTTGAAAGTTGGTTATGGTAAGTTTTTCCTTCTCAAGGACCGATCGCAATGAGAAAGTGTGAGTGTTGTTTTCCATTTGATTGCTACAAAAGAAAAAGTTTGCATTTAGTACAAAACATTTTGACTTGTAAAGATATGATAAATGAGATTAATAGGGCCTTTAATTAATTACACTCCCACTATTTTATTCATATTGATAGCCCTCACTATCAACTCGGAAGATTGCATCATACAACCTTCTAGTGAGCCAAGATCCAAAATAATTGGATCAATGCCCAGCCAATGCCAGCGTCAAAGACCAAATACTAAGGTAGGCAACTTTTGCCAATTTCATCATATGCAACTCTTGAATCGATGATCACTCACAACTCCTTACCATGATGCATCCGTGTGCCTCTAAGTACTTGATCCTATCAAGGTTCCCTAGTTAAGTCCAACCAATAAGCCAACACAATGAGTGTGCACCCTACGGAGGCAAACCCACACACCCACCATCACACTTCCACAAGATAGACAGTGTACCACATAGAGGCGTGCTCACACATAGTCGATCAAGCTTTTCATGTGTGTTTATTTATGGAAGGAAACTAAAACTTAATATTATTGATTGAGGGGTTTTATTAATACATATACATATCCAAACACCACATACTTATAGTACATATCATTTACTACTATATTCACAACCACAAACGATAGACATACAATCATACACAAACACATCAGTTATGGCCATACTATTGTAATCCTTTGGAGCAATAAAGGATTAAGGTACACCTATGGTCTTATGCATCTCATGCAACACATGTGAATCAACCTTTAAGGATCAACATTACAACGAACAACTTCATAGATGCTCCGTGAGGTTGGAACTTCAAGTTGCTTCTTGGAATTAGATCTTCATGTTGACGCTCCTTGGAGTTGGATATTCAAGTTGCTTCTTGGAATTGGATCTTCATGGTGCTTCTCCATGGATGATCCTTGGAGTTGAATCTTCAAGTGGCCTCCTTACATCAAGTTTACAAAGGCTAATACTAATCCTATCTCTATTACATCATATGAACACAAATATAAAGGGAAAGAATTAATTACACTTTGAAATAAGAGATGATGCTCGACATGCAAGCCGAATACTTTATACAAAGGATCCACATGAAACCATTATACATCCATAACATTCACAAACAAACATATCCACAAGATTTACATCCACATTCATTCACAACATTCACAAAAGGAGATACTAGGCCATAACCGTGCATGCATTCACCACATAAAATAGAATTTTAATGACGACATGTATGATATCATAGGTATATCTACATATACATATACACATATTAAAGTTGTAGTACTTTTAATGTGGGACATTCCCCATTAAATAAATTTTTGACTCCCACGCAGACTATACGGCGTACACAGGGGCAGAGCCCCTGAAAGGTCTACAAAATTTTACTTCTGTGCACTTAGGAAAATCAATATTTTCCATATCGACCCCATCTGAAACGTCAAAAATACAAGCCAGCGACATATGTGGAATTAGGTTTAGATTTGCACATTAGTAGTTTTAATTCGCATCGTATGCAACATAGAAAACAATATACAATGATTCGATCATATCGAAATGAATCTAACTATGCCGTAGATCGACGCTGCTCTAATACCACTGTTGGGTTTAGTGGAGAAAACATGCGCAGTGGAAGTAACTAAAAAAATAATTCCACGCAACCCGAAACAAGATCTCGTCGACAACAATGTATTTGAAAGGAGTGTTTGTGGGATATACCTTATCGCGGAGCAAGTCCGGTGATGTCCCACTGCACGATGGTGTGCAACGTTGTTGTCCTACACAGACAAAACTTCTCTCCTATTCACTGAGTGCATCGCAGGAAGATCCGGCGGCGCTTCTTTCATGTAGTGATGTACGTCGCTCGTAGCGCGTATGTATGGTCGTAGATGTCCTCTGAATGCAGTCGTCTCAGCGTTTGTGTATCTACTTCATCTACATGGATGGACTGGAACTCCACGTCATGCTTCCCAAGCTGATGGGAAGGAGTCGTTTCTGTGCGGCGACGTGCTAACATCATGTTGCTCTCCTTTCTCTCTTGAGGATGGTGACGGCTAGGGTTTACATACGTGAGCATAAACCAAAAAGCCTCTCTCAATATCTAATATAAATATCGGCCATCAAGCCCCTTTAAATAGGATACAAGAGGAAGCAGTGTTTCCTAAACTCATCAGTAAACAGAAACACTACATTGGTTAAAATGCTCGTGGATTATTTAGAATATTCTAGAATTAATTAACTAAATAATCACATTAATTGATTAATTAATATATGGCTCCATGCAATCACTCGTGATGGCTCTATGGGCATATATACCAGCATTTTGATCCACTTCTAGGCACTTTTACCCCATTACGGGGCACATTGGCAAATAAATTAGGCAATACACTAACAAGTAGACAGATTAACTCATTCTTAGGTTCTTTAATCCACTTTTAGGAACTTCAACTCATTTTAGGCGCATTTCATAAACATTAGCCACATAATAGTAAATTAGGCTAAACAGGCACTAAACTGACAACCTGGGTGCATTAACCACATTTTTAGGAGCTTTACCCGCATTTTTGGACGTTTTGTCCTATAAATTAGGCACGTAAATGTAAATTAGGCTCAATTTGCTACAACACTGACAAATGGGTGCATAAACCCCATTATTAGACGTTTTAACCCACTTTTGGTGCTTTAACCCCATTTGGGTGCAATGGCGTATAATTTAGGCACTGCATGGACAAGTAGCCCCATTCTTAGGCGCTTTAACCCACTTTTAGGCACTTCAACCCTTTTTTGGCCACATTTCATGTTTATTGTGTGCATAATAGTAAACTAGACTAAAAGAGGCACCACACTAACAAGTGGGTGCATTAAACCCATTTTTAGGCATTTAGCCACAATTGTTGGTGCACTGGCTTATATATTAGGCACTTAACTATAAATTAGGCTAACATTTACCACTATGTTGACAAATAGGTGCATAAACCCCATTTTTAGGCATTTTAACCCACTTTTAGGTACTTTAACCTCATTTTGGGGTGCATATGACAATAAATTAGGAACTACACTAACAAGTAGGTAGATTAACCCAATTCTTAGGCACTTTAACCCACTTTTAGGCATTTCAACCCATTTTGGGGCGCATTTCCTATTTATTAGGCAAATAATAGTAAATTAGGCTAAAAAGGAACTACACTGACATCTTAGGTGCTTTAACCCACCCTTTGACACTTCAACCCATTATTGGGCACATTCCTAGTTATTAGGCGCATAATAGTGAATTAGGCTAAAATGGCACTACACACACAATTGGGTGCATTAGCCCTATTTTTAGGTGCTTTAGCGATGTTTGTGGGGGCTTTAACCGCAGTTTTGGGTGCATTGGCCTGTAAATTAGGCATTCACTGATAAGTAGATGAATTAACCCTATTCTTAGGCACTTTAACCAACTATTCAGAACTTCAACCAAAATTTGGGAGCATTTCCTATTCATTAGGCACATAATTGTGAATCGGGCTCAAATTTCCACTGCACTGCAAATAGGCACATAAACCACATTTTTAGGCATTTTGACCCACTTTTAGGCACTTTTACCCGATTTTAGGGTGCATTGGCATATAAATTAGGCAATACACTAACAAGTAGGTGGATTAACCCTATTTTTAGGCACTTTAACCCACTTTTAGGCACTTCGACCCTTTTTGGGCATATTTCCTATATATTAGCCGCATAATAGTAAATTAGGCTAAAAAAGGCACTAAAGTATCAAGTGGGTGCATTAACCATATTTTTAGGTGCTTTAACTACATATTGGGTGCATTGTCCTATAAATTCGGTATGTAATTGTAAATTAGGCTCAATTTGCTATAACACTGACAAATAGGTGCATAAACCCCATTATTTAGACGTTTTAACCCACTTTTGGCACTTTAAACCCATTATGGGGTGCATTGGCCTATAAATTAGGCACTGCACTGACAAGTAGCCACATTAACCCCATTCTTATGCATTTTTACCCACTTTTAGGCACTTCCACTCATTTTTGGGCACATTTCATGTTTATTAGGCGCATAATAGTAAACTAGACTAAAAGAGGCACTACATTGACAAGTGGGCACACTAACCCCAATTTTAGGCATTTAGTCACATTTGTTAGTGCATTAGCCTATAAATTAGGTACATAACTATAAATTAGGCTAAAATTGCCACTACGTTGACAAATAGGTGCATAAACCCCATTTATAGGCTTTTTACCCACTTTTAGGTACTTTAACCCATTTTGGAGCGCATATGCCTATAAATTAGGCAATACACTAACAAGTAGGTGGATTAACCCCATTCATTAGGTGCTTTAACCCACATTTAGGCATTTCAACCCATTTTTGGGTGGATTTCCTATTTATTAAGCAAATAATAGTAAATTATGCTAAAAAAGGTATTACACCGACATATTAGGTGCTTTAACCCACCTTGTGGCACTTCAACCCATTATTGGGCACATTTCATAGTTATGAGGTGCATAATGGTAAATTTGGCTAAAATGCACACTACAATGACTATTGGATGTATTAACCACATTTTTAGGCGATTTGACAATATCTGTGGGCGCTTTAACCACATTTTTGGGTGCATTGGGCTATAAATTAGGCACTACACTGAAAAGTAGGCAGATTAACCCTATTCTTAGGGACTTTAACCAACTATTAGGCACTTCAACCCAATTTTGGGAGCATTTCATATTTATTAGGCACATAATACTAAATTAGGCTCAAATTTCAACTACAGTGCAAATAGGCGTATAAACCCCATTTTTTAGGCATTTTGACCCACTTTTAGGCACTTTTACGTCATTTTGGGGCGCATTGGCATATAAATTAGGCAATAAACTAACAAGTAGGCAGATTAACCCCATTCTTAGGCACTTTAACCCACTTTTAGGTAGTTCAACCCATTTTGGCCGCATTTCCTATATATTAGCCACATAATAGTAAATAAGGCTTAAAAAGGCACTAAATTGGCAAGTGGGTGCATGAACTACATTTTTAGATGGTTTAACCACATTTTTGGGCGTATTGTCATATAGATTAGGGATGTAACTATAAATTAGGCTCAAATTTCGACAACACTAACAAATTGATGCATAAACCCCATTATTAGCTATTTTACCCCACTTTTGGCGCTTTGACCCCATTTTGGAGCGCATTGGCCTATAAATTTAGGCACATAAGTAACAAGTAGACACATTAACCCCATTATTAGGCACTTTAACCCACTTTTAGGCACTTCAACCCATTTTGGGTGCATTTCATATATTAGCCACATAATAGTAAATTAGGCTAAAAAGGGACTAAACTGTTAAGTGGGTGCATTAACCACATTTTTACAGCTTAACTGCATTTTTGGGTGCATTGTCCTATAAATTAGGCACAAAAATTGAAAATTAGGCTCAATTTGCTACAACACTGACATATAGGTGCATAACCCCATTATTATCTGTTTTAACCCACTACTGGTTCTTTGACCCCATTTTGGGGCACGCTGGCATATAAATTAGGCACTACATGACAAGTAGCCCCATTAGCCCCATTCGTAGGTACTTTAACCCACTTTTAGGCACTTCAACCCTTTTTTGGGCACATCTCATGTTTATTATGCACATTATAGTAAATTAGCCTAAAAGAGGCACTACACTAACAAGTGGGCGCATTAACCCCATTTTTAGGCATTTAGCCGCAGTTGTTGGTGCACTGGCTTATATATTAGGCACATAACTATAAATTAGGCTAAAATAGCCACTATGTTGACTAATAGGTGCATAAATCCCAATTTTAGGCATTTTACACACTTTTAGGTACTTCAACCCCTTTTTGGTGCACATATGCCAATAAATTAGACACTAGACTAAGAAGTAGGCAGATTAACTCTATTCTTAGGTGCTTTAACCCACTTTTAGGCATTCCAACCCATTTTGGCCGCATTTCCCATTTATTAGGCAAATAATAGTAAATTAGGCTAAAAAAGGCACTAGACTGACACATTAGGCACTTTAACCCACCTTTTGACACTTCAACCCATTATTTGGTGCATTTCCAAGTTATTAGCTGCATAATTGTAAATTAGGATAAAAAGGGCACTACACTGACAATTGGGTGCATTAAACCCATTTTTAAGTACTTTAGCGACATTTGTTGGTGCTTTAACTGCAATTTTGATAAGTAGGTTGATTAACCCTATTTAGGCACTTTAACCCACTATTAGGCACTTCAACCAAAAAGTTGGGCGCATTTCCTATTTATTAGGCACATAATAGTAAATTAGGCTCAAATTTCCACTACATTGCAAATAGGCGTATGAACCTCATTTTAGGCATTTTGACCCACTTTTAGGTGCTTTTACCCCATTTTGGGGTTCATTGGCATATAAATTAGGCAATACACTAACAAGTAGCAGATTAGCCCCATTCATAGGCACTTTAACCCATTTCTAGGCACTTCAACCCATTTTGGGCATAATATATTAGCCACATAATAGTAAATTAGGCTAAAAAAAGCACTAAACTAACAAGTGGGTGCATTAACCATATATCTAGGCTATTTAACCCCATTTTGGGAGCATTTTCCTATAAATTAGGCACATAACTATAAATTAGGCTCAATTTGCTTCAACACTAACAAATAGGTGCATAAACCCCATTATTTAGTCATTTTAACCTACTTTTCCCAATTTAACCCCATTTTAGGGGTGCATTGGCCTATAAATTAGGCACTACACTGATAAGTGGTCACATTAACCCTATTCTTAGGTGATTTAACCCACTTTAAGGCACTTCAATCCATTTTTGGGCACACTTCGTGTTTATTAGGCACATAATAGTAAACTAGACTAAAAGAGGCACTACACTGACAAGTGGGTGCATTAACCCCAGTTTTAGGCATTTAGCCACATTTGTTGATGTACTGGCCTATAAATGAGGCACATAATTGTAAACTAGACTAAAATTTGCCTTTACGTTGACAAATAGGCTCATAAACCTCATTTTTAGGCATTTTAATCCACTTTTAGGTACTTTAACCCCATTTTGGGGTGCATATGCTAATAAATTAGGCACCTAAAAAGTAGGCAGATGTTAGGCGCTTTAACCCACATTTAGGCATTTCAACCCATTTTTGGGTGCATTTCCTATTTATTAGGCAAATAATACTAAATTAGACTAAAAAGGCGATACACTAACATCTTAGGTGCTTTAACCCACCTTTTGGAACTTCAACCCATTATGGGTGCATTTCCTAGTTATTAGGTGCAGAATAGTAAATTAGGCTAAAAAAGGCACTACACTAACAATTTGGTACATTGACCCCATTTTAGACACTTTAATGACATTTGTGGGCACTTTAATCGCATTTTAGGTGCATTGGCCTATAAATTAGGCACTACACTAACAAGTAGGAGGATTAACCCTATTCTTAGGCACTTTAACCCACTTTAGGCACTTCAACCTAATTTTGGGTGCATTTTCTATTTACTTGTCACATAATAGTAAATTAGTCTCAAATTTTCACTACACTGCAAATAGGCGCATAAACCCCATTTTTAGGAATTTTGATCCACTTTTAGGCACTTTTATGCCAATTTGGGGTAGATTGGCATATAAATTAGGCAATACACTAACAAGTAGGTAGATTAACCCCATTATTAGGTGCAATAACCCACTTTTAGGCACTTCAACCCATTTTTGGTACATTTTCTATATATCAACCACATTATAGTAAATTAGGCTAAAAAGACAGTAAATTGAAAAGTGTCTTCACTAAACATATTTTTGTTGGGTCGATGGCTCTAGAGGGGGTCGTGAATAGAGCTTCAAAAATCTCACAAGATAGATTAGACCTTAAAATTATATAAAATTAAAACCAATATCTTAAGTGAAATTTGAAGTCCTAACTAACAAGCATAGCAAGGATGAGAGGAATTGATAACAAGCACTTGACAAGGTCATGTAGACTGGTTCCACTCTCTATGTAAGGACCCTGACATGCACTTAGGGTTTACCCTATTTGTTCTGCTTAACCTTGGTGCTTTGGTGCTTGCTAATCACCTTCGAGTGGTGATTAGGGTTTTTGTTGTACCTTGTTGAGAGTTCGAGGGGCTACTTGCAAATAAACCAAGTTTAGGGTTTTGTGTGTAAGTTTTCCATCTTGTGAGGTGTTTCCCTCTCTTTGCTTCCTCTAGGGTTGAGAGGAAGGCTTGGGCTTGTTGTTTGAGTTTCTTGGGCCTTGCTTGAGCTTCTTTGGGCCTTGAGTGACTTTGTTTGGGCTTGCTTGAGCCTTGTGTCGCCCAAGGGAGAGTGTGTGTCGACCTAGAGGAGGTGTGTCGACTTGGAGTGGAGTGTGTCGCCCAGTAGCTTGTTTGTTTCGCCCAGCAGGAGTTCTTGCTTGTGTCACCCATATGGCTTGACCTTGGTTGGTGACACTTGGTTCCTAGCTTGGACAAGTGTCTCTTGGTGTTCTAGTGTGTTGGCTTGAACCCCAGGACAAGTGTCCCTTGGGTGGACGACACTTAGCATGGTTGTACCCTGGTTTCTCCTCCCCTTCTTCCTATATATGTAGCTCTTCTCCTTGCCTTAGTCTCCTTTGCTCTTTTGGTCTCCCCTCCACCTTGAGTGCACGACACTCCTCTCCTTCCTTGCTGTGTTGGCCGATACACTCTCCTGGAGTTGCAGTAGTGGCCGATACACCCTCTTAGAAAAGCTTGGTGGACGACATCCTTTGGAGCTTGAAGTGCATCTTCTTCCTTGGAGCTTGGAGCTTAAGGCGGGTTGCATAGCTTCTAACCCTAACTCCTTTACCTTTAGCTATGTTCTTGTTGCATGTTAATAGCTTAGCTTAGTTCCTTGCTTTTGTACCTTGCTTGTGTACCTTTTGGTGGCCGATCCCCCTCTAGGGTTTAGGGTTCCTTTGTGCACCTTGCTTTCTAGGGTTTAGGGTTTCCTTGTGTTGGAGATTGAAGATGACCCATGTTGGGCGACATCCTCCCTTGCCTTGGTGATGGGCGATATCCTCCCTTGTTTTGGATGTGTTGGGTGACACCCTTGTTCTTGTGATGGGTGACATAGTGGTGTTCTTTGTGTTGGTCAATATGGTGACCTAGGGTTGAGTTGAGGTTGATGGTGACCTAGGGTTGGGCGATATCCCTTCTCTGTTGGTATGTTGGATGACATGGTTCCCTTTGTCCTTGTGTTGGACGATAGGGTGCTTCCTTTGATGAACGATAGGGTACCTTGGTGGACGATATGGTGAGTTCTTGAGGTTGGCCGATACCCTGCCCATGTGTTGGGCGATAGGGTGAGCTAAGCTTTGGTTGGCCGATATGTTTGTATACCTTGTTGAGCTATGTTCTTGTCCTTCTCTTGGACGATAGGCCTTGTTTCTTGTGTTGGGTGAGACCCTCTCTTGTCTTGGTGTTGGGTGAGATGGGTACCTTGTGTTGGGTGATATGATGAGTGCTCTTGTGCTTGGGCAATAGGTCAAGTTTTGGTTGAGTTGGCCGATATGGTTGAGGTGGTTGATGGAGGTTGATGGGCGAGATAGACCTTCTTGTGTTGAGAGACATCCTCTTCCTCATGGTGGACGATAGACCTAAGTTCTTGGAGGTTTGTTGGTACTGGCCGATAGCCATGCATGGTGCTGGTCGATATCCATGTTGGCCGACACCCATGGTGGCCGATAGCCATGTTGGGCGACACCCTTGGGTGGTGATGGCCGATAGGGTTGGTGTATGTGTCGGCCGATAGGCCTTGGTGAGTTTTAGTGAGGGTCGTGAAGGGTTATAGTGAGGGTTAGGTGACCTTATAGTGATGGTCTCATGTGTTATGAAAATGGATGTTTGTGCTCAAACGATGATGGAGTCTTGTTAGTGATAACAATAATGATTATGATGCCTTGCAAACCATAACAATGTTAATGATAGTTAGCATAGTGATGATAACGAGGAAGGTAATGGTGATAAGATACATGATGTGATCCTTATGCTTATTTGTTAATAATAAAGAAGATGATAGTAATAATGTTGATCATAATAATGATGGAAATAATGATATTAATGATATGCATGAAGTAATCCTTGTACTTAATTATTAGTGAGAATGATGATAGTTACACTAGTAGCTTGCATAATGATGATAATGGTAATAATGATGATAGTGGATGGTAATAGTAATGATTTTGGTAACCCTAGTAGTTGCTTTGTATACTCAACATAATTGTTATATAAATTGAATACCTTGACTGTTTGTATAATCCTGAGATAAGGGTAAGCATGATTATGGTATGATGTGCTTAACAAGCCTGATCATCAAATAGTATAATATTGATAAATAGATTATCTTGAATGATAACTCATGATAGTGAGCATATTCCTTATGTTGAATCTATGGTTATTGTGTATCCTAACCATGCAGGTGATGTGTAGCCATGAAAGGGCTATGTGACATATGTGATGAGTAACATTACCTTGATATTTGTTCTATGAGATTATATATGTAATGTGTTGGTCCCATGATGATGATGTGAGCCTTAAGAGGAAGTGACATTACATGATGAAGGATTGATATCCTATGGTATGTGATGATCCTTGATATGGATCTGGATGGTTGGCAAGAGGCCAAGTGGTAACATGTGATGCTGGATCCTTGTGATGGATCAGGTTGATGAGGTTTCAATAATAATATAATGTTCTTTATTTTCTGTTATATCTTGCATGTTATATAACTTGGTTGAATCCTGCAACCCATATAAAAGATACTAAATAATTATAGTGGAATTATATCATGTAGTTTTCCCTGGCCATAGATCCATCATCGTCAGGACTTGGTGATGGTGAAACAGGTTCTCCTACGGGTTAACCTGGAAGCGCATATTGTTGAATATGTGTAGGTTGCTCCTAGCCTGAAAATAAGGAGGTAAGAGTGTAACTTCGATTACAGACTCAGATATGTATGTAGAGCATGGTGAATAGGTCCATGGCTCAGGATATGTGATGTGGAGAGCATGAATGCATTCATGGCTCAGAGCACGGTGATCAGGCCCGTGGCTCAGTTTTACTAGCACCAAGACCTGTACCAAGGCGGGCTAGAGTGAGGGTAGCCTATGGAGCTGACCCTGTGGCTTAGACCACTCCAGCATGTGACTGCGGTCCTGCTTGTGTTGTACTCGTGTACTGACCATGAGGTGGGAGGTCGTGGAGTCCGACTCTTCCATTGACCTTGTATGGCACCAGTCTGAGGCTTCGCAGCTAGAGGTTGGATTTGAATGGTATGATTCAAATCCTCAGGGCATAATAATACGTAATACAACCGTTTAGTACTTATTGCTTAGGCTAAACACAAAACATTGATTGAGGCCTTGTTTGTGTAATATCTTCGTTATATCTTGCAGGTAATGAGATAATATGTCTAATCTTGATAAGCAGGTTATGTGACATTGTATCTTGTTCTGATAATCACGTTACATAGAGATACATCTTATCTTGCTAATCATATTCTCTGAGATATATATGGTTATATACTTTTGTACAGCTGGTAAGCTTATCGGTAAGAATAATCTGTTTTATATAGACGGCTCTTGTTAGATTTGTTAATAGTTATCTGCTGTTATAGTTTATCTTGTTGAGGTTCTGTAGTTGCGGTTTGGAGTTATGTTTCCCGCTGGGACAATTGTTCAATTGTTTCACTCCACTGGTTTATACCCTTTTTAGGTGGTCGAGGTAGACGTGGTCGTGGTGTTGCGGCCGAGCAGCTTGACGAGCAGTAGAAGGCAAGCGTTGGACATGCTGCTGTTTTGGATGTTTTGTATTAGAGTCTAGAGTCATCCCTGTACTCTCAGGTCCTTGGCAGTGTTTTGACATTGTTTCTCGATGATCGATCGATGATGTTTGTATATCCTGCTGTTGGCCGGATGTGGGCCTTTTCTGTATATGACAGGTGGTGAACTCATGTGATGGATGAACAGCTATTTTTGAGCTGTAGACACATATCAGATCTCATGTATGTATATATATGACATGTTTCTGTGCAGGATGAGGACTGGAAAGTAATAAGTTCCACAGTTTATATGTTTTCCGCAATCGGTTTTAATTAACCCGTGTTTTTATAATATGTGGTTATGGTGATTTCCGCACGTTTTCACATAACACCTCGTTATCTGTGTGATAATGGGATGTGTTGCCACAAGTTTTGGTATCAGAACTTTAGGTTCGTTGAGTCTACAGGGATTTAGGACTAGGTTGAGTTTGTTCTTATGAGTTTTCCAGGTTTTCTTACAAAATCTTCTGCCCTCAACGAAAGATAAGCCAAGATGTCTAGAAACCATGAAGAACACTCTGCTGAGCATAGTGATGCTGCATCAGTGGATGGAGCAGATGGACAGGCACATGAAGATCGGGTGCCTGAGGTTCCCCAATTTAACCCAGCCATATTTGAACATCCTGCTTACCAACAACTTTTGGGGAAGTTAATGGCTATGATGAATCTCATGGTTGAGTGATTACCAGTGCCTCCTCCGCGAGCACAAGTTCCCCATGGAGAAGCATCAGGTATTGGGAAGACCTTCGAGCGGCTTCGCCGAGTTGGAGCTTCGGATTATGCTGGAACGGCTGATCCAGCGGATGTAGATCTGTGGCTGACAAGTCTCGAGAAGGCTTTTCGGATCCTTGACATCCCCGAAGCGGACAAGGTAAACCATGCTATCTACCTTCTAAAAGGTAGTTCTGGTCACTGGTGGACCATCGAAGAAGAGAAGCGGCCTGGTGAGGTGATCTATTGGGAAGTGTTTTGATGTGAGTTCGTCACCAGATACTTTCCGAAAATGTATCTGGATGAGAAGATCAGTCATTTTGAGAAGCTGCGGCAAGGAACGATGAACATCACCGAGTATGAAGCTAAGTTTATGGACCTGTTGAGGTTTTGTCCTCACATGGCGGCAACCGATGAGGAACGAATCAGACGTTTCAAGAAGGGTTTGAGTGCTGAGTTGACAACCCCAGTGTCTGCGTTGGAGAATCGAGGGCAGTTTGCTACGTTCGTGGAATCTGTCCGATGGATCGAGAGGACAGTACGGGAGAAAAGAGAGTCTATGTCTCTTAAAAGACCTGCTCAGTTTCAAGGATGTAGGTTTGGTGGCTTTAAGAAGCCCAGGTTTTCAGCATCGTCAACAATGAGAAGTTTTGGTGTACCATCTCAGTGGTCTCCGAGTAAAGGGAGAGGTTATGTTTCTTCACCATCTAAGGTGCATAGTTCAGCTTCTGTGGCAGTGACAGGGCCAGCTAGGCCACGGTTTGAGGACAAGGCATGTCATCTTTGCGGACAAGTCGGGCATTTTAGGCTTAATTGCCCGAATAGAGATGTCGAAGTGACGCAGTAGCCGAGGCAGAGTTTTCAGAAGTCTGAGAGACCACAGGCCAGTGGTAGCAGAGGTCGAGGACGCGGTCAAGCGTCTCAAGCTGGATCGTCTGCTCAAGGAAGCAGAGGTTGTGGACAGCAAGCAACGACTCGATTCTATGCCATGAGTCAGCCAGAGGCGATAGTCAACCTGCGAGTAGTGACATGTCAGATGGAGTTATTTCATTCTGATATGTCTTCTTCTTGCTTTATATCTGTTCTGGTTGACCCGGGTGCTACCCACTCTTTTATCGCCTATAGTGTGCTTGAAAATTGTCATTTACCGGTTAGCTGTAAGAAGGATAGCTTGTTGTTAGAAACCCCTCTTGATGGTTCCTCTTTTCTTCGAGAAGAGTGTCCATCTTGTGTCTTGTCTTTCTCGGGACATCATATCCAAGTGGATCTTATACCACTTGATATGCATGGTTTCGATGTTATCCTTGGGATGGATACCTTAGAAAGATATAAGGTTGTTTTGGACTGTTGTTCCAAGCATGCAGTGTTTGATGTTGCTGGAGAGAAGTGGACCTTCCAGGGAGATAGGAAGATTCTTCCGACATGTTTAGTATCAGCTATGGTGGCAGATAAGTTGTTACGACAAGGATGTGAGGCGTTCCTAGCTCACGTGGTGGATACCGTTGCGGTTACCAAGGCGAAAGGTCCTAGTCTTGAGGAGGTGTCCGTGGTTTGAGAGTTTGCAGATGTGTTTCCTGAGGAGTTTCCTGGTGTTCCTCCACCCCAAGAGATTGATTTCGAGATCAATCTGGTTCCAGGGACACAACCAGTTGCACAGTCACCATATAGGATGGCTCCAGCAGAGATGGCAGAGCTGAAGAAGTAGTTGCAAGAGTTGTTGGAGAAAGGTTTTGTCCGACCGAGTACGTCACCGTGGGGTGCTCCCATGTTGTTCGTTAAGAAGAAAGATGGTTCGATGCAGTTGTGTATAGATTACCGGCAGTTGAACAAAGTCACGATCAAGAATAAGTACCCGTTGCCGAGGATAGATGATCTATTTGATCAGTTGCATGGTGCTACAGTGTTTTCAAAGATCGATCTACGGTCTAGATATCATCAGTTGAGATTAAGGCGGATGACATACCAAAGACAACTTTCAGGACAAGGTATGGTCATTTCGAGTTCGTGGTTATGCCGTTTGGGTTAACCAATGCACCTGCTGCTTTCATGGATCTGATGAACAGAGTGTTCTGTCCATTCTTAGATCAGTTTGTTGTAGTCTTTATAGATGACATCTTGATCTACAGTCGGGACAGGCTAGAGCATGAGCAACATCTTCGTCGAGCGTTGACTCTTCTTCGTCAACATCAGCTATATGCCAAGTTCAGTAAGTGCGAGTTCTGGTTGGATGAAGTGACTTTCTTGGGTCATGTGATATCTGCTGAAGGCGTCAAAGTAGATCCAAAGAAGGTAGAATCCGTTGCGGATTGGGAACAACCAAAGACGATGACAGAAGTTTGTAGTTTCCTTGGTTTGGCTGGATACTACTGGAGGTTTATCAAGGACTTCAGTGTGATCGCGTTGCCGATGATGAAGTTGACTAGGAAGGATGTACCTTTTGTTTGGGATGATCGGTGTCAGCAAGCTTTCCAGAGTCTGAAGGAGAAGCTGACTAGTGCTCCAGTGTTGATCTTTCCAGAGCCTGGGAAAGGCTATGTGGTTTTCTGTGATGCTTCCAAGAAAGGTTTAGGTTGTGTGTTGATGCAGGAAGATCATGTAGTTTCTTTTGCCTCACGACAACTCAAGAAGCATGAGGAGAACTATCCGACTCATGATTTGGAGTTAGCGGCAGTGGTTCATGCGTTAAAGATTTAGAGACACTATCTGTATGGAGAAGTATGTCAGATCTTTACGGATCATAAGAATCTGAAGTACATCTTTACGTAGCAAGAGTTGAACATGCGACAGCGACGATGGATGGAGTTGATCAATGATTACGACTGCACTATCGAGTATCATCCTGGTAAGGCAAATGTGGTAGCTGATGTGCTTAGCAGAAAGTCTTCTTCTCTTTCTTTAAAGAAGGCACAGTTGAGTTCTCTGGTATGCCATAGGCGAGATATGTTTGTTTCTTTGAGACAGATGAATGTGCAGATGGAAGTTTCTGTGTTGTCTGGTCTTTTCGCGCAGATACAAGTTAAGCCTACATTGAGACAGCAGATCAAGGATGCACAACAGACTGATGATGCGGTACAGTTGATCAGATCAGAGTTCGGCAGCGACAAGCGTGATGGGTTTCATGAGTCTGAGGATGGACTAGTTTGCTATCGTGATAGGATGGTGGTTCCAGATGCTGATAATCTGAGGAAGTTTGTGCTTGAGGAAGCACATATGTCGATGTATGCTATGCATCCAGGTGTCACCAAGATGTATCATAGTCTGAAGGACTTGTATTGGTGGCCCGGTTTGAAGAGAGATGTAGTTGAGTTCGTGGCAAGATGTGCGGTATGTCAGCAAGTGAAGGATGAACATCAGAAGCTAGCGGGTACGTTGCAACCTTTGCCGATACCGCAGTGGAAATATGATCATATAACCATGGATTTCATAGTTGGTCTACCCCAGACAACTAGGAATCATGATTCCATATGGGTGATAGTGGACAGATTGAATAAGTATGCCCATTTTCTGCCAGTAAAGATGACGTATACAGCTGAGAAACTAGCTCGAGTATATGTGGATGAGATAGTACGTTTGCATGGTGTGCCAGCGACGATTGTTTCTGACAGAGGTCCTCAGTTTACAAGTCATTTTTGGGAAAAGTTGCACAGAGCGTTGGGAACGCAGTTGAGGTTCAGTACATCTTTTCACCCGCAGACAGATGGACTGTCTGAGAGGACTATTCAGATT
Source organism: Alisma plantago-aquatica (assembly GCA_963693085.1). NCBI lineage: Eukaryota > Viridiplantae > Streptophyta > Magnoliopsida > Alismatales > Alismataceae > Alisma > Alisma plantago-aquatica. Next base: position 473,599,260 of record OY856410.1, read on the forward strand.
TTGGAGGATCTTCTTCGAGCTTGTGCATTGCAGTTTCTAGGCAACTGGGATGTACATTTGAGTTTGATAGAGTTTGCTTACAACAACAGTTATCAGCGTAGCATCGATATGGCTCCTTATGAGGCTTTGTATGGAAGGAAGTGCAGATCTCCTTTGTGTTGGTATGAGTCTGGTGAGTATCAGCTTTTGGGTCCTGAGTTAGTTCAGCAGACGATAGATAAGATTAAAGTGATACAACAACAGTTGAAAGTGGCACAGGACAGGCAGAAGTCTTACGCGGACAATCGCCGACGACCTTTGGAGTTCCAGGTGGGAGACAAGGTGTATCTTAAAGTCTCGCCGTGGAAAGGTGTGCTAAGGTTTGGACGGAAGGGTAAGTTAGCTCCCAGGTATATGGGGCCTTATCCAGTGATAGCACGTGTTGGCAAGGTAGCTTACGAGTTAGAGTTGCCTCCAGAGTTGCACATGTTGCATCCAGTGTTTCATGTCAGTATGCTGAAGAAAAGTCATCCGGATTCAGGTACAGTGATACAGCCAGTTGAGGTTGAGCTTGATGCAGATGTGACCTATGAGGAAGGTCATGTGGCGATCCTTGACAGAAGGATCAAGAAGCTGAAGAGAAAGGACCTGGTTCTTGTGAAGGTTCTTTGGTAGCGTCATCGCATTGAGGAAGCCACGTGGGAGCTTGAGGAAGATATGAGGAGGAAGTATCCCTCACTTTTCTCTTCGGATTTCAGGGACGAAATCCCTTAAAGGGGGTTAGATTGTAAGGACCCTGACATGCGTTTAGGGTTTACCCTATTTGTTCTGCTTAACCTTGGTGCTTTGGTGCTTGCTAATCACTTTCAAGTGGTGATTAGGGTTTTTTTTGTACCTTGTTGAGAGTTCGAGGGGCTACTTGCAAATAAACCAAGTTTAGGGTTTTGTGTGCAAGTTTTCCATCTTGTGAGGTGTTTCCCTCTCTTTGCTTCCTCTAGGGTTGAGAGGAAGGCTTGGGCTTGTTGTTTGAGTTTCTTGGGACTTGCTTGAGCTTGTTTGGGCCTTGAGGTGCTTTGTTTGGGATTGCTTGAGACTTGTGTCGCCCAAGGGAGAGTGTGTGTCGACCTAGAGGAGGTGTGTTGACCTGGAGTGGAGTGTGTCGCCCAGTAGCTTGTTTGTGTCGCCCAGCAGGAGTTCTTGCTTGTGTCGCCCATGTGGCTTGACCTTGGTTGGTGACACTTGGTGCCTAGCTTGGACAAGTGTCTCTTGGTGTGCTAGTGTGTTGGCTTGAACCCTAGGACAAGTGTCCCTTGGGTGGACAACACTTAGCATGGTTGTACCTTGGTTTCTCCTCCCCTTCTTCCTATATATGTAGCTCTTCTCCTTGCCTTAGTCTCCTTTGCTCTTTTGGTCTCCCCTCCACCTTGAGTGCACGACACTCCTCTCCTTCCTTGCTGTGTTGGACGATACACTCTCCTGGAGTTGCAGTAGTGGACGATACACCCTTTTAGAGAAGCTTGGTGGATGACATCCTTTGGAGCTTGAAGTGCAGCTTCTTCCTTGGAGCTTGGAGCTCAAGGCGGGTTGCATAGCTTCTAACCCTAACTCCTTTACCTTTAGCTATGTTCTTGTTGCATGTTAATAGCTTAGCTTAGTTCCTTGCTTTTGTACCTTTTGGTGGCCGATCCCCCTCTAGGGTTTAGGGTTCCTTTGTGCACCTTGCTTTCTAGGGTTTAGGGTTTCCTTGTGTTGGAGGTTGAGGATGACCCATGTTGGGCGACATCCTCCCTTGCCTTGGTGATGGGCGATATCCTCCCTTGGTTTGGATGTGTTGGGTGAAACCCTTGTTCTTGTGATGGGCAACATAGTGGTGTTCTTTGTGTTGGTCGATATGGTGACCTAGGATTGAGTTGAGGTTGATGGTGACCTAGGGTTGGGCGATATCTCTTCTCTGTTGGTATGTTGGACGACATGGTTCCCTTTGTCCTTGTGTTGGACGATAGGGTGCTTCCTTTGATGTACGATAGGGTACCTTGGTGGACGATATGGTGAGTTCTTGAGATTGGCCGATACCCTGCCCATGTGTTGGGCGATAGGGTGATCTAAGCTTTGGTTGGCCGATATGTTTGTATACCTTGTTGAGCTATGTTCTTGTCCTTCTCTTGGACGATAGGCCTTGTTTCTTGTGTTGGGCGAGACCCTCTCTTGTCTTGGTGTTGGGCAAGATGGGTACCTTGTGTTGGGCGATATGATGAGTGCTCTTGTGCTTGGGCAATGGGTCAAGTTGTGGTTGAGTTGGCCGATATGGTTGAGGTGGTTGATGGATGTTGATGGGCGAGATAGACCTTCTTGTGTTGAGAGACATCCTCTTCCTCATGGTGGACGATAGACCTAAGTTCTTGGAGGTTTGTTGGTGTTGGCCGATAGCCATGCATGGTTCTGGTCGATATCCATGTTGTCCGACACCCATGGTGGCCGATAGCCATGTTGGGCGACACCCTTGGGTGGTGATGGCCGATAGGGTTGGTGTATGTGTCGGCCGATAGGCCTTGGTGAGTTTTAGTGAGGGTCGTGAAGGGTTATAGTGAGGGTTAGGTGACCTTATAGTGATGGTCTCATGTGTTATGAAAATGGATGTTTGTGCTCAAACGATGATGGAGTCTTGTTAGTGATAACAATAATGATTATGATGCCTTGCAAACCATAACAATGTTAATGATATTTAGCATAGTGATGATAACGAGGAAGTTAATGGTGATAAGATACATGATGTGATCCTTATGCTTATTTGTTAATAATAAAGAAGATGATAGTAATAATGTTGATCATAATAATGATGGCAATAATGATAGTAATGATATGCATGAAGTAATCCTTGTACTTAATTGTTAGTGAGAATGATGATAGTTACACTAGTAGCTTGCATAATGATGATAATGGTAATAATGATGATAGTGGATGGTAATAGTAATGATTTTGGTAACCCTAGTAGTTGCTTTGTATACTCAACATAATTGTTATATAAATTGAATACCTTGACTGTTCGTATAATCCTGAGATAAGGGTAAGCATGATTATGGTATGATGTGCTTAACAAGCCTGATCATCAAATAGTGTAATATTGATAAATAGATTATCTTGAATGATAACTCATGATAGTGAGCATATTCCTTATGTTGAATCTATGGTTATTGTGTATCCTAACCATGCAGGTGATGTGTAGCCATGAAAGGGCTATGTGACATATGTGATGAGTAACATTACCTTGATATTTGTTCTATGAGATTATATATGTAATGTGTTGGTCCCATGATGATGATGTGAGCCTTAAGAGGCAGTGACAATACATGATGAAGGATTGATATCCTATGGTATGTGATGATCCTTGATATGGATCTAGATGGTTGGCAAGAGGCCAAGTGGTAACATGTGATGTTGGATCCTTGTGATGGATCAGGTTGATGAGGTTTCAATAATAATATAATGTTCTTTATTTTCTGTTATATCTTGCATGTTATATAACTTGGTTGAATCCTGCAACCCATCTAAAAGATACTAATTAATTATAGTGGAATTATATCATGTAGTTTTCCCTGGCCATAGATCCATCATCGTCAGGACTTGGTGATGGTGAAACAGGTTCTCCTACGGGTTAACCTGGAAGCGCATATTGTTGAATATGTGTAGGTTGCTCCTAGCCTGAAAATAAGGAGGTAAGAGTGTAACTTCGGTTACAGACTCAGATATGTATGTAGAGCATGGTGAACAGGCCCATGGCTCAGGATATGTGATGTGGAGAGCATGAATGCGTTCATGGCTCAGAGCACGGTGAACAGGCCCGTGGCTCAGTTTTACTAGCACCGAGACCTGTACCAAGGCGGGCTAGAGTGAGGGTAGCCTATGGAGCTGACCCTGTGGCTTAGACCACTCCAGCATGTGACTGCAGTCCTACTTGTGTTGTACTCGTGTACTGACCACGAGGTGGGAGGTCGTGGAGTCCGGCTCTTCCATTGACCTTGTATGGCACCAGTCTGAGGCTTCGCAGCCAAAGGTTGGATTTGAATGGTATGATTCAAATCCTCAGGGCATAATAATACATAATACAGCCGTTTAGTACTCATTGCTTAGGATAAACACGAAACATTGATTGAGGCCTTGTTTGTGTACTATCTTCGTTATATCTTGCAGGTAATGAGATAATATGTCTAATCTTGATAAGCAGGTTATGTGACATTGTATCTTGTTCTGATAATCACGTTACATAGAGATACATCTTATCTTGCTAATCATATTCTCTGAGATATATCTAGTTATATACTTTTGTACAGCTGGTAAGCTTGTCGGTAAGAATAATCTGTTTTATATAGACGGCTTTTGTTAGCCCACCAAAGGACTTACCCTTCCAAGCACAAAGAGTATTCCACCTTACTAAGGGCTTACCCACTTTGTAAGAGTCTTCAACCTTCTTCCAAGGTCTTTCCCACTCTAGCACATGTTTTCTTCCTTCAAGGACTTTTCCACTCTTCTTGATCTTCAGCCTTTGCCTTCTTCTTCACCTAGAGAAGATCATCACCTCTCCTTCAATCTTGAAGAAGAACAACAATAGCTCCACCTTCACTTGGAGTAGCTTGCTTCACCTTTGCTTCATGGAGGAAAGGGGTAGGGAAGAGGAAGTAGATAAGAGCTTTACAAACACAAGGAAGTATCTCTCTTACAACAGGCCTATCTCACTCATAATCATAAAACGAAGTGTAAACTAGAGAGTGAAAGGGGATCAAGGAGTTAGAACACACTCAAGTATAGTAAATACTTAGAATAGCATGAATGAGTAAACTTGAAATGAACTCCAAGGGGTCCTATTTATAGATGGGGGTGTTCCCTTGAGTGTGGGATCACTTAGGGTCGAAATATAGCCATTTTCAAGATGCAACAGATCTATTTTCGCCCAAAACAACTCACCAACCATTATAATCACTTTTTCTATGTTTTTCGTATAGTACATTTGGGTGAGTTTCAAGAAAGAAACCTCAACCGATCAACTAAAAGACAAAGCCAATTTTCAAAACTATCGGTCGAGTTTGTTCTAGGAAACTCGACCGATGAGATAAAATGAGTTTTTCTCAGTGAGTCAGTCAGTCGAGTTCTATGAGTGTGCAACTCGAATGACGGGTCATCTTTCAAAAATACATCATATGATCGGTCGACTTTCCAACTCGGCCGATGAATAGTCTGTGATAAATTTTCTAAATTGACTTTAGAGTAATTAAACCTTGGAATTAAGTGTCCCTGATTTTTTCTCATCTTAGTTATAAGTCATATCATCAATACAAGTGATTATAAAAATCATCTAAGGTCACTTGGTGTGATTTCCCAAATTGCACACTTGCATTGCATCTAAGGTCATTGCATTTAATTTGATCCTTTTCATGTACCTAAAGCCTGAAATCAATCTTGAACAAAAATATTAGATACATAGGAATGGAATGGTTAAGTCATTATCAAAATTTGATCAATGTATAACTCTTAAGTCAACATTCTCCACCCTTTTGACAACGACAAACCATTCCTTAATCATATTGAAAAGGATATTGAAGTTATACCTTTGCCTTGTGAATTGTAAAGGGATTCAAGATTTGAACAATTTGAATTGCTCCCCCTCAATCTATGCTTGCTCTTACCTACATAGTTAGTCTATCTACACAAATAAATATAACACATATGTAATATATGGTCCTTTAGCAAGTCACATGCTAAATCATGGAATGAACAAGAAAAGGATCACATAGGTAATAAGAGCAATATGGTTAAGCTTCAAAACATTGAACTTCTGTCCCCCTTTTGACATTATCAAAAAGGAAGGGGGGCAGAAGAGTGCATAAATAGGTCTTCTCCAAGCACAACCAAGCATACATCCATAACATGCAATCTCAAAGCATACACCAAACATAGACGAGAGAAACAAACAATCTAAATCATACTCAAAATATAGTAAAACATGGCACCAACTCATGAGATATAGAGAATCAAAGAGTAAGTGTGAATAGAATAAAGATTACAACCCGGAAAGCAAGCTCTCAGAAAACAACTACAAAAAGCCATAACAATGAAAGCTACATGATAAAATAGTACAACTCAAAACATGTGGCCAGATGTTTATAATACAAAATAGCCTAGAAAGATATATATGATCAACATCTAGACTAAAAACTAGAACAACTAAACATCTAATCTATCAATGTCCACAACATCATCATCATCAGGCTTGCAGTCGTCATCTTTGTCTAAAGATGTAACAAAAATCACTGGTCACCAACGAAGCCATCATAGCCATTATCATCAGAAGAATCACCATCCTTCTCATCAGCCACCTCGTCAACATCAACAACCTCCTTGTTATCATCATCAACCTCCTCATCAGCCTTGTCCGACATCTCCTCATCAGTAAGAGAACCAAAACCTTGACCGGGCCAACGTACATTCTGCTCATCCCAAGACATACCAAGAGAATGGAGCTCATTGGCTTGTGGGAAGGAATGAGTAGAACTACTGAGGCTGGAAAGCATAGTGGCCAAGGGGCCAACAGGCATAGGCAACACACTAGGGGTAGATCGACCAACAATATGGGGTATAGCAGCGGAAGATGTAGGTGGAGGGGCAGGATAAAAGTGATCATATGCAAAGGATGCATAGTCACCTCCTAGGTAGGGCTCGTAGGCTGAGTAGGGGTGTGCACATGACATGTTCATGTTGGACATGATTGAATATAGGTCCTAATGCAGGTGCTCCTGAACCTGAAGGTTGTATGCCTGTTGATGCATCATGTAGCCCATAAGGGTTTCATTTGACACATGGAATGAGGCACGGGCAATTTAGGAGGGCTGAGGTGGTGGAGGTGCTCAGGTAGAGAAAGAGGTAGATGCATTAGGTGTGGTGGAGGAGAGGATAGGCATAGACTTCTGAAGAGTGGTCTCACTGATACAAACTCCTTTCGGGGCAGGTTTGTAATGAAAGTTGTGGAAAAGAGATTTTCTAGTGGCAATCCGGAATAGACCACAAATTAGGGCTGGGTAGGGAGGGTGGATGTCGCATGTGTTCTTGCCTGAGTCAATGTAACATCCCTGACCTGGGTTATGCTTTAGCCCTAGATGTTTTGTTTCAGAAAGATAATTATATGCTTGCTCTTATTTTTTGAAAAGTAATTAAGGCTCAAGAGGAGCTTATGTTTCAATTTTAGTCCTTTCTGAATAATGTTGAAAACAATGTTTTGCCCGTTTTAGACTAAAGTGCAAATTACCCAAGTTGAGGGGTTAACTTGCAAATGTTACATGATAAAATGTTCCTCAAGTGTTATATAATCATAAGAATGAGAATGATGCAGAGTTATGTCTTGTGAAAGCCTGAGCACCAAGAAAGAGCTCATTAAGTAATGTTTGTTCATTAAAACCTAGTTTTGGTGTAATGTGTAATTTACCCAAAACCTAGGGTTCAAAATGCAAAATACCGCTTCTTGAGAGTCCCAAATATTTCTTGGTATCAATTAGAGACAATAAAATCAGAGGGGCATCTCATTTGAATCTCTTTGGAGGAGAGAAAATCTTGATATTAAAATAACAAGATTTAAGTATAATTGAAACCCTAATTCAATTTAATGCAAAACTAAATATATTAATGAAAGTGCCCTTCAACCAAAAGTGTGATGGTTGAATTTTTATAAGTGTGGACGTCCTTGTGCCTTACAATGGCACCGAAATATCTAAAGTGAGTGGAGAGTCCACTCACATTAGTTAAAGAAAAAATGTAATATCCACTCATTTTTGGATATTATTATTATATTGATTAAGGTGCTTAATTTGTTTTCTTTTAATTCATGGATAAAGAAGAGGTCTTTGAAGGAGAGGATGATGGCTTCGTATGAAAGGAAGTGAGGGGGATAAGTGGCACCAATTTAAGGAATTGAAGGATTTTTATAACACTTTCTCTCTCTTGAAATTCCCATATATGCACTCCATTTTTCACCCACATGAAAGACTCTTTTTCGAATCTCCTTTCTTTCCTTGTTTTGGCCGAACACAAGGGAGTTTAGGAGAAATAGGAGGACGTGCCCAAACCTTTAGGTAAGCTCCATGGTCATCTTCAACCTTGATTTCATGGTGGAAATTGAAATTCAATGCTTATTTTCTTCTTTTCTCCATTCAATCTTCAACTTTAGCCATTCTTTTCACTCAAAGACTTGAGAACGGACCTTGAGAAGTTGAGTAAGCTTCAATCACCATTGAGGACGTGAATCTTGGATTCAACTATGAAGGTGGGTTATATAACTTGAACCCTTAAATATCATTATTGATTTCATTTCTTCATCATATGTTGATTCCTTTTTCATTCTTGAATTTTATTTGGATTAATTGATGAAATCACCACAAAGATCACAACAAAATTTCGAAGGTTTGTAGCTTGAAGATGATGATATCAACTTAGCACACACCTTAATAAAAATCATGTGGAAACGATAACAACTTGATGACCAAACGGTCTCAAGACCGTTTGGTGATCAAACGGTCTCAAGACCGTTTGGTGATCAAACGGTCTCAAGACCGTTTGAGGGCAAACAGTCTCAAGACCGTTTGAGGTTAAGCGGTCTCAAGACCATTTGGGGTCAATTACTGATGTGGATGATCGAAGATCTAATTGTTATAATTGATCTAATTATAATGGTTTCAAGAATGTATGGTCCATTGATTACAAACCCTAATTGGATTGATTGGTTGAAACCCTAAATTGATTGAGTCATTTTCTATGTTGAATGGCTCAAACGGTCTCAAGACCGTTTGAGGGCAAATAGTCTCAAGACCGTTTGAGGTAAATGATCTCAAGACCATTTGAGGTCAAGTGGAGTCATGGATGGATGGAGATCCAAGGGTTACAAGTTGATCTATTTTCAATGGCCTTAATGTTGGATGGTTAAATGAGTGGAAACCCAAAATCGATTGATTAAGGAACCCTAATTTAGGGTTAAACTGTTTCAAGCTAATTGAGGCCAAACGGTCTTAGACCATTTGAGGACCATTCGATCTCAGACCGGTTGAGGGCCATTTGGTTTCAAACCGTTTGAGGTTAATTAATATTAAATTCAAACGGTCTCAAACCGTTTCCAGATTTTGAGATCAAGACCGTTTGATGGTCTAACGATCTTAAGACCGATTGAAGGTTTTGGGACCAAGACCATTTAAGGACTAATGGTCTCCAGACTGTTTGGAGTTTTGGACCAAGACCGTTTGAAGGTCAAAATACCTCAAGACCGTTTGAAGGTCAAAGTACTTCAAGACCGTTTGAGGGTCATATACCTCAAGACCGTTTGAAGGTCAAAATACCTCAAGACCATTTGAAGGTCAAAGTACTACAAGGCCGTTTGAGGGTCCAATACCTCAAGACAGTTTGAAGGTCAAAATACCTCAAGACCGTATAAGGTCAAAGTACTTCAAGACCTTTTGAGGGTCCAATACCTCAAGACTATTTGAAGGTCAAAATACCTCAAGACTGTTTGAAAGTCAAAGTACTTCAAGACCGTTTGAGGGTCCAATACCTCAAGACTGTTTGAAGGTCAAAATACCTCAAGACCGTTTGAAGGTAAAAGTACTTCAAGACCATTTGAGGGTCCAATACCTCAAGACCGTTTGAAGGTCAAAATATCTCAAGACCGTTTGAAGGTCAAAGTACTTCAAGATCGTTTGAGGGTCCAATACCTCAAGACCGTTTGAAGGTCTAATTGATTCAAACCATGTAAGTACAATTAACCCTATGATTGTTAATGATGTTTATCAAAGATAATTACAATAGTTGTGCCTTTAAGGTATTTAAGTGATTAGTACCTTTTGAGTGGTTGATCTGTGATGCTTATGGAAGCAATATCTCAACACACTATGCTAACTATAAATGTATGTACTTTAATGAAGGGTTGACCTAATCTAATCAAGCTTGAAGTAATCAACATCCTAGAGAGGATGAGAGAGAGAGGAATTCATACATGTATAATAATCATGTAGTGATTAAACCTCAACACTCTTTAAACATGAATAAAATATGTAATTAGGGTATGATCCTTAATAAAAAGATCATGAAACCCTAATCGAGAATGTTGATGAGCCCTAACCCTAATTTAGGGCAATGTTAGGTGTAACCCTAATTTAGGGCAATGATAGCTGTAACCGTAATCTAGGGTAATGGTGTAACCGTAATCTAGGGTAATGTCATGTGAAACCCTAATGCTGTGATGTAATGTGTAACCCTAACACAGTGATGTGATGTGAAACCCTAATCCAAGGTGATGTCATATGAAACCCTAATGCAGTGATGTGATGTGAAACTTTAATCCAGGGTGATTTTATGTAATGCCATATGAAATCCTACCCTAACATAGGGCGAAGGTATGCGAAACCCAAATTTTGGGTTATAGTGCATGAAACCTTAATCTTGGGCAATATGATGATAAACCATAACCCTAATTTTGGGTAATGGGATGAGTATCCCTGATTGACATGAATTTGGGAAACCCTAACCCTAATGAGTGAATAGTGATGCTACCATTACATTGCATAGTGCTGATATGTAATTGATACAACTGTTATCATGTGTACTAATCATGCAAGTATCATGAGATGTTGGACATAGCCAGGTATGAGCTATGATGTTTTATTATTGAAATTGTTTTTATGGGCCTTATGAGCCATAATATGCTTTGTTGCCTAGTGAGAGGTAACAAGAAATTAAATGGGCTTTGAGAGTCATGTGATATGCTTGTGTAGCAAGTATCATGTTTACCTTGGTCAGATGAATTGAATGTATTAGTTACCTGATAAGTAGTAACAAGTGTTCTTTAATGAACTGAGGGTTTGATTACCCATATTTCATAATCATGATGATGAGATGTTAAGTGATGAGAATGTCCATGATGAGATAAGGTATTGAGATTCCAATGTTTTATAAAGTAACGAAAAGTACTTAATAGAAGTATTATACATTCTTTGTAGCATTTGTTATATTAATTTATGTTTGAAAACCTAACTGATGCTAAAAAGAATAGGGTAATGTACTTAATTAATCAAGTGTAATCTTATCATGTAGAGCCCTGGCCATAGATCCATCATCGTCAGTAGTTGGTGATGGTGAAATAGGTTTTCCTACGGGATCTCCTAGAGGGCATAATGTTGAGTATGTGGGGGTTATGGGCACGAATATCCTTATGCCCTAATGGAGGAATTGATGTGAGATAAACATTAAATCTCTCAATCCTTCATAATATATATGCTGGGATGGACGTATCACTAGTCTCCCGATGTCGGGATGGATGTATCATGAATCTCCCAATAATGTAAATGTCAGATTGATGTGAGATAAACATTAAATCTCTCAATGCCAAAGGAGTACAGTTGACATTGTAACTCTATAGTGAAGTTGCAAGTATACCCTGGAAAGCTATTTAGCAGAGACACAAGATGTCCTGCATTTTTGTCCTCACACTGACTGAGGAGGATGAGGTCATGGGAATCTGACTCTTCCTTGACATATGTATGGTACCGATTTCGACTTCACAATGGTCAGTTGGAGTATGAGCGGTATACCTCATCTCCTTAGGGCTTAAGTATGATTGTAAAATGTAATCAACCATGTAACATATTTTCTTAAGGTTGAAATACAAGAATCAATGGTGTAGAGAGTCCTATGTGTCGTCTCTATACTCTCAGGTCCTCAGAGTTAGTAGTAAGTACCTTTAATGAATCGATCTGATATTTTGGCTTGATGCCTCGAGGTTCTTATGTTGTTTGTGTATAGTTTTAACAAGGTAGTTGATGCTTGTAATCCTCGAGAAGAGACGGTACAGGATATGTACTTAAGAACCAGGATGTAAATAAAATACTTTGGTTCTTGATAAAAGAGTTTTCCTATGTTTGGATCTCTTTGTAAATGGTTTTAATTTTTAGTGATTTTTAGTAATTCTGTTGCTTATGTTTAATTCCATAATTAATTATACTTTGATAGTCTGATTTGGTGTCGGGTCATCTCATTCAAGGTAGGTCATATGGTGGAGAATATATCTTGACCACTTGACTCTGATGTTCTTCAAAAGACAATAAATATTCACCACAGTGTTTTCTACAATCTCAGTTTGATTCTTCTTTGGATGGATATTGCAGTTAACAACTAGGGTGAGGATGTGTCTCTTAAGGTCCAAGGCAGAAGAAGGAAGGGTGCACTTCTTCCTATATGAGAATTGAGACTTCTTCAAGACCTTATGAATATCAGGAAGAGTAAGAGAGCATATTTCATGTAGAAGGCCTCAAGTGAACTAGGTCAAAGTACTTTGGGTAGTCCTTACGCCAGGTGTCAGTCACTTTGGTACCATAAAAGAAGATGTTTAGGGTATCCTTAGAGACCTGAAATCTCTTCTCGACTATCATGGATGTGAGGACCACTTGAGTATCAGACGGGGGTACAAGGGTGTCGTAATTCTAATGCAAGTTAGCATAGAATTCATGAACCACTTTTGTTTTGGTGATGTAATTGTTATAGAATGGACGTTCAACACCCAAGGCAGAGAGATGGTGATCATAAAGAAGCTCTGCTACATTATCTATGACCTCTTGTCTTCAAGGTTTAGGCTCAAATAGGGAATGAAAAGGGAAATGATTTTGGGGAAGGATCTCCTTATTCCTATTTACAGCCTCATTTAAGACAAAGAGAGTGTCATCAAATAGAATCAAGTAGGAGTTGGATGAAGATTAAGGTGCATTAGCTAGGGCAGCCCTCTTCTCATATTAGATGCCATACAGATGAAAAGGAGATGAAGGAGAGAGAAAAAGCTAAAGACTCACCTCCAAAACTCATCTAGAGACCTAGGTTAGCAAGGGGGAAGTTCAAGGGAGGTCAAGCTAGGTCGAGCTAGGGATAGGTTGAGGAAGGTTAGGGCTAGGGTAGAGAGGTTATGGGAACTGGAGGTCGGATTGGTCGACTTTTCTCTAGTTGAGAGGAAGAATAGTCATCTAAACCCATCTTAAAATTTCTCCAGCCCGACCATCATTCGAGTTCTGTGAACTCAAAAACTCGACCAATAGGCTCTTTAAAAAAGCTCTCGGCCTCCGATCGGTCGAGTTGGCAACTCAATCGATGGTCAACCTAACCTAAACATACAAAACCTTGTTTTTAGCCATTAGAGTGCTAATTAAATTTATTTTTCAAGTCCATTATGTATTTTGAACATACTTAGGCACATATCACTCATCATTGTGTACTATTTTATGGTAAAACATGTGTTTGTGAAAAATACCCATAAACAAGAGAAAAACAAGGCAAAATATACATGAAAAACAGATTTTTAGCATATTAGCAAGTAATGATGATCAAAATAGAGACAAAGAACATAGTGTAGATGACATCTACCAAGAAGGTATATCAGATTCATTCAAACCAATTATAAGCAGTTTTGATCTAATAAAGTTAAATTTCTCTCTAGCTAGAGGTTTAGTGAAAATGTATGCCAACTGATTTTCCATGTCCACATGCATGATATAGATATCCTTCTTGGCAATGTGATCATGAAGAAAATGACGATGAACCTTTATATGTTTAGCTCTACTTTGCAAGATAGATTATATGACAAGTTAATTGACTAGTATTATCACAATAGATAAGAGAAGCATCAAAATGTTAAAGTCTTAGATCATTTGCTTCATCCATAGGACCTGGGCACAATAACTCTCGATTGCAATGTATTTAGCCTCAGCGGTTTATAATGCCACTGCGCTCTATTTCTTGGAGAACCAAGACACCAAGCATGGTCCTAGGAGGAAATAAGTGCCACTTGTGCACTTTCTATCAATCAAGCACCCTACATAATCCGCATCACTATAAGCAGTAAGAGTAAAGTCCCTTAACTTGGGATACCATAGTCCATGATTTTGGGTTTTGGCTAAGTACCTTAAAATCCTAACAGCCATAAGATGTGATTTCTTAGGATTTGATTGAAAGAGAGCACAGAATCCAACACTAAATATCATATCAGGTCTAGAGGCAGTTAAGTAAAGTAAACTTCCAATCATATCTATATAGATCTTCTCATCTACCTTCTCACCTTCTTCATATTTTTCAAGTTTAGCAGTGGTTGACATGAGTGTGTCCATTGACTTGGTATTCTCCATTCCAAAGTGTTTGAGTAGTTCACTTGTATACTTTCCTTGGTTGAAGTTTCCATCTTTTGTTTTCTTGATTTGAAAGATGAGGAAGAACGTGAGCTCACACATTATACTCATCTCAAATTCACTTTTCATAAGATCACTAAATTATTTACAAAGATCAAGGTTAGTTCCACCAAAGATGATATCATCAACATATATTTGTATGATAAGAAAATTGTTAGAAGTCTGTTTTAGAAATAAGGTAGAATCCACTTTGCCCATGATATACCCATGATCTAACAAAAAGTTCTTTAATTTCTCATACCAAGCTCTAGGTGCTTATTTGAGTCCATAGAGAGCTTTTTGTAACAAATAAACATGGTTGGGTAAACTATCATGTTCAAAGCCTGGAGGTTGTGTGATGTACACTTCCTCTTCAATTGTACCATTCAAAAACGCACTTTTAATATCCATTTGATACAGAAGAAAGTTTTTGTAACTAGTAAAACCAAGCAACATATGAATGGGCTCAAGTCTAGCGACAGGTGAATATGTTTAATACAAATCTATACCTTCCTGTTGATTATAGCCTTCATCCACTAACCTTGTTTTATTCCTTACCACTTTGCCACTTTCATCAAGTTTGTTGCGGTAGACCCATTTGGTGCCAATTATCTTTCTATCACTTGGTCTTGGCACTAGGGTCCAAACTTTGTTCTTTTCAAATTGCTCCAACTCTTCTTACATAGATAGGATCCACTCATCATCCCCAAGAGCTTCCTTGATGTTCTTTGGCTCAAGTTGTGAGATGAAGGAGTTGTTGGCTTGTTCTTTATTCACTCTTTTAAATGGATCACCTAAAATAATCTCTTTTGGATGATTCTTTGCAAACTAGAGGTTTGGATCCTTCTTCTCTTCATCTTTCTCTTCTTTTTGAGTGACCACCTCTTTTCCCTTTTATGTGATGTTGAGCTCTTTTAGAATAGGAATTACTTTACCTACAACATCATCATTTGGAACAATATCTTTGGGAATAGAGGGATTAGTATCCATAAACTTAAAATTTATGGATTCTTCTACTTTAGGAAGATCAACATTAACAACTCTATAAGCCTTGCTCATATGCCATATCCAAGAAAGAAAGCTTTGTAAGATTTTGGATCAAACTTGTTGAGAGAATCTTTCATGTTTTAAAAAAAAAAGGACATCCGAAAACATGAAAGTACTCGATATAAGGATTCCTACCACACCATAGATCATGGGGGTTTTCTTCTAAGAAGAATGAGTAAAAACTAGGTTTTTCACAAAACATGAGTTACTTACAGCTTCAGCCCGAAACTTCTTTGGAGTATCATACTCTAGATGCATGGTCCTAGCCATCTCATATAAAGACTTATTCTTCCTCTTTACAACCCCATTTTGTTGAGGTGTATGAAGTGAAGAGAAGTTGTGTGCATTACTAGATTCTTGACAAAAATGTTCAAAAAGCTCATTTTCAAATTCTCCCCTATGATCCTATGGATGGAAACTGTGGGCTCTGATCTCCAAAGCCCGACATAAACACATAAAACTCGAAGTAAACTTAGCGGAAGTGATTTGATTAGCAGCGGAATACCAAAAATCACCGGAAATTAAAACTTTTTGAGATAATTTATTGAAACCATAAAACTTCCTTCATAGAAAAAAAATAAACTGTTTACATCTCTGTTAAATTACTTCTCTAGTAATTATATACAGCATGATACAAAATCTCAAGAGTCAAATCAAAATCTCAGACCATTAACTCCAAGGACCTGAGAGTACAGAGACAACATAGGACTAACTATCTAACTACACATCTCAGCAGACAGAATCTCCACCTGAGATTTACTGCTGCTCCTGGTGCTGCTGCTGCTGGTATTGGTCACTTGTAGATTAATTCCTTCGTCCTCGACGACCACCTAAAAAGTTGAAATCTACGGGGTGAGACAATTTCAAATAATTTTCCCAGTGAGAGTTATAACTCTTCGCCATAAGCTTTATTATAGCAATCAAAGAACAATTATAAGTAATGAAAACTATTAAGTTAAACAACAGCAGACCTACATTTAGCAGAATAACAGTATTTAAGAAGTATGAATGACATGTGCATAAAGCAGTGTAACAACATTCATGTATCTCGTAGTTCAACCTAAGGAGATATACTACACAGTTGATTATGTTTTACAAACATCGTTATGCCCTGCGGAGATAAGGTATACCGTTCATACTCCAACCGACCACTGTTAAGTCGCCTCGGTATCATACTAGGTCATCGAAAGAGCCGGATTCTCATGACCTTCATCTTCCTCAGTCAGATTGAGGGTAAACATATAGGACATCTAGTGTCTCTGCTACTATAGCTTACCAGGGTATTCTGGTTCTTCGCTATTAGAGTCACAGTGGCATTCTGCACTCTCTTCGCTATCGAAAGATTTCTTGTTTATCTCTCATCGATGCGGTGTAAATTATTTCCCTCGGGAGAATAATGTTACATCACCCCGGTATAAACATATAGTGAAGGGTTGATGGATTAGGATACATCTACATCAATTCCTATACTAGGATGTAAGGATTTACACATATATTTACCCCACATACTCAAAAGTATGTGATCTAGGAGTTCCCTTAGGAAGACCTGTTTCACCATCATATAACTTCTGACAATGATGGATCTATGATCAGGGCTCTACATGGTATGATTATACTTGATTAGTTAGGTACATTTCAGTTTTCTTATAACAACATACACGTTCTCAAACATTAGTCATTAGCATAGTAGTTATGAAAGAAGAATACTAAATGTAACAAGTCTAACTCACATCAATTATCATTTCTCAATCATATTATCACAAGTCATATCATGACCTTGGTGATACTCATGGCTCTTACAACCTATCATCTCATAGGATGCCACTTTCTGAGTAAACAGGATCTGTCACTATTCATAAAGCTAATAACCTGCTTTCAATGAATATGGTACCATCATCCTTACCTGGATGTGATCATCATTATATAAGAACCTGTATGGTTAATTCAATTGATAAAAATAAACAATTCATTTTAAGAGTTGTGTCTTCATACTCTTCATAAGAGCTAGGTTCCCTGATTCTCATCAATTAGGGTTTACTATACACATTACATGTTATCACCCTAGAATTAGGGTTTACTATTCACTACATGGTGAATTGAACTCATAACATCATCATGTATGACAAACATCACCATTGATGCCCTCAGATTAGATTGAGATTCATTAATTATCATAATTAGGGTTTCCATGATCTCACATAGGTGGATCATACCCTAATCATGCACATTTATGTACATTAGAGGTACTTTATTTGAACTTCAACCATAAATGGTACTTTCTCTCTCCTCTTACTAGTAGGTGGTGATTTTCTCTCTCCTCTTATAGTTATTGGTGATTACATTACTCTAAATCAGGTTGGGTTAAGTCCTCTTTGATTAACATAGGCCAAATCTCCAATATCATGTCATTAGGGTTTGATTAGAACAAGATATTACTCAATTGTACTCTTTAGGGGTATATTGGTAAAATGCCCCATTGATCATCATCATGGGTCAATTCCTTAGTCACTTAGTCCCTTAATGTCCTAAGGTACCTTTAGGGTTTAGATTAGACCACCATTGATCCAATTAGAACCTTCAAAGAAGTAAGCAATCTCAGCCCTAAAACCTCCAAACGGTTACACACATACAACCTCCAAACGGTCTTGAGACCGTTTGGCCCCAAACGGTCTTGAGACCGTTTGGGTGCGTTGACCGGTTGGGGAGGGTTGACCTCCAAACCGTTTGAGCTTATGCGGTTTGAAACCGTTTGATCTTAAACGATCTTGAGATCGATTGGTCCAAACGACCTTAAGATCGTTTGAGCCCAAACGGTCTTGAGACCCTTTGGCCTCAAACGGTCTTGAGACTGTTTGGATCCAAACGGTCTTGAGACCGTTTGGTCCAAATGGGCTCAAACCATTTGGACCTCAAAAGTGAAACAAAGGTTATAGATGGTTGGGATATCTTATGTTGAAGCCTTCAATTGGCCACGTCCTTGTTAACCACTTGTAAATTGAGTTAATTAGGGTTAGGCTTAATGAATTGGACATCAAATTGAACCTCAATTGAAAACCAACTAGGGTTGAATCCAACTCAATTAGGGTTTTCCAATCGGCTAGTCATCAATGTTCAACAATGTGAATCAAATCGAGGTTGAACCCATCAATTGACCTCCAATTCGACGCAAACTTGTCCCAAACGGTCTTGAGATCATTTGGACATCCTCCAAACGGTCTTGAGACCGTTTGCCCAAAGTTTCATCAAAAACCAAGTCGATTGGATAGGGGTTGAACCCTAATTAGGTCTAAAGTCAGCATTTTTATCAATTCTTCAACTTATTGCAATTAGACCTTCAAATCATCAAATTACCTCATCACTAGACCTCCAAACGATCTTGGGTTGTCACCAAACGGTCTTGAGACCGTTTGGATGAACCCCCAAATGGTCTTGAGACCGTTTGGGTCCTTCAACCCAAAGTTCACCAAAATCTATCCTTGAAATCAGCAAATCAACCCGATTAGGGTTTAGGGGGTTGAAGTGCCTTCAACTTGCAATTGGTTTGGAATTAGATTATGATTCTTTGTAGAAATTAAATTCAATATATTTACAGCAGACCCTTAAACGGTCTTCCCTTGGTCAACCCTATCAAACGGTCTTGAGACCGTTTGATTCTAAACGGTCTTGCAAGACCGCATGAGATCAAACAGTTTGAAACTGTTTGGTCTCAAACAGTTTGCAAACCGTTTAGACCAAAAGGGTCCAAGTTCGTTTGATAAAGTTGCCTAGGAAATCACTCCCATCATCTTCAACCTCTGTTAAGGTCGGTTACTCCACGGATTGCTTGCAAGAATGCAAGGAAGAATGGGGAAGAAGAAGAACTAAGTATATTTTGCAAGAACATAGATATGCATAATAAAGCAAGAAGGTTAGAGTTATAAAACCCACCTTAAACGTTGTTCTTAGAGCTCCAAGCTTCCAAGATTCAAGCCTTTAATGGCGTCTTGAGCTCCACAGGTTGGCCCAAGGTGATTCTCCAAGGAAAAGGTGGGAATGATCGGCTAGAACAAGAAACCTAAGTAAGTTATCCACAAAACCAACCTTATACAAGGAATTCATCCAAGAATCCGAGCTAGAAGATCATTTCTTCTCACCTTAGAACTACTTGGTCGTCTCCTTGAGTTCTTGATCTCTGCCTTGGTTGGTTGAGAGAGATGAGAAATGAAGAGGAGAAAAGATACGTTTGTTTGGTTTGCAAAGGAAAGGGCCTATATAGTTTAGGCTAATTCTCACTATAAGGACCTATAATTAATGGACTTCTCATCTAAGTCCCTCCTTCCTTGTAAGGAACGTTCAAACCATCAAAACTTAGGTAAAGTCCATCAAAACTCAAGATCTAATGGTAAGGAAGACCAACATACAACTAGGGTACATATGTGAAGGACCTTCTTACTCATACTAGGTAAATTTTACTACAAAGTTCATTCTTCTTATCTGATTATTTCATTAAAGCATCCCTTTCATCATTTCTACTCTAAATGATGTCAAGAGTCATAAAATATATTCTAGAAGGTGTATTTTACAAGTTGCACCCCATATTTTGGGTAAATTACGCTTTACTCCAAAATTAGGGTTTTTAAGCACCAGGATCATTCCACAAGCTGCATCTGAATGCCCAAGCTTAGGAAATCCATAAAAACTCATCATATTCATTCATATGATGTCTCATTATCATAGGAACATCTTAGCCTGTGAAATTTTGCAAGTTAAACCCCTTAACTGGGTAATTTGCACATAGGTCCCTTCATTACAAAACAATATTACAACTTTGTTTAAAAGGGACAAAATTGAAAGTGTATGTTCTTGAGGAACTGAATTACATGCCAGAGAGTAATCACAAGTGTTTAATTACATATTTAGGAAAAACTTCTAGGGTCAGATTATAACCCAGGTCAGGGACGTTACAGAAACAATGTGGCAAGAAGCTTCATTCTCAACTCGTTTACAAAAGATAAAGAAAATTCAAGCGTATCACTCTTAGAAACAAGAAAGAAGGTCCAAGTATATCTAGAGAAATCATCGAGAATAATAAGGAAATACTTGGAACCACAAAGCGATTGAGTTCTCATCGGTCCATATAGATCAATGTAAAGAAGCTTAAGATCTCTCTTGGTACTAAGGACTCCTTTGGATTTGAAGGAGGACTTGGTTTTCTTTCCTTGGGTGCAAGGTTGGCATTCCTCATTCTTTCCAAAATCTAATTTGGGAAGTCCCTTGACCAAGTCCTTTTTGCTCAACTTCTTCAATTGATGCATATTTACATGACCAAGCCAACGGTGCCAAAGAGAAATATCATTCGAGTTAACTACTAGGCATCTACCAACAATAGGCTTAATAGAGCCAAGAATAATAACATAAAGATTACCACTTCTCGTTCCCTTATATATAACTTGGTAGGTGAGGGAATCTAGAATCAAGCATTCCAAGGAGGTAAATAACACAAGGTAACCATTTTCACATAATTGACTAACACTAATTAAATTATGATGTACGCCATCCACAAAGAGAACATTCTTGATACACAAGGATTCACCTACATGACCCTCACCTTTGACTTTACCTTTCATGTTGTCCCCAAAAGTGACTGAACCTCCTTTATTTTTGGTGAAGTTGTTGAACTGGATTATGTCACCTGTCATATGCTTAGTGGATCCACTATCAAAAATCCATCTTCCTTTATTCTGCAAGAAAGGAGAATGCCAGTTTTCAACTCAAACTTTGGGATATGAAGTTAGCTTGGATACCCATTTCATCTTTGGGTTGGTCCCCTTAGGCTTGTAAGGACAATAAGTAGAGTAATGATCATCACATTTGCCATAAGAACAAACCATAGGATTCTTACTTTTGGAAGACTCTCCTATAAAGAAAGAGATCTCCTTGATCCTTTTCTTACCTTTGGCTTTGCTTTTACCCTTAGGTGCCCCCCTACAAATCCCAAACCACTAGTACCACTTTGTTTGGTAGAATGGTCAAGGATTTCACTTAGGGAGTTTTTCCCTTTGAGGAATTTATGTAGGGATGCTCCTAATCTATGGTTATCATCATTTAGAGAAATAATGGTAGAAGATAAGATAGCTATCTCATCCCTAGCATGGACAAGATCAACCTCCAGACATAAGGCTTTAGTTAAATATGAATCATTCTCAAGGGAGATAGAAGCAGCATTACCACTAGGCAATATATGTCTATAAGATAAGTCATTAAATTGACCAATTAACTTAGAATTTTCTAATTTAAGCATTTGGATTTCTTTAAGATAGACATCTATGTCATCTCTACGAGCATCAATAAGAAGCTTAAATTCAACATTTTGAGTTTTGATCATTTCAAGCTCTTTAAGGCAATTTTGGTTTTCTTCCTTAATATTTTCCATATTCTTAAGGTAGATACCATTCTCAACATCAACTCCATTATATTAGACCTCAAAATCAATGTATTTGCCTTGAAAATTATCAATACTCTCAAGATTGGTTTTTTCATTTAACTCTATTCAAGTTTAGCATATAGATCATCAATGCTTTTTCCTAACTATTTTCTTTTAGATTTACATTTAGCAAAAGATGAAAGGGTAGAGATAAGCATGTCAATAATAGCTTTGCTAGATAACTCATGCAAACTTACCTCACTTATCTCACTTACCTCACCATTTTCTTCAATAGTAGAGGCCATGAGTTCAAGGTGGCACTCTCCATCTTCTTCAGAGCTTGAGCTTCTTGAAGATGAAGCTTCGCAAGCTGCATGAGCTGCATTCTTGCATCTCTTCTCCTTCTTGTCCTTCCTCTTGTACTTTCTCTCCTTCTTGTACTCTTCTTCCTTCTTTGAGATGCCCTTGAGGTGTGAATTTCTTGACTTGGGGCATTCCCTCTTGTAGTGTCCCTTTTGTCCACACTTGTAGCATCTAGAAGTAGAGGAGGAGGAGGATTGATTTCCCTTGAAGTGTTTACCCTTGATGTAGTTGACTTCATGCTCACTTGGGCCATCATCTTCACTAGAGGAGGAAGGAGAAGTGTGACAAGTACGTTGTTGTTGAAGGATGACCACCTCCAATTGTGCTTTGAAAGTACTATCTTTGATCTTCTTGTCTTCCTTCTCTTCTTGCTAGGCTTCTTCTTCTTATTTGTCAAGCCTTGGCTCATGGGCTTGGAGGTTGCCAACAAACTCTTCGGTTGGGATGTCACCAAAGCTCCTCACTTCTTCAATGGAGGTGACCTTTGACTCCCATCTCTTTGGTAGAGTCCTCAAGATCTTGGAGTTGATTACACATCTATCTAAAGTGTTACCCAATGCAGCCAGCCCATTGATGATGGTATTGAGTCTTGAGTACATCTCTGCAATCCCTTCTTTCTTGCCCATCTTGAATTTCTATAGAAGGCTGCTCAACATGTAGATTGTGGCCTCCTTAACTTGCTTCTTGCCTTTATAGGTTATGCACAATTTGTCCCAAATCTCATAAGAGGTGTCCCAAGATGAGATCCGGTTGAACTCCGTTGGAGTGAGGGCTGCATAGAGGATGCTTATGGTTTTGACATTGAGTTGGGCTTCATCGAGTGTAGATTCACTCGATGTTGCAAAAACTCCGGTTGGATCCTTGTAAGGTGTGAACATCACCTTCCACATGTCAAAGTTGATGCCTTGAATGTAGAATTGCATACACCTCTTCCAAAAGAGGAAGTTGGTGCCATTAAAGAACCGAGGACGCATGGAGAAGCCTCCCTCTAGGTTGAGAGAACTAAGTTGGTTGTCGCCCATCTTCTCGTCTCATGGGAGATTGTTGGAGAAGATCCTTGGATCTGATACCACTTATTGGAACTAGGGCTCTAGAGGGGGGGTGAATAGAGCTTCAAAAAATCTCACAAGATAGATTAGACCTTCAAATTATATCAAATTAAAACCAATAGCTTAAGTGAAATTGGAAGTCCTAACTAACAAGCATAGAAAGGATGAGAGGAATTGATAGCAAGCACTTTACAAGGTCATCTAGAGTGGTTCTACTCTCCAAACTAGGAGAGAGTCAGTCCACTACCTAGAGAGGTCAACCTCTAGGACTTTGCAAGTGCTTTTCTCTCTATATATTCACCAATTCGAGTTACAAAACAAGACCACCAAATAACTAACCTATCCAAGCACAAAGAGTATTCCACCTTACTAAGGGCTTACCCACTTTGCAAGAGTCTTCAACCTTCTTCCAAGGTCTTACCCATTCTAGCACAAGTCTTCTACCTTCAACAACTTCTCCATCTTCTTGTATCTTTAGCCTTTGCCTTCTCCTTCACCTGAAGAAGATCATCACCTCTCCTTCAATCTTGAAGAAGAACAACAACAACTCCACCTTCACGTGGAGTATCTTGCTCCACCTTTGATTCATGGAGGAAAGGGGTAGGGAAGATGGAGTAAATGAGAGATTTACAAGCACAAGGAAGTATCTCTCTTACAATAGGCCTATCTCACTCATAATCATGAAATGAAGTGTAAACTAGAGAGAGAAAGGGGCTCAAGGAGTTGCAACACACTCAACTATAGCAAGGAGTTGCAGCACACTCGACTGATGAGATAAAATTAGTTTTGCTCAGTGAGTTAGTTGGTCAAGTTCGGTGAGTGTTCAACTCAACCGATGGGTCATATTTACAAAATCCATCATAGGATCGGTCGAGTTTCCAACTCAACAAATGAATAGCCTGTGATAAATTTTCTAAGTTGACTTTAGGGTGATTAAACCTTGGAATTAAGTGTCCTTGATTTTTTTCTCGTTTTACTTACAAGTCATATCATAATACAAGTGATTATAAAAATCATCTAAGGTCATTTGGAGTGATTTCCTAAATTGTACACTTGCATTGCATTTGACTTGAATTTGAACAAGCTAGGGCTTGTGTAATTTGATCCTTTTTGTAAGGACCCTGACCTTCATTTAGGGTTTACCCTGTTTGTTTTGCTTAACCTTGATGCTTTGGTGCTTGCTAATCACCTTTAGTGGTGATTAGGGTTTGGTTGTGCTTTGTTGAGAGTTAGAGGGGCTACTTGCAAATAACCCAAGTCTAGGGTTTTTTGGGCAAGTTTGCCACCTTGTGAGGTGTTCCTCTCTCTCTTTGCTTCCTCGAGGGTTGAGAGGAAGGCTTGGGCTCGATGCTTAAGTTCTTTTGGGCGTGGTTGAGCTTGTTTGGGCCTTGAGGTGCCTTGTTTTGGCTTGGTTGAGCCTTGTGTCGCCCAAGAGATGTTTGTGTCGCCCAAGATGATGAGTGTGTCGACCTGGAGGTGAGTGTGTCGGCCAACATGTGTGTGTGTGTCGCCCATGGTGCCCTGTGTGTCACCCATGGTGCAAGTGGTTGTGTCGACCATGCTCTTTGACCTAGATTTGACCTCATTTGTGTCACCACTAGTGGACACTTGGAGATTGATGCATGCATGTGGCAAGCACCTTGGACAACTGTTTAGGGCTTGCTAGAGTGGTGGCTTGAGCTCTAGGACAAGTGTCCCTAGGTGGGCGACACCTTGCCTTGCTCTACCTTGTTTTCTCCTCCCTTTCCTTCTATATAGGTGGTTCCTTTCCTTGCTTTGAGTTCCTTTGATCCTTTAGTTTCCTTCTCCACCTTGAGTGCATGACACAACTCTTTTCCTTTGCTTGTGTCGGCCGAAACCCCCTTGAAGGAGCAAGTGGTGGTCGACATCCCTTGAAGCTTGCAGTTGTTCTTCTTCTTTGGAGCTTGGAGCTTGCTTAAGGTGGGTTGCATAACTTCTAACCCTAACTACATTATCTCCTTTCTTCCTTATATGTTGTTGTTAGTTTTATATCTTGCTTAGTATCCTTTTTGGACGATCCTTTTGGTAGTTTATGGTGAGCAATACTCCTTTCTCTCTTTGGTCTAGAGGAGTGAGTTTAAGCTTCTAGTATCATGAGCAAAACCCCTCTTTCATAGTCGATTGAGGTGAGCTTGTATTCTAGTTGCTTGAGAAACACTCTCCTCTCACCATGGATTAGAAGGGTGAGCTCGATTGTAGTGGACCTTGTTTTGGGTTGGTGTTTGTGTTGCCCGATGGGTGATAGGTGGTGTGCAAGACCCCTCTTTCTTGGTTGATTGAGGTGAGCCATCTCCTTGACCCTCTAGGGTTTTGAGCACCTTGTGTTTGAGGAGGAAGACGGACATGTATGTGTGTGAGTTGGCCGACAGGCCTGTGATCGACGATGCGTTTGCTCTTGTGTCAGGTGATGTGTGGTGGTGTCAGGCGACACCCCTTGTTCTTGTGACGAGTGTCACAACTCTTTTCCTTGTTTTGTGTCGGCCGTTAGGCCTGGATCAGTGGATGGACGACATGTGGGTTGAGTTATCTCTCTTTCTGTCTCATGGACGTTATGTTGGGTGTTTGACCTGGTCGCTAGCCCCTGTGACGGGCGTCACACTGCTGTGTCGGCCGATAACTCCATGTGAGACGGGTGTTGCCCGATAGGTGAGGAGTGCCCGACACCCTACCCCTATTGCGCGACACTCCCCCTTGTAACGCTGCTTCGCGCGCTGGTTGCCTTGGTGGCAACGCAACATTGTTTCTTGCTTCTCCATCGGCCGTTATGTGTTGATCCTTGGGTGAGGGCAGGTTGCCCGATACACCTCTTTTAGTGATGGTTTTGGTTTTTTTTGTGAGGGATCCTTGTATCATGAAAACAGCCTAGTGGTATATGTCTTTGCTTAACGATGGTGACTCCTTATATTGATGATGATGCACGTTATCATAAGCTTGATCATTTATCTTAGCCTGGATACACATATGAAAGTGATTATCTGTTAATGCTAAGGAGAATAATGGTAAAAGGTTTACCTAATGAATGGTGGCGGTAATAGTAATGATAATGGTAAGAGGTTTACCTAATGAATGGTGGCGGTAATAGTAATGATAATGGTAAGAGGTTTACCTAATGAATGGTGGCGGTAATAGTAATGATAATGGTAAGAGGTTTACCTAATGAATGGTGGCGGTAATAGTAATGATAATGGTAAGAGGTTTACCTAATGAATGGTGGCGGTAATAGTAATGATAATGGTAAGTGGTTTACCTAATGAATGGTGGCGGTAATGGTAATGATAATGGTAAGTGGTTTACCTAATGAGTGGTGGCGGTAATAGTAATGATAGTGGTAAGTAGTTTACATAATGAATGGTAATGGTAATGGTAGTGGTAATGATAATGCTTGTCTCTTATATTCAACATGACTATACACATGAAGTGATCACCTTGATTATTTGTATAATACTGAAATGAGGATAAGCATAGATATGGTTTATGCACATGATCATCAGTTGACGTCTAATTGATAAGTATAGAGTCTTGAATGTCATCTCGTAATGGCAAGCATAGTCCTTATGTTGAAACTATGATTATTGTATACCCTAACCATGCAGGTGAGGATTAGCCAAGAACAGACTATGAGAAATATGTGATGAGTAACATCACTTTGATAATTACTCTTATTGAAGAGGTTGCATGTATGATGTGTTTGTCCCATGATGATGATGTAAGCCTTGAGAGGCAGTGGCAATACCTGATGAGGGATTGAGATCCCATGGTATGTGATGATCCTTGAGATGGATCTGGATGGTTGGCAAGAGGCCAAGTGATAACATGTGATGTTGGATCCTTGAGATGGATCAGGTTGATGTGATTACGATAAAAGCATAATGTTGAATTTTATATTGTTTATTCTGTTATATCTTGCATGTTATACAACTTGGCTGAATCTTGCAATCCATCTAAAAGATACTAAATAACCACAGTGGAATATATCATGTAGTTTGCCCTGGCCATAGCTTCATCATCGTCAGCAGCTGGTGATGGTGAAACGGGTTCTCCTATGGGATAACCTGGAGCACATATTGTTGAATATGCGAGGTTGCTCCTAGCCTAAAGTGAGGAGGTAAGAGTGAAACTTTGGTTGTAGACTCCAGGGTGCGGATTTAGGCCCGTAGCCCAAGTATGTGAAGAGCATGGTGAGCAGGCCCATGGCTCAGGATATGTGATATGAAGGACATGAATGCGTTCATGGCTCAGAGCACGGTAAATAGGCCCGTGGCTCAGATTCACTAGCGCCGATACCTGTACTGAGGTGGGATAGAAAGGGTAGCCTTTGGAGCTGACCCTGTGGCTAAGGCCACTTAAGCATGAGATTGCGGTCCTACTTTGGTTCTCGTACCCTGACCACGAGGTGGGAAGTCGTGAAGTCCGGCTCTTTCATTGACCTTGAATGGCACTAGGCTTCGTAGCTGAAGGTTGGATTTGAACAGTACAGTTCACTTCCTCGGGGCATAATAAAATACGTAACGCAGTCGTATAGTAATTACTAAGGCAAAACACGGAACATTGGTTGAGGCCTTGTTTATGTAGTTAATCTGTTATATCTTGTGGTTACCTCTATATTCCTCAGGTTATGTGTCAATATATCTTATCTTGTTAATCATGTTACATAGCAATATATCTTATCTTGTCAATCATATTCCATTGAGGGATACTTGGTTATATGCCTTTTGTACAGCTGGTAAGCTTGTCGGTAAGAATAGCTTTGCTTCACATAAACTGCTCTTGTTACACCTGTTATTAGTTATCTGCTGTTATAGCTTTATCTTTCTGAGGTTCTGTAGTTTTGGTGGGGAGTTATGTTTCTCACTGGGACAATGTTCAATTGTCTCACTCCACTGGTTTACACCCTTTTTAGGTGGTCGAGCTAGACTTGGTGGTGGTCGCGAAGTTGTGGCTGAGCAGCTAGACGAGTAGTAGAAGGCAAGCGATGGATATGTTGTTGTTTTGGATGTTTTGTAGTAGAGTCTAGAGTCATCCCTATACTCTCAGGTCCTTGGCAGTGTTTTGACATTGTTTCACGATGTATGATCGTTGATGTTTTGTATATCCTATGGCTGGCCGGATGTGGGCCTTTATGTATATGAACAGGTGGTGAAATCATGTGATGGATAGACAGCCATTCCTTTGGGATGTGGACACGTATCAGATCTTGCATATGTACATATAGCCTGTTTCCTTGCAGGATGAGGACTGAAATGTAATAGTTTCTCAGTTTATCAGCCTTTCGCAAACGGTTTTAATTAACCCGTGTTTTTGGTAATCTGTGGTTATGGTGATTTCTGCACATTTTCGCGTAACACCTCACTGTCTGTGTGATATCGGGATGTGTTGCCACACTTTTCATTTATCTAAAGCCTGAAATCAATCTTGAACAAACATATTAGATACATAGGAATGGAATGGTTAAGTCATTATCAAAATATGGGCAATGTATAACTCTCATGTCAACATTTTTAGGGCGTTTTAACCGCATTTTTGGGCACATTGTCCTATATAATAGGCATGTAACTATAAATTAGGCTCAAATTGCTATAACACTGCAAATAGGGGCATAAATCCCATTATTACCCATTTTAACCCATTTTTTGCGCTTTAACCACATTTTGGGGCACATTGGCCTATAAATTAGGCATTGCACTAACAAGTAGCCACATTAACCACATTCTTACACACTTTAACCCAGTTTTAGGCACTTCAACCCATTTTTGGGCACATTCCATGTTTATTTGGCACATAATAGTAAACTAGACTAAAAGAGGCACTACACTGACAAGTGGGCGCATTAACCCCATTTTTAGGCATTTAGCCGCATTTGTTGGCGCACTGGCCTATCAATTAGGAAATTAATAATAAACTAGTCTAAAATTGCCACTACGTTGACTAATAGGCACAAAAACCCCTTTTAAGGCATTTTAACCCACTTTGAGGTACTTTGACCCCATTTTGGGGTGCATATGCCTATAAATTAGTGTAAGGCCCCTAAACTTGCTTAATGAGTTGGATACGCTTAATTATCATAATTTAATTCTTATAACCCTAATATAACCTTGTGATATTCTTGGAATTCATAATACAAGCTTAAGTTTCAAATTTGGTCCAATTTGGACACTGTTTGAGCAAGTTATGCAATTTTATGCACATTTTGGATTTTTCTACAATTTACCCAATTGAGAGGTTTTCTTTGCAATTTATCACTTGCATTATGTTCCTTTGATATTGTCTCATCATTCTTGATCTTTTTGATCCATGGGGCACCTATTTAATCCTTGGTTTGAAGGTATTTTCTCTAAGGGTATTTTAGGGTTTACCCCTTCAGGGATGAGCTACCTTTAGTAGCTATCAACTAATGAATTTTGTGATTGGCTGGGAAATTTGACAAAGGAAAGATAAGCAGGTCTATAAGGACAGTGGGGGAGCTTCCGGTGTGTGTGCTTGTATATTCTTAATAGTTTAAGGCCATAGAAACATGGGGGAAGCTACTTTTACACCTCATGCTTGCTTCCATCCTTATCCATGGGCTATATTTACCTCTTCCTTATTTAAGTACGAAACTATGTCTGTTTTCTCTTTCCTTTAACCTGGAGAAACAAATCCCCTCTATTTTTCTGCATAACCAAGTGCTCTAAGGTAGAAGACAACCTCTTTTTGGAGAAGAAGGTCTCCCAGAGCTCCATTTAGCCCTACGTAGGGTTTCCAAGGTCATCTTCTAGGGATTCTGACCAAGGCAAGTTATTTTATTCTTTCCTTCTCCATTTCGCTTTCTCTTCTCCTTACTCAGACCTTCCTCAAGGTTGGAACCTTGCTGTTCCATGGTAGAATTTGCTCTAAAGCTCTAAAACCCTACCTTTCTTGCTCCTTATGCTTAGGGTTTGCTCATTTGATGAAGAAAGGTGCTAGATGGACGAGTTCATAGATTATGCTTGGATTTTCTACCCTACCTGCTCGAGTTTTCTTCTGTGTGGGGGTTTAACCTTCTCATTAGAGGCAACATTTATAACTTTCTCCACGTTTATTTCTTACCATAAGCTTGCTAGCTCATGTTCTTGCTTGAAAATGATGATTCATGCACTAAAAAGCTATGCTTGACTTGGATTTTGATTTTTATAATGTTTTCTATTCTAATTTCAGTTCTAGATGAACCTGTGATCATGTGTAAATTATTACTAAGGTATAATTGACTTGGATTAGGTTGTTTTGACAACCTATGGTGCTAAGCACCTATCAACCAATGGTCAATTATAGGGTTTAAAGCTGATTTCTTATATAAATCCCTGACCTGATGATGTTACCATTGCAACAACCCTATGGTGTTGTATTCATGACAACTGATGGTCATGATCAAACGTATCAAATAATGGTAACAGCCTATGGTCACCCCCTTATGTCAGGTTTTGGATCAAATAGAAGTTTAATGATCAATCTTTAAGTACCCTACTGATGTTATCAATCAATGATGACATTGGCTTAATATTTGATGTTGACTAATGAATATAGTGTTGATATAACAACCTATGGTGATTTAATGGTCACTAATGATGGGGTATCTGGTCTCTACAACCTATGGTAAGTTAATCATTGTAGTTTTAGCATCAATTAAGCCTTAGACCAATAGTTTCTTGGGTCACTTGATTCAATGGTCAGACCTATACTGTAATAGATGGTTTTAACATATGAACTTGACCCAGTGGTCAAGATCTACTATTTATTCCTCCAATAGAGTGGAATTATGGATAATGTAATATGTTGGTCCTAATAATGTAATTTATATGGTTTCCTTTATATGATCAACTTAAGGATCTTACTTGTGGACAATGGATGGCTTGTTTTAAATGAACCGTTGATTGTGGGTTTTACCATACTCTCAATGGAACTTTTTGTGTTGTTAATCAAGTGATGTCTAGGGTTAAATGGTGACTCTTTCTAGAGAACAAATCAAGGACTTAATAGGTGGTTTATCCAAGGTGTTTACTTATGTAAACAACCAATGGTCTTACCTTTTAAACATCCAATGGTTCTGGGTGACATTGTGGTATGGTATATGGGTTGAATGATGAGGGAACAAATGGAGGGTTACCCTTGATAAGGTAGAATTACCTATTCACTCATATTAATAGAAGGGATGATAACCATATTATGTTGATATGTAACCGTAATGAGGTATAGCTTGTTATACCTAACTTTGATATAACTAAATGATGGTAATTGGGTATGAATAGTCCTTGAATGACTAATTCAATCATGGGGTACTCTCTTATTGTTGTTGAAACCCTAGTATGCTATAACCTGATGGTTACACCTTGATTTATGTGTGGGGTCATACTTGAGAATGGAATGTTATGGTGATGCTTCACCTTATGCATCCATGATCCAATGGGGATGTCGTGAGTTAGGGTTTGGGTATAAGTGATGATTAGTAATATTGATATAATTTGTCATGTTGAACCTAACTCTAATGAAAATAGATAAAGATGAGTACTTATGTTTAACAGACTTATATGATGGAATGATGGTGGAATAACCTCCTTAATATGATCATAACCCTAATGTTTTAATTGGTGGTTATCATAGCCACATGGTTGGTACTTTCTTATGCTAAACATGTGCATTTTGAATATGATGAGGGTTAATTATATCTAGATTCCTTGCATGTTGATGTAATAAAAGAATCTTCTTAATGTTAATATAACCCTACTATGATTGTTTATGAATATCTCCTAGCTCATTAATGCAATATTGTGTTGATCTAGTGTATTATATGTAAGTGATGTTATTGAGCCTTGTTATAAGGCATGCAAAGATAATGATGATCTTGTAGGGAATAGTATGACAGTCTTAATGACCTTTGGGCATGGTTGAGCCCTAAATGAGGTGTAATCCTCTTTTTTTGATAAGGGTTGATACCCTGTGATATTGTGAAAAGGATTTTATATCTTGTGATAGTATGATGGTCATAATGACCTTTGGGCATGGTTGATCCCTGAATGAGGTGTAATCCTCTTGTGTTGATAAGGGTTGATACCCTATGATATTGTGAAAAGGATTTATATCTTGTGATAGTATGATGACTAGTGTGGTCTCATGAATGGCAAGTGAATAGTACCATGTGACGATGAGATGAGAAATTATGTTTCACACATTTTATATATTTTGAAGTGAATTAGGGTTTGTATGTCCACTTGTTTGATGCAACCTTAATTCACCCAATTGGCATAATTAATCAAGTAAAACTCTAATCATGTAGTGCCCTGTGCCATAGATCCATTTGAGTGTCAGAATTTTCCAGATGGTGAAACGAGTATTCCTAAGGGACACTTGGAGCGCATACTGTTGAGTATGTGGGGGTGGCAAGTTGAGGATATATCCTTGTCATCCACAATGCAGATCGTGGAGGTTGGCTATGGTCATGCCTCATACATCTGATGTGATTGAGAACGGCTGCGGTCATGTCTCAGTGATTATATATGTGACAAGATTGGAGGACAACTGCGGTTGTACCTCGGATGGTAGGGTATGCATACCCACCTCCTTTCACTAGTGTCATGACCTATACTAAGGATGGACTAGGCTGTTAGCAGCTTGACCTTATGTGTCGCTGTGGCGGACCCGCACTGACTGGGGGCAGAGAAGATCTTAGGAGTCCGGCTCTTCTTTGATCTTGTATGGCACTGATTTCCACTTAGCAGTGGTCAGTTGCATTTTGAGTGGTATCCTCAAATTCCTTAGGGTATAATAAAAGATGTAATGCATCCATATATCATATCTATTTAGGGTTATACACGACACTTCACATTGGATGATAACCCTTGTTTGTTATCTTTACATAAAGATGATGCTTAGTGAAATTAAGAGATAGTAAATATACTTATCTTGTGGATATTCTTAAGACTATAGATGCATACATACGGTAGCCATACTTGTGTTAATAACTATACTAGTAGTACTGATTATAATCATGATGCTAGATATCTCATGTTGTTAGTTATGTTTAGCATGCTAGCCATGCCTTTGTAACTAGAGATGCATATACTGCTAATCATGGTTATCCAAGTAGTTGTGCTTATGTTATTATCTCTTCTTATGATGTTGATATGTTCAACTAATTAGACATGCTCATGTTGTTATCTATACTATGTTACTAGACTTGCTCATGATGCTAGAACTACATCTGCTACTGAATTGCTTATATTGTCAACAAGATAAAGGATGATAGCTTGGCTAATGATGATAGTTATTATCTACTCCTTTATGTATTTTGGTAATCATCAGTATTGATGCTCTTATTTGTTATCTCTGATTAAACTGTTCAACTATTTGATTGCTTAAAAATGTTGTAACCAATAAATGTTGTTGGAGGTTATATCTCTTACTGGGACATGGATCTCACCCTTGTGGTTCGCCACATTTTTTTAGGTAATCACAAGTGACAAAAACAAACATGCGGTAGTAGTGAGGAGATAAGTAATGAATCTTTGATAAAGTTGATCAGATGTCTAGTGTGTCCTAGAGTCATCCTTGTACTCTCAGGTTTGGGCAAGAGAAGTTTATATATGGTGTTTCAAACGAATTAGAATTTTGTTAGCATGTTAATGCTTGTGTGTGTGACATATACGAATATTGTTCTCCTGTGTATATATGTTGTGGCTAAGGCAACAGACCAATTTTTATCCAATTCTTGGCATAATATGGATACAAAATTGATGTTGGGCTCTTATGCACATGTTTTTGAGCGGGTGTTAATGTTGAAATCGGTTTTAATTTACCCATATTTTTGGGTATGTGATTAATTAGTGATTGATTGTGTTTTATGTTTTGAGTAATCTCATTTAGTGTAACGGGTTCTCACAAGTGGGTATCAGAGCTTTAGGTTTACTGAGTCTACAGGGACACTAGGATTTAAGACCAGGATGATGTCTAAGTTAGGAACGTGACACGAAAACATGGTGCATACTGCCTAATCTCAGTACTTGGATGCTCTGGCTAGGTATTCAATTATTGAAGAAAAGGTAAGTATGAAACTCTTATATTGTTATCATTCTGATTACTATGATCAAGTAGTCATCTTGAGACAATCTAAAGAGCATAACACATCAGAAATCATGGTGTGAATATCTCAATCCTACCTTAAAGAAGATGAGAATTGCATCATTATCTATCAAAACTTGAATGTTTGGTAAATATAAGAGAAATATACAACACCATGAAATCTAAATTTGAATACAAATAAGGAAAAGAGGAGTTCTTGAAGATGTTATTCAAGAAGATAATAAAGTAAAAGACAAACAAGTCTATGCTTATATAGTGAATCAAGGTATGAAATCCACATAAAATAGAGAGAACTCCTATAACAAGTACAAAATGAGAAGATGAATGGGAACAATGACAAAGAAATAAGGTGGAACCTAAGTTAATCTCAGACCAACCTATGTGTGTAAGAAATTGTTAATGAAAAATCAGCATGGCATGTGAAAGAAATTAAAGGAGATGATCCTGATTTAATGAAGAAAATGTGGAATATGATGATTTACTTGTTGGTAAGTGTTGAAAAACATAATAGAATAAGAGAACATACCCAAGTGTAATTAATAGTCATCAAGGAAGGAGTAATGAGATATGTTAATCATGATGATTACTATGCTAATGGTAAGGAACCCAAAATGAAAAGGGTAAAATGGTACATAAGAAGTTGTAACTCGCATAATGAAAATATAATTGGTTACCTTTTTGCTAGTGAACCTTGAACAATGTTGCTATGGTATGGGAAGTGTGTTTCCCTTTGTGTCTTTCCTTTCTAGGGAACAACTTTCAAGTGGAACATTATGAGACGACCCAACACCAAATCAGACCGTCACAACATAATTAATTGCAGAATTAAACATAAGCAACAAAATTACTGAAAATCACTAAAAATTAAAACCATTTACAAAGAGATCCAAACATAGGAAAACTCTTTTATTAAGAATCAAAATATTTTATTTACATCCTGGTTCTTAAGTACATATCCTGTACTGTCTCTTCTTGAGGATTACAAGCATCAACTGCCTTGTTAAAACTATACACAGACATCATAAGAACCTCGTGGCATCAAGACAAAATATCAGATCGATTCATTAAAGGTACTAACTACTGACTCTGAGGACCTGAGAGTAAAAATATGACACATAGGACTCTCTATACAAAACATGACAGCCAATGCCTCCACCTGGATTATCATTGCTGTCCCTATTGCTACTGCTGCTATTCTTCCCCTACTATAGGGTTTCTGCCTCTTCTTCTACATTTACCTGAAACGTTGGATCCCATGGGGGTGAAACAATTGAAATTGTCCCAGTGAGAAATATAACTCTCCGCCATAAATATTATTATTGCAGTTTAATAGATTAAAACTGAGTAGAAGAATCATATTTGTTTAACAACATATAATTCAATGTCTAAACAGATTAGAGAAATATTCTTATTCAAAGCATTTCAGTTATAACTTAATAAAGCAACATGTTACTTTTCCAATAAGGAATTTGAAGAACATGTATAACATTTATCCATCAAGGATATGATAAGCAAGATAACATCAACCATTGATTTTTGTATTTCAACCTTAAGCAAATATGCTACACGGCTGATTACAATTTACAATCATACTTAAGCCCTGAGGAGATGAGGTATACCGCTCATACTCCAACCGACCATTGCGAAGTCAAAATCGGTACCATACATATGTCAAGGAAGAGCCAGACTCCCATGACCTCATCCTCCTCAGTCAGTGTGAGGACAAAAATGCATGACATCTTGTGTCTCTGCTAAATAGCTTTCCAGGGTATACTGGCAACTTCGCTATAGAGTTACAACGTCAATTGCACTCCTTTGGCATCAAGAGATTTAATGTTTATCTCACATCGATCTGACATTTACATTATTGGGAGATTCATGATACATCTATCCTGACATCGGGAGACTAGTGATACATCCATCCCGGTATATATATAATGAAGGATTGAGAGATTTAATGTTTATCTCACATCAATTCCTCCGTTAGGGCGTAATGATATTCACGCCCATAACCCTCACATACTCAACAGTATGCCCTCTAGGAGATCCTGTAGGAAAACTTGTTTCACCATCAGCAACTACTGACGATGATGGATCTATGGGCAGGGCTCTACATGATAAGATTACACTTTGATTAATTAAGTACATTACCATATTCTTTTAGCATTAGTCAAGTTTTTAAACATAAATTAATATAACAAATGCTACAAAGAATGTATAATACTTCTATCAAGTACTTTTCATAACTTTATAAAATATTGGAATCTCAATCCCTTATCTCATCATGGACATTCTCATGACTTAACATCTCATCATCATGATTATGAAATATGGGTCATCAAACCCTCAGTTCATTAAGAACACTTGTTACTACTTATCAGGTAACTAATACATTCAAGTCATCTGTCCAAGGTAAACATGATACTTGCTACACAAGCATCTCACATGGCTCTCAAAGCCCATTTAATTTCTTGTTACCTCTCACTAAGAAACAAAGAAAATTATGGCTCACAAGGCCCATAAAACAATTTCAATAATAAAACATCATAGCTCATACCTGGCAATGTCCAACATCTCATGACACCTACATGATAACAATTGTATCAATTACATATCAACACTATGCAATGTAATGGTAGCATCACTATTCACTCATTAGGGTTAGGGTTTCCCAAATTCATGTCAATCAAGGATACTCATCCCATTACCCAGAATTGGGGTTATGGTTTATCATCATATTGCCCAAGATTAAGGTTTCATGCACTATAACCCAAAATTTGGGTTTCACATACCTTCGCCCTTTATTAGGGTAGGATTTCATATGGCATTACATAACATCACCCTGGATTAGAGTTTCACATCACATCACTGCATTAGGGTTTCATATGACATCACCCTAGTTTAGGGTTTCACATCACCTCACTGCATTAGGGTTACACATTACATCACTGTATTATGGTTTCACATGACATTACCCTAGATTAGGGTTACACCATTACCCTAGATTAGGGTTACACCTATCATTGCCCTAAATCAGGGTTACACCTAAAATTGCCCTAAATTAGGGTTAGGGCTCATCAACCTTCTCGATTAGGGTTTTTTGATCTCTTTATCAAGGATCATACCCTAATTACATATTTATTCATGTTGAAAGAGTGTTGAGGTTTAATCACTACATGATTATTATACATGTATGAATTCCTCTCTCTATGATCCTCTCTAGGATGATGATTACTTCAAGCTTGATTAGATTAGGTCAACCTTTCATTCAAGTACATACATTTAGAGTTAGCATAGTGTGTTGGGATATTGCTTCCATAAGCATCAAAGATTAACCACTCAAAAGGTACTAATCACTTAAATACCTTAAAGGTACAACCATTGTAATTATCTTTGATAAACATCCTTAACAATCATAGGGTTAATTCTACTTACATGGTTTGAATCAATTAGACCTTCAAACAGTCTTGAGGTATTGGACCCTCAAACGGTCTTGAAGTACTTTGACCTTCAAATAATCTTGAGATATTTTGACATTCAAACGGTCTTGAGGTATTGCACCCTCAAACGGTCTTGAAGTACTTTGACCTTCAAATGGTCTTGAGGTATTTTGACTTTCAAATGGTCTTGAGGTATTGGACCCTCAAACGGTCTTGAAGTACTTTGACCTTCAAACGGTCTTGAGGTATTTTGACCTTCAAACGGTCTTAAGGTATTAGACCCTCAAACCGTCTTGAAGTACTTTGACCTTCAAATAGTCTTGAGGTATTTTGACCTTCAAACGGTCTTGGTCTAAAACTCCAAATGGTCTGGAGATAGTTAGACCTTAAACGGTCTTAGTCCCAAAACCTTCAATCGGTCTTAAGACCGTTAGACCATCAAACGGTCTTGATCTCAAAATCCCTAAACGGTTTCAGACTGTTTGAATTAAATATTTAGTAACCTCAAATGGTTTGAAACTGAATGGCCCTCAACCGGTCTGAGACCGAATGGTCTTCAAACGGTTTAAGATCGTTTGACCTCAATTAGCTTGAAACCGTTTAACCCTAAATTAGGGTTCCTTAATCAATCGATTTAGGGTTTCCACTCATTAAACCATCCAACATTAAGGCCATTGAAAATAGATCAACTTTTAACCCTTGGATCTCCATCCATCCATGACTCCTCTTGACCTCAAATGGTCTTGAGATCGTTTGACCTCAAACGGTCTCGAGACCGTTTGAGCCATTCAACATAGAAATTGGCTCAATCAATTTAGGGTTTCAACCAATCAATCCGATTAGGGTTTGTAATCAGTGGACCATCCATTCTTGAAACCATTATAATTAGATCAATTAGAACCATTGTATCTTCAATCATACACATCAGCATTTTACCCCAAACGGTCTTGAGACCATTTAACCTCAAACGGTCTTTAGACATTTGCCCTCAAATGGTCTTGAGACCGTTTGATCACCAAATGATCTTGAGACCATTTGGTCATCAAGTTGAAACCGTTTGCACATGGTTTTTCTTAAGGTGTGTGCTAATATGACATCATCATCTTCAAGCTACAAAACTTCGAAATTTTGCAATGATCTTTGTGGTGATTTCATCAATTAATCCAAATAAAATATGGGAATGAAAAAGGAATCAACATATGATGAAGAAATGAAATCAATAATGATATTTAAAGGTTCAAGTTATATAACCCGCATCCAAAGTTGAATCCAAGCTTCAAGCTTCACGTCCTCAATGGTGATTGAACCTTACTCAACTTCCCATGGTCTGTTCTCAAGTCTTTGGGTGAAAAGATTGGCTAAAGTTGAAGATTAAATGGAGAAAAGAAGAAAATATGCATTGAATTTCGATTTCCACCATGAAATCAAGGTTGAAGATGACCATGGAGCTTACCTATAGGTTGGTGCACGTCCTCCTGTTTCTACTAAACTCCCTTGTGTTCGGCCAAAACAAGGAAAGAAAGTAGATTCGAAAAAGAGTCTTTGATGTGGGTGAAAAATGGAGTGTATATATGGGAATTTCAAGAGAGAGAAAGTGTTATAAAAATCCTTCAATTCCTTGAATTGGTGCCACTTATCCACCTCACTTCATTGCATACGAAGACATCATCCTCTCCTTGAAAAACCTCTTCTTTATCCACGAATTAATAGAAAACAAATTA
The DNA here is from genome assembly GCA_963693085.1 of Alisma plantago-aquatica. Classification (NCBI taxonomy): domain Eukaryota; kingdom Viridiplantae; phylum Streptophyta; class Magnoliopsida; order Alismatales; family Alismataceae; genus Alisma; species Alisma plantago-aquatica. Next base: position 473,638,599 of record OY856410.1, read on the forward strand.
AGCACCTTAATCAATATAATAATAATATCCAAGAATGAGTGGAATTTACTTTTTCTTTAACTAATGTGAGTGGACTATCCACTCACTTTAGATATTTTGTTGTCATTACAAGGCACAAGGACGTCCACACTTATAAAAATTCAACCATCACACTTTTGGTTGAAGGGCACTTTCATTAATATATTTATTTTTGCATTAAATTGAATTGGGGTTTCAATTATGCTTAAATCTTGATTATTTTAATATCAAGATTCTCTCTCCTCTAAAGAGATCCAAATGAGATGCCCCTATGATTTTCTTGTCTCAAATTGATACCAAGAAACATTAGGGACTCTCAAGAAGTGGTATTTTGCATTTTGAACCCTAGGTTTTGGGTAAATTGCACATTACACCAAAATTAGGTTTTAATGCGCAAACATTGCTTAATAAGCTCTTTCTTGGTGCTCAGGCTTTCACAAGCCATACCTCTGCATCATTCTCATTCTTATGATGCTATAACACTTGAGGAACATTTTATCATGTAACATTTGCAAGTTAACCCCTCAACTTGGGTAATTTGCACTTTAGTCCAAAACGAGCAAAACATTGTTTTCAACATTATTCAGAAAGGACTAAAATTGAAATATAAGTTCCTCTTGAGCCTTAATTACTTTTCAAAAGATAAGATCAAGCATATAATTATCTTTTGGAAACAAAACATCTGGGGTTAAAGCATAACCTAGGTCAGGGATGTTACAAATTATCCACCCCTAACATGGATTTTGTCCCCAAAATCATCAAGAGAAAAGAGAAGGGTACTTCCTCCTCATCTCTTCCTCTAGCTCCCACGTAGCTTCTTCAATACCACTGTGATGCCAGAGAACTTTCACAATACATATGTCTTCCTTTTTCTGCTTTTTAATTCTTTTATCAAGGATCATCACAGGTCCTTCAACATATGATATATCATCATTTAATTCTACATCCACAGGTTGCAAAACTAACTCTATGTTACGATGACACTTTCTCAGCATGGAGATATGGAATACTGGATGCAACTTATGCAGTTCAAGTGGCAACTCTAGCTTATAGGCTACCTTTCCAATCCATTCAATGATTGGATAAGGCCCCATAAATCTAGGAATTAACTTTCCTTTCTTCCCAAATCTAAGGACACCTTTCCAAGGTGAGACCTTGAGGTAAACTCTGTCTCCATATTAGAATTCTAAAGGTCTTCACCATTTGTCAGCGTATGACTTCTGTCTATCCTATACAGTCTTTCATTGTTGTTGTATTACTTTAATATTCTCAGTTGTCTACTGCACAAGCTCAGGACCCAAAAGTTGATATTCTCCTATTTCATACCAACATAAAGGAGATCTACAATGTCTGTCATATAATGCTTCATATGGTGCCATATCAATACTGTGCTGATAGCTATTATTGTAAGCAAATTCTATCAAGCTCAGGTGTAGATCCCAACTTCTTACAAACTGAAGGACACATGACCTAAGCAAATCCTCTAAGGTTTCTATGGTCCTCTCAGATTGTCCATCCGTCTGTGGGTGAAAGGTAGTACTAAACCTCAACTATGTACCCAAATCTTTATGTAGTCGTTCCCAAAAACAACTCGTGAACTGAGGACCTCTATCAGAAACAATAGTAGCTGGAACCCCATGCAACCGCACTATCTCATCTAAATATATCTGTGCAAGCTTCTCAGCAGTGTAGATTGTTTTGATAGGAAGAAAATGTGTTGTCTTAGTCAACCTATCTATTATCACCCATATGGAATCATGACCTTTGGTTGTTCTAGGAAAACCAACCACAAAGTCCATGGTCACATGATCCCATTTCCACTGTGGTATAGGCAAATGTTGCATTGTTCCTGTGGGCTTCTGATGTTCAGCTTTAACCTGCTGACACACCGGACACCGCATAACAAACTCAGCTACATCCTTCTTCAAACCAGGCCACCAATACATATCCTTTAAGTTACAATACATTTTGGTGCTACCTGGATGCATTGCATACATCAAATAATGAGCTTCCTCCAAGACTAACTTTCTTAAGTCATTGGCATCAGGTGCTACCATCCCTACCATGGTAACAGACTACCTGATCCTATGACTCATGAAAGCCATCCCATTTCTCACTGCCATACTCTGACATGATCTACTGAACTACAGTATCAGCCTGCTGTGCTTCTTTAATATGATGTCTCAGAGTAGGTTTCACTTGCATCTCAGCTAACAACCCGGCTAACAACAATACCTTAAGTTGTATATTGTTTTGCCTCAAGGAGATAAACATATCTCTTTTAAAGCACACTAAGGAGTTCATCTGTGCTTTATCTAAGGCCGGTAATGATGGTTTCCTACTTAGTGCATCGACCACTACATTAGCCTTCCCTGGATGATAATCAATTGTACAATCGTAGTCCTTGATTAACTCCATCCAGTGGCTTTGTCTCATGTTCAAATCATGTTGTGAGAAGATATATTTTATATTCTTATGGTCTGTTAAAATATGGAATGTTTCTCCATAGAGATAATGTCTCTAGATCTTCAAAGCATGGACCACAACATCTAGCTCTAGATCATGTGTCAGATAATTCTCCTCGTGTTTCTTAAGCTGTCGAGAGGCATAAGAAATCACTTGATTATCCTGCATCAACACACATCCTAGACCATTCTTAGATGCATCACAGAAAACTATGTACCCCTTCCCTTGCGTAGGTAACACCAACATAGGTGCACTTGTTAACCTTTATTTCAACAGCTGGAAAGAATGTTGACACTTGTCATTCCATACAAAACGAACCTCCTTCCTGGTCAACTTGGTTAGGGGTAAAGCTATAGAACTGAAGTTCTTAATGAACCTCCTGTAATATCCCACTAGTCCTAGGAAACTGTGTATCTCCGTCAGTGTCTTTGGCTTTTCCCATTGCAGGATAGATTCTACCTTCTTAGAATCAACATAGATACCTACAGCAGATATTACATGTCCTAGAAAAGAAACTTCTAGTAACCAGAACTCACATTTGCTAAACTTAGCATACAACTTATGCTCTCTTAGAAAAGTCAAAGCCTGAAGGAGGTGCTGCTCATGTTGTTGAGCATCTCTACTATATATCAAGATGTCATCTATAAAGACTACTATGAACTGATCTAGAAAAGGCCGAAAGATTCTATTCATGAGTTCCATGACTACAGCTGGTGCATTAGTTAGTCCAAACGACATAACTATGAACTCATAGTGACCATAACTTGTCCTAAAGGTAGACTTAGGTATGTCACTCTCCTTGATACACAATTGATGATATCACGACCTTAGATCTATCTTAGAGAAGATAGTTGTACCACGTAACTGATCAAATAGGTCATCGATCCTTGGCAGAGGAAACTTGTTCTTTATGGTTACTTTATTCAATTGTCGGTAATCAATGCATAACTGCATAGATCCATCCTTCTTCTTAACAAAGGGAACCGGGGCACCCCATGGTGAAGTACTCGGTCGGATAAAACCTTTCTCAAGCAACTCCTACAGCTGTTTCTTGAGATCTGCCATCTCAGCAGGTGCCATTCTATACAGTGTTTGTGCTATTGGTTGCGTGCCCGGGATTAGATTAATCTCAAAGTCAATCTCTCGGGGTGGAGGAACACCTGGAAGTTCCTCAAGGAATACATCTTAAACTTCCTAACTATCAAAACTTCAAAAAGATTAGAACTCTCTATTCTGGTATCTATCACATGTGCCAAGAATGCAAAGCATCCTTGTCTCATCAGCTTCTCAGTTACCATAGCTGACACTAGACAGGTTGGAAGAATCTTTCTACCTCCCTGAAAGATCCTTGTATCACCGTCATCTATGAACACAACTTGCTTGGAATCACAATCCAAGACAACCTTATACTTTTCTAGGGTGTCCATCCCAAGAATTATATCAAACCCATGCATCTCAAGTGGTATAAGATCCACCTGAATGCGATGTTCAGAAAAGGAAAGAATGCAGGGAGAACACACCTCCCATAGCACTGCAGATCCTAAAAAAGGGGTTTGTAACAACAGATTATATGTTCTATGACTAACGGTCATATTGCAGTCATGAATCACTCTTCGAATGATAAAGGAATGCATAGCTCCCATATCAATCAAAACATATATGAAGCAGGATGAAGACATATCAAAATGAAGTAGTTCCATCTGACCTGTCACAACTTGAGGGTTGACTACTGCTTCGGGTTGATTCATCGCATATAATCTCACTGTTGCTTGTTGTTGACCTTGTGCTTGGTTGTTGGGTGCTGACAATCCAACTTGGGACGCTTGTCCACATCCTCTAGCGCCACTAAAAAACTATTGCTTTTGAGAGCCTTGATGACTCTGCCTCTGAGGTTGAGTCACACTTGCATCTCTAGTTAGACAATCTTTCATCAAATGCCCCATCTTTCCGCATATAAAACAACCTCTGCTCTCCTTTTGTGGCATGGGTGGTCCTATTACTGACATTGATGCTGAGCTGTGGGCTCCCTCAGGCAGTAAACTATGGCCTTTACCCCTACTCGACATCCATTGCGTCTGGGTATTGAATCTTGGTGGTGCTATTGGTGCAGAAAATCTTAGTTTCTCAAAGCTTTTGGACCTCTGTCCTTGAAACTGAGTATACACCTTCTTACTCTTCGTCTGACACTTCTCAATCACCAATCTTTCTATCCATCTCACAGACTCCCCAAAGGTGGCGAACCTCTCCCTATTCTCTATGGAAGACATAGGAGTGGTCAAATAAGCATTCAACCCCCTCTCAAAACGCTGAATTCTCTCTTCATCAGTAGTGGCCATATGCAGACAAAACTGTAAAATCTCTATGAACTTAGATTCATACTCACTAATGTTCATTGGTCCTTGCCTTCACCTCTCAAAGTGAGAGATCTTCTCATCTAGAAACGTCTTAGGGAAATATCTACTGACAAATTCTCATCGGAATACTTCCCATCCAATCTTAACACCTGCCTCTTGCCCTCTTATATTGTCCACCAATGGCCATCACTCCCTTTTAGAAGGTACACTGAATGCCTTACCTTCTCTGCTTCAGGGATATTGAGGATTCTAAAGGCCTTCTCCAACTCAGTCAACCACATGTCAGCATCTGTTGGGTCAGCTGTACCAGCATAATCTATGGCTCCAACCCGACGAAGTCATTCAAAAGTCTTTCCGGCTCCCTATACATCATGGTGAGCTGGTGCCCTAGGTGCAGGTGGTGGCATCCTATCTGCCACGTGCGTCATGGTTGCCATGAACTGCCCAAACAGATCATGGAAAGCTGGGTTTTCTAGTGCAGCTTGGTTAAGCTGGGGATATTCAGGCACTGGTTCCTCCCTATCCTGATCTCTTGCACCTCTTCCTGGTGCAGCAATGCTGCTCTCAATAGCATGTTCTTTGTGTTATTCAGACATCTTTAAGTTCTTCTTCTCCTATATGAGTAGAAGACAATATCAGATAAACTGGAAAACACTAGAACATACTCAACAACCTTAATCCTATGTCTCTATAGACTCAGCGAACCTAGAGCTCTGATACCAACTAAATTGAGAGGACCCGACACCAAATCAGACCGTCACAATATAATTAATTGCGGAATTAAACATAAGTAGAGGAATTACTGAAAATCACTAAAAATTAAAACAATTTACAAAGTATCCAAACATAGGAAAACTCTTTTATCAAGAACCAAAGTATTTTATTTACATCCTGGTTCTTAAGTATATATCTTGTACTGTCTCTTCTTGAGGATTACAAGCATCAACTACCTTGTTAAAACTATACACAAACAACATAAGAACCTTGAGGCATCAAGACAAAATCTCATACTGATTCATTAAAGGTACTAACTACTAACTCTGAGGACCTGAGAGTAAAGAGATGACACATAGGACTCTCTATAAAAACATGACTGCCAGTGCCTCCACCCGAATTATCACTGCTGTCCCTGTTGTTGCTGCTGTTGTTCTTCCCCTACTATAGGGTTTCTGCCTCTCCTTCTGCATTTACCTAAAAAGTTGGATCCCATGAGGGTGAGACAATTGAAATAGTCCCAACGAGAGATATAACTCCCCTCCAGAAATATTATTATTGCAGTTTAATAGATTAAAACTGAGCAGAACAATCATATATGTTTAACAACAGATAATTAAATGTCTAAACAGATTAGAGCAATATTCTTATTCAAAGCATTTCAGTTATAACTTAATAGAGAAACATGTTACTTTTCCAATAAGGAATTTGAAGAACATGTATAACATTTATCCATCAAGGATATGATAAGCAAGATAACATCAACCATTGATTATCATATTTCAACCTTAAGCAAATATGCTACATGGTTGATTACATTTTACAATCATACTTAAACCCTGAGGAGATGAGGTATACCGCTCATACTCCAATCGACCATTGCGAAGTTGAAATCGGTACCATTCATAGGTCAAGGAAGAGCCAGATTCCCATGACCTCATCCTCCTCAGTCAGTGTAAGGACAAAAATGCAGGACATCTTGTGTCTCTGCTAAATAGCTTTCCAGGGTATACTGGCAACTTCGCTATAGAGTTACATCATCAACTGTACTCCATCGACATCGAGATATTTAATGTTTATTTTACATCGATCCGACATTTACATTATTGGGAGATTCGTGATACATCCATACTGACATCGGGAGACTAGTGATACATCCATCCCGGCATATATGTAATGAAGGATTGAGAGATTTAATGTTTATCTCACATCAATTCCTCCATTAGGGCGTAAGGATATTCACGCCCATAACCCCCACATACTGAACAGTATGCCCTCCAGGAGATCCCGTAGGAAAACCTATTTCACCATCACCAACTACTGACGATGATGGATCTATGGCTAGGGCTCTACATGATAAGATTACACTTGATTAATTAAATACATTACCATATTCTTTTAGCATCAGTCAGGTTTTCAAACATAAATCAATATAACAAATGCTACAAAGAATGTATAATACTTCTATCAAGTACTTTTCAAAACTTTATAAAACATCGGAATCTCAATCCCTTATCTTATCATGGACATTCTCATCACTTAACATCTCATCATCATGATTATGAAATATGGGTAATCAAACCATCAGTTCATCAAAGAACACTTGTTACTACTTATCAGGTAACTAATACCTTCAAGTCATCTGACAAAGGTAAACATGATACTTGCTACACAAGTATCTCACATGGCTCTCAAAGCCCATTTAATTTCTTGTTACCTCTCACTAGGCAAAAAAGCATATTATGGATCACAAGGCCCATAAAAGCAATTTCAATAATAAAACATCATAGCTCATACTTGGCTATGCCCAACATCTCATGATACATGCATGATTAGTACACATGATAACGGTTGCATCAATTACATATCAGCACTATGCAATGTAATGGTAGCATCACTATTCACTCATTAGGGTTAGGGTTTCCCATATTCATGTCAATCAGGGAAACTCATCCCATTACCCATAATTAGGGTTATGGTTTATCATCATATTGCCCAAGATTAAGGTTTCATGCACTATAACCCAAAATTTGGGTTTCACATACCTTCACCCTATATTAGGGTAGGATTTCATATGACATTACATAACATCACCATGGATTAGAGTTTCACATCACATCACTGCATTAGGGTTTCATATGGCATCACTCTGGTTTAGGGTTTCACATCACATCACTACATTAGGGTTACACATTATATCACTGCATTAGGGTTTCACATGAAATTACCCTAGATTAGGGTTACACCATTACCCTAGATGAGGGTTACACCTATCATTGCCCTAAATTAGGGTTACACCTAACATTTCCCTAAATTAGGGTCAGGGCTAATCAACCTTCTCAATTAGGGTTTCATGATCTCTTTAACAAGGATCATACCCTAATTACATATTTTATTCATGTTGAAAGTGTAAGGACCCTGACCTTCATTTAGGGTTTACCCTATTTGTTTTGCTTAACCTTGATGCTTTGGTGCTTGCTAATCACCTTTAGTGGTGATTAGGGTTTGGTTGTGCTTTGTTGAGAGTTGGAGGGGCTACTTGCAAATAACCCAAGTCTAGGGTTTTATGGGCAAGTTTGCCACCTTGTGAGGTGTTCCTCTCTCTCTCTTTGCTTCCTCTAGGGTTGAGAGGAAGGCTTGGGCTCGTTGCTTAAGTTCTTTTGGGCCTGGTTGAGCTTGTTTGGGCCTTGTGGTGCCTTGTTTTGGCTTGGTTGAGCCTTGTGTCGCCCAAGAGATGTTTGTGTTGCCCAAGATGATGAGTGTGTTGACCTGGAGGTGAGTGTGTCAGCCAACATATGTGTGTGTGTCGCCCATGGTGCCCTATGTGTCGCCCATGGTGCAAGTGGTTGTGTCGACCATGCTCTTTGACCTAGCTTTGACCTCATTTGTGTCACCACTAGTGGACACTTGGAGCTTGATGCATGCATGTGGCAAGGACCTTGGACAAGCGTTTAGGGCTCGCTAGAGTGGTGGCTTGAGCTCTAGGACAAGTGTCCCTAAGTGGGCGACACCTTGCCTTGCTCTACCTTGTTTTCTCCTCCCTTTCCTTATATATAGGTGGTTCCTTTCCTTGCTTTGAGTTCCTTTGATCCTTTAGTTTCCTTCTCCACCTTGAGTGCACGAAAAAACTCTTTTCCTTTGCTTGTGTCGGCCGACACCCCCTTGAAGGAGCAAGTGGTGGTCGACATCCCTTGAAGCTTGGAGTTCTTCTTCTTCTTTGGATCTTGGAGCTTGCTTAAGGCGGGTTGCATAACTTCTAACCCTAACTACATTATCTCCTTTCTTGCTTATATGTTGTTGTTAGTTTTACATCTTGCTTAGTATCCTTGTTGGCTGATCCTTTTGGTAGTTTATGGTGAGCAATACTCCTTTCTCCCTTTGGTCTAGAGGAGTGAGTTTAAGCTTCTAGTATCATGAGCAACACCCCTCTTTCATAGTCAATTGAGGTGAGCTTGTGTTCTAGTTGCTTGAGCAACACTCTCCTCTCACCATGGACTAGAAGGGTGAGCTTGGTTGTAGTGGACCTTGTTTTGGGTTGGTGTTTGTGTTGCCCGATGGGTGATAGGTGGTGTGCAAGACCCCTCTTTCTTGGTAGATTGAGGTGAGCCATCTCATTGACCCTCTAGGGTTTTGAGCACCTTGTGTTTGAGGAGGAAGACGGCCATGTATGTGTGTGAGTTGGCCGACAGGCCTGTGATGGACGATGCATTTGCTCTTGTGTCGGGTGATGTTTGGTGGTGTTGGGAGACACCCCTTGTTCTTGTGGCGGGCGTCACAACTCTTTTCCTTGTTTTGTGTTGGCCGTTAGGCCTGGACCAGTGAATGCACGACATGTGGGTTGAGTTATCTCGCTTTCTCTCTCTTGGACGTTATGTTGGGTGTTTGACCTGGTCGCTAGCCCCTGTGATGGGCGTTTCCTTGTGGTTGTGATGGGCGTCGCACTGCTGTGTCGGCCGATAACTCCATGTGAGAAGGGCGTTGCCCGATAGGTGAGGAGTGCCCGACACCCTACCCCTGTCGCGCGACACTCCCCCTTGTAACGTTGCATCGCGTGCTGGTTGCCTTGGTGGCAACGCAGCGTTGCTGCTTGCTTCTCCATCGACTGTTATGTGTTGATCCTTGGGTGAGGGCAGGTTACCCGATACACCTCTTTTAGTGAGGGTTTTGGTATCTTTTGTGAGGGATCCTTGTATCATGAAAACAACCTAGTGGTATAAGTCTTTGCTTAACGATGGTGACTCCTTATATAGATGATGATGCACATTATCATCAGCTTGATCATTTATCTTAGCCTGGCTACACATATGAAAATGATTATCTGTTAATGCTAAGGAGAATAATGGTAAGAGGTTTACCTAATGAATGGTGGTGGTAATAGTAATGATAATGGTAAGAGGTTTACCTAATGAATGATGGAGGTAATAGTAGTGATAATGGTAAGAGGTTTACCTAATGAATGGTGGCGGTAATAGTAATGATAATGGTAAGAGGTTTACCTAATGAATGGTGGCAGTAATAGTAATGATAATGGTAAGAGGTTTACCTAATGAATGGTGGCGGTAATAGTAATGATAATGGTAAGTGGTTTACCTAATGAATGGTGGGGGTAATAGTAATGATAATGGTAAGTGGTTTACCTAATGAGTGGTGGCGGTAATAGTAATGATAGTGGTAAGTGGTTTACATAATGAATGGTAATGGTAATGGTAGTGGTAATGATAACACTTGTCTCTTATATTCAACATGACTATACGCATGAAGTACCACCTTGATTATTTGTATAATACTGAAATGAGGATAAGCATAGGTATGGTTTATGCACATGATCATCAGTTGACGTATAATTGATAAGTATAGAATCTTGAATGTCATCTCGTAATGGTAAGCATAGTCCTTATGTTGAAACTATGATTATTGTATACCCTAACCATGCCGGTGATGATTAGCCAAGAATAGGCTATGAGAAATATGTGATGAGTAACATCACTTTGATAATTACTCTTGTTGAAGAGGTTGCATGTATGATGTGTTTGTCCCATGATGATGATGTAAGCCTTGAGAGGCAGTGGCAATACCTGATGAGGGATTGAGATCCCATGGTATGTGATGATCCTTGAGATGGATCTGGATGGTTGGCAAGAGGCCAACTGATAACATGTGATGTTGGATCCTTGAGATGGATCAGGTTGATGTGATTACGATAAAAGCATAATGTTGAGTTTTATATTGTTTATTATGTTATATCTTGCATGTTATACAACTTGGTTGAATCTTGCAATCCATCTAAAAGATACTAAATAACCACAGTGGAATATATCATGTAGTTTGCCCTGGCCATAGATTCATCATCGTCAGCAGCTGGTGATGGTGAAACGGGTTCTCCTACGGGATAACCCAGAGCACATATTGTTGAATATGCGAGGTTGCTCCTAGCCTAAAGTGAGGAGGTAAGAGTGCAACTTCATTTGTAGACTCCAGGGTGTGAATTCAGACCCGTAGCCCAAGTATGTGAAGAGCATGGTGAGCAGGCCCATGGCTCAGGATATGTGATATGAAGGACATGAATGCGTTCATGGCTCAGAGCATGGTGAACAGGCCCGTGGCTCAAATTCACTAGAGCTGATACCTGTACCAAGGCGGGCTAGAAAGGGTAGCCTATGGAGCTGACCATGTGGCTAAGGCCACTTAAGCATGAGATTGCGGTCCTGCTTTGGTTCTTGTGCCCTGACCACGAGGTGGGAAGTCGTGAAGTCTGGCTCTTTCATTGACCTTGAATGGCACTAGGCTTCGCAGCTGAAGGTTGGATTTGAACGGTACGGTTCACTTCCTCAGGGCATAATAAAATACGTAATGTAGCTGTATAGTAATTACTAAGGCAAAACACAAAACATTGGTTGAGGCCTTGTTTATGTAGTTAATCTGTTATATCTTGCGGTTACCTCTATATTCCTCAGGTTATGTGTCAATATATCTTATCTTGTTAATCATGTTACGTAGCAATATATCTTATCTTGTCAATCATATTCCATAGAGAGATACTTGGTTATATGCCTTTCGTACAACTAGTAAGCTTGTCGGTAAGAATAGCTTTGCTTCACATAAACTGCTCTTGTTATACCTGTTATCAGTTATCTACTGTTATAGCTTTATCTTTCTGAGGTTTTGTAGTTTCGGCGGGGAGTTATGTTTCTCACTGGGACAATGTTCAATTGTCTCACTCCGCTGGTTTACACCCTTTTTAGGTGGTCGAGCTAGACTTGGTGGTGGTCGCAGAGTTGTGGCCGAGAAGCTAGACGAGCAGTAGATGACAAGCGATGGATATGCTGCTGTTTTGGATGTTTTGTAGTAGAGTCTAGAGTCATCCCTGTACTCTCAGGTCCTTGGCAGTGTTTTGATGTTGTTTCACGATGTATGATCGTTGGTGTTTTGTATATCCTGCGGTTGGCCGGATGTGGGTCTTTATGTATATGAACAGGTGGTGAACTCATGTGATGGATATACAGTCGTTCCTTTGGGCTGTGGACACGTATCAGATCTTGTATATGTACATATAGCTTGTTTCCTTGCAGGATGAGGACTGGAATGTAATAGTTTCTCAATTTATCAGCCTTTCGCAAACGATTTTAATTAACTCATATTTTTGGTAATCTATAGTTATGGTGATTTCCGCACGTTTTTGCATAACACCTCGCTGTCTGTGTGATAGTGGGATGTGTTGCCACAAGTTTGGTATCAGAGCTCTAGGTTCGCTGAGTATATAGGGATTTAGGACTAGGTTGAGTCTGTTCTTGTGAGCTTTCCAGGTTTTCTTACAATATCCTCTGCCCTCAGCAGAAGAGAAGCCAAGATGTCTGGAAACCATGAAGAACATGCTCCTGAGTATAGTGATGCTGCATCAGTGGATGGAGCTGCAGGACAGGCACATGAAGATCAGGTGCCTGAGGTTCCCCAATCTAACCCAGCCATTCTTGAACATCCTGCTTACCAACAACTTATGGGGTAGATAATGGCTACGATGAATCTCATGGTTGAGCGATTACCAGTGCCTCCTCCGCGAGCACAGGTTCCCCATGGAGAAGCATCGGGTATCGGGAAGACCTTTGAGCGGCTTCGCCGAGTTGGAGCTTCGGATTATGCTTGAACGGCTGATCCAGCAGATGCAAATTTATGGCTGACAAGTCTTGAGAAGGCTTTCCAGATCCTCGACATCCCCAAAGAAGACAAAGTAAAGCATGTTGTCTACCTTCTGAAGGGTAGTGTTGGTCACTGGTGGACCATCAAGGAAGAGAAGCGGCCTGGTGAGGTGATCTATTGGGAAGTGTTCTGGCGTGATTTCGTCACCAGATACTTTCCAAAGATGTATCTGGATGAGAAGAACAGTCAGTTTGAGAGGTTGCGACAAGGAACGATGAACATCACCGAGTATGAAGCTAAGTTCATGGATCTGTTGAGGTTTTGTCCTCATATGGCAGTGACAGGTGAGGAGCAGATCAGACGCTTTGAGAAAGGTCTGAGTGCTGAGTTGACAACACATGTTTCTACGTTGGAAAACCAGGAGCGGTTCGCTACGTTTGTGGAATCTGTTCGAAGGATTGAGAGGTCAGTAAGGGAGAAAAGAGAATCCATGTCTCACCAAATACCTGGTCAGTCTCAAGGACAAAGGTCTGGAAGTTTTAAGAAGCCGAGATTTTCTACATCGCCAGCATCATCAAGATTCCATGCCCAGACGCAATGGACGTCAAGTAGGGGTAGGGATTGTAGTAATGTTCCAAGTGGAGCCCCCGACATAGCATCAACATCGGTAACTGGATCTTCCAGACCCTATTTTGCACCCAAGGTCTGTTATCAATGTAAGCAACCGGGACATCTAGTAAAGGATTGTCCAGACAGAAATTTGATGATGACTCAACCCCAGGGGCAGAGTCAGCAAGGCTCACAAAGGAGGCAATTTTTTAGTAACAATAGAGGACGTGGACAAACGTCCCAGATAGGTCAGATAAAATAGATTCATTCTGATGGTTCATTTTCTGATTCTATGTGTTAAAAAATAAGAAAGTAGATGTTTTTGAACTTCCTTTAACCAGTCCTATAAGGACACAAGGAAGAAGAGAACTTACATTTTACTCAGTGCTCCTTAAAATGCTTTATAATCTCTCTTATCTGTGTAATAAAAGATGAGATATTGGAGCAATATCTGAAGAAAATTTAGAAATGAAAAATCATGTGTGTATAAGGAGATGAGAAGTGAGGAATATGATAGTAAATAAAGTACATACTACCTAATCTCAATACTTGTATACCCTGGCCAGGTATATGATTATTGAAGATAAGGCAAGTACGAAACTCTTAGATTGTTGTCTTTTTTATTACTCTGATCAAGTAGTCATTCTGAAACAATCTAGAGAGTGTAACCCAATTAAATAGGAAAAACTGTGTGATCATTCCTAAATGGGAAGAGCTGTGTGAACATTCCCAATTAAATAGGAAAAGTTGTGTGATCATTCCTAAACGGGAAGAGTTGTGTGAACATTCCCAATTAAATAGGAAAAGTTGTGTGATTATTCCTAAACAGGAAGAGTTGTGTGAACATTCCCAATTAAATAGGAAAAGCTGTGTGATCATTCCTAAATGGGAAGAGCTATGTGAACATTCCCAATTAAATAGGAAAAGCTGTGTGATCATTCCTAAATGGGAAGAGCTGTGTGAACATTCCCAATTAAATAGGAAAAGCTATGTGATCATTCCTACATGGGAAGAGCTGTGTGAACATTCCCAATTAAATGGGAAGAGCTATGTGAACATTCCCAATATAGAGGAAAAGCTAAGTGAGCATTCCAAATTAAATAGAGTTTAGCTAAGTGAACTTTTCCAGACGAATAAAAGATGTAGCTCAGTTCGTGGCAAGATGTGCAGTTTTTCAGCAAGTGAAGGTTGAGCATCAGAAACTGGAAGTGGACAGATTGATGAAGTCTGCCCATTTCCTACCAGTAAAGACGACATATACAGTTGAGAAGCTTGCTCGAGTATATGTCGATGAGATAGTACGTTTGCATGGTGTTCCAGCAATGATAGTTTCTGACAGAGGTCCTCATTTCACGATTCGTTTCTGGGAACAGTTGCACAAAGCATTGGGAACACAGTTGAGGTTCAGTATCGCTTTCCGCCCGCAGATAGATGGATAGTCTGAAAGGACTATTCAGACTTTAGAAGATCTCCTTCGTGCTTGTAGTTCTAGGCAACTGGGATGTACATCTTAGTTTGATAGAGTTTGCCTACAACAATAGTTATTAGCGGAGCATTGATATGGCTCCTTATGAGGCTTTGTATGGAAGGAAGTGAAGATCTCCTTTGTGTTTGTATGAGTCTGGTGAGTATCAACTGTTAGGTCCTGAGTTAGTACAGCAGACAAAAGAACAGATCAAAGTGATACAGCAACAGCCGAAAGTGGCATAGGATAGGCAGAAGTCTTATGCAGATAATCGCCAACGACCTTTGGAGTTCCAGGTAGGAGACAAAGTGTATCTAAAGGTCTCGCCGTGGAAAGGTGTGCTAAGGTTTGGTCGGAAGGGTAAGTTAGCACCCAGGTATATGGGGTCTTACTCAGTTATAGCACGTGTTGTCAAGGTAGCTTACGAGTTAGAGTTGCCTCCAGAGTTGCACAGGTTGCATCCAATGTTCCATGTCAGTATGCGGAAGAAAAGTCATCCATATTCGGGAACAGTGATACAGCCAGTTGAGGTTGAGCTTGATACAGATGTGACCTACGAGGAAGGTCCTATGGCGATCCTTAACAGAAGGGTCAAGAAGCTGAAGAGGAAGGACCTGGTTCTTGTGAAGGTTCTTTGGCAGCGTCGTGGCATTGAGAAAGCCACGTGGGAGCTTGAGGAAGAAGTGAGGAGGAAGTATCCCTCGCTTTTCCCTTCGGATTTTGGGGACGAAATCCCTTGAAGGGGGTTAGCTTGTAAGGACCCTGACCTTCGTTTAGGGTTTACCCTGTTTGTTTTGCTTAACCTTGATGCTTTGGTGCTTGCTAATCACCTTTAGTGGTGATTAGGGTTTGGTTGTGCTTTGTTGAGAGTTGGAGGGGCTACTTGCAAATAACCCAAGTCTAGGGTTTTTGGGCAAGTTTGCCACCTTGTGAGGTGTTCCTCCCTCTCTTTGCTTCCTCTAGGGTTGAGAGGAAGGCTTGGGCTCGTTGCTTAAGTTCTTTTGGGCCTGGTTGAGCTTGTTTGGGCCTTGAGGTGCCTTGTTTTGGCTTGGTTGAGCCTTGTGTCGCCCAAGAGATGTTTGTGTCGCCCAAGATGATGAGTGTGTCGACCTAGAGGTGAGTGTGTCGGCCAACATGTGTGTGTGTCACCCATGGAGCCCTGTGTGTCACCCATGGTGCAATTGGTTGTGTCGACCATGCTCTTTGACCTAGCTTTGACCTCGTTTGTGTCACAACTAGTGGACACTTGGAGCTTGATGCATGCATGTGGCAAGGACCTTGGACAAGTGTTTAGAGCTTGCTAGAGTGGTGTCTTCAGCTCTAGGACAAGTGTCCCTAGGTGGATGACATCTTTCCTTGCTCTACCTTGTTTTCTCCTCCCTTTCTTCTATATAGGTGGTTCCTTTCCTTGCTTTGAGTTCCTTTGATCCTTTAGTTTCCTTATCCACCTTGAGTGCATGACACAACTCTTTTCCTTTGCTTGTGCCAGCCAACACCCCCTTGAAGGAGCAAGTGGTGGTCGACATCCCTTGAAGCTTGGAGTTCTTCTTCTTCTTTGGAGCTTGGAGCTTGCTTAAGGCGAGTTGCATAACTTCTAACCCTAACTACATTATCTCCTTTCTTGCTTATATGTTGTTGTTAGTTTTACATCTTGCTTAGTATCCTTGTTGGCCGATCCTTTTGGTATTTTATGGTGAGCAATACTCCTTTCTCTCTTTGGTCTAGAGGAGTGAGTTTAAGCTTCTAGTATCATGAGCAACACCCCTCTTTCATAGTCGATTGAGGTGAGCTTGTGTTCTAGTTGCTTGAGCAACACTCTCCTCTCACCATGGACTAGAAGGGTGAGCTCGGTTGTAGTGGACCTTGTTTTGGGTTGGTGTTTGTGTTTCCCGATGGGTGATAGGTGGTGTGTAAGACCCCTCTTTCTTGGTTGATTGAGGTGAGCCATCTCCTTGACCCTCTTAGGTTTTGAGCACCTTGTGTTTGAGGAGGAAGACGGCCATGTATGTGTGTGAGTTGGCCGACAGGCCCGTGATGGACGATGTGTTTGCTCTTGTGTCGGATGATGTGTGGTGGTGTCGGGCGACACCCCTTGTTCTTGTGACAGGCGTCACAACTCTTTTCCTTGTTTTGTGTCGGCCATTAATGAAATGACCGACACCAAATTGACAATCAGATTAACGAATGCAGAAGCGATTAGCAGTGGAATTATCAAAAAATCAGTAAAAATTTAAAACTTTTGTAAAGAGATCTTTGAAAGATAAAAACTCTTTCATAAACAACATGATAGGTCATTTACAAACTGATCCATGATACATATCTGTCATAAACACATCTCGAGCATTACAACAAAACCCACCTTGTTAACTGTACAAGGTAAGATATAAAATCTCGAGGCATCATGCCAAAATCTCAGATATACAGACTCCTAGGACCTGAGAGTACAGAGACGACACAGGACATACTATTTACACAACATGACAGACAATGTCTCCACCTGAGGATCACTGTTGTCCCTGAGACTACTGCTGCTGCTGCTCACCCACTGATGGGTTCCTTCGTCCTCAGTGTCTTCCTAAAAGTTGAAACCCACGGGAGTGAGACAATTTAAATAATTGTCCCAGCGAGAGTTATAACTCTCCACCAGAAGCTTTGTTATGAAAAAGAGAACAACATAAATAGTAGGATTATAACATTCAACAGCAGGTAATATTATATAAACTAAGTGAAACAATATCCTTATGAGCAATCATTTCAATTATAGCTTAATTGAAAGATCAGGCATATAATAATGAGGAATATGAAAAGCATGTGTACTAGTTATTTAACTAGATCACTATAACAATGTATTGTCAATCATTGTTTCTCGTAGTTCCATCTAAGCAATTATGCTATGCAGCTGATTACGTTTTACAAACATATTTATGCCCTGAGGAGATGAGTTACACCTCTCATACTCCAACCGACCATCCTTAGATCGCAATCGGTACCATACCTAGGTCATCAGGAGAGCCGGATTCCTATGACATCATCACTCCTCAGTCAGTATGAGGATCGATATGCAGGACATCTTGTGTCACTGCTACAATAGCTTTCCAGGGTATTCTGGAAACTTCGCTATTCAGAGCTACAGTGGCATTCTATACTCTCTTCGCCATCGAGGGATTTCTTGTTTATCTCACATCGATGCGGCATTAACAAAATCATCGGGAGATTAGTGATACATCTTCCCAGCATAATCATATAATGAAGGACTGAGAGATTAATGATACATCTCCAATCATATCCAACATTAGGACTTAAGGATATTTGCGTCCATTACCCCCACATACTCAAAAGTATGTGCTCCAGGAGTTTCCTTAGAAAAACATGTTTCACCATCATATATTTTCTGACAATGATGGATCTATGGTCAGGGCTCTACTTGATATCATTATACTTGATTAGTTAAGTACCTTACAACATTCCTTAGCATCAAACATGTTCAGGCATAACCTAATAAAACAATTGCTATAAAGAAAAGGTACTATTGTATCAAGTTCACATCACATATTGTTAACCTTGGGATATCAATCCCTAACCATCTCATCATTGTGGTTCAGGAGAATGGTTATTCAAACCCTCAGATTATCATAACACTTGCTACCAAGTGACATATAAACAACAAGTCATCTAACAACATGACCTTGATTGAAGCAATGTATATACTTTTCACATATCATTACTCTAAAAGCTTATAATTGTTTTCAAGGAATATGACATCATAACTCATACCTGGCTATGATCACCTAATAATATCAACCTGTATGACTTATACAAATAAGGGCATGCATATATATATATAACAATGTTAGCATAATACCAACACTTTTCAATTTTTATATAGGACACCACGGCTGTGCCACCTTGCACGGTCGTGCAAAGTAAGGCTACCACGGCCGTGCTCCCTTGCACGGTCGTGCAAGCTAAGGCTACCACGGTCGTGCTCCCTTGCACGGTCGTGCTACAGCAGATCATTACATGATTCATATTTCTATCTATCTATATATATATGTATTCTAATTTCTCATTCTTTCAAATTGATTAGGTCACATCGACCCTTCAATCAAGTACATACTACCATGGTTAACATAGTGTATCAAGCTATTAATCCTATAAACAATTAAGAATTCTCCCTTTAATTGGTTCTTAATCACTTAGGTATTATTAGGGTTTCAACCTTCACACCTTCATTGATTATCATTACTAATCATTATTGGATCAATAGAACATTCATCATCTTAATTCTCAAAGATTCAATCACATTGGACCTCCACTTCATAAGGTATCCAATTGAATTAGGGTTTCCAATGTTGATTCCTTCAATCTTTGAATTCATGGAACCAATCATTAATTGGACCTATACTCATACCTTAATTGAGTTTAATAGGTCAACCTTCAACTGATTTGTCCCTCACTTGACCCTCAATTGACCATAAATTAGGGTTTAACTCAATTGAATTAGGGATTGGAAACAATAACCCTTCAACATATTTCAATGTGGGACTAATTGATTTGAACCTATTGAACCATCATTACATTGGGACATGACCTGACCCCAAACGGTCTTGAGGTCGTTTGGATGACCTCCAAACGGTCTTGAGACTGTTTGCCCATCATATCATCAAAATCTAAGTCAACCAATTAAGGTTTGGATCATTGGATTGATCACCAAAACAACAATTGATTACATTCCAACTTAGTATCATTGTATCATCAATTGCTTAACCATACTCAACCCTAGACCTCCAAACGGTATTGGGTGACCTCCAAACGGTCTTGAGACCATTTGGATGAGTTCCAAATGGTCTTGAGACCGTTTGTCTCACCCAACCCTTGGATTCTAGTGAAAAATCATTAGGGTTTGAGCTATTGAGTTGATCATCAAATCAACAATTGATTGCTTTGTAATTGTGTACCTTTGGACCTTCAATTGGTCAACTATACTTGACCCCAGAACTCCAAACGGTCTTGGGTGACCTCCAAACGGTCTTGAGACCGTTTGGGTGATCCCCAAATGGTCTTGAGACCGTTTGGGTCAATCAACCCAAAACAATCAACTCAATTCAATGAAAATCCAACACTTAGCCGATTAGGTTTCACACCACATCTTTGGATCTTCAAACACCTATCCATACTTGACGCTAGACCTTCAAACGGTCTTGGGTGACTCCCAAACGGTCTTGAGACCGTTTGGATGATCCCCCAAATGGTCTTGAGACCGTTTGGGCAAGAAAACCCAAAAAGTCAAATCAATCAAGTTGAAAGTCAGCACTTAATCCAATTAGGGTTTACATAATTAATTAGCCTTAAACTCACGATTCCTTTGGAGTTAATCCCTCAAATTTGGAGGGTCATTAACCAACATGATTATGAACAGGAATCCCAAACGGTCAATGCTTGGTCAACTCACTCATACGGTTTGAAACCGTTTGCCCAAAAAGTTCAAGTTAATCAGATTGGAAAATCAGCACTTAATCCAATTAGGTTACCTAATTGTTTAGCCTTTAACTCATGATTCCTTGGGAGTTAACCTATAAAATTTGGTGGGTTATTATACGACATCATTAGGAATAGTAATCCAAAACGGTCCACGCTTGGTCAAAGCCCTCAAATGGTCTTGGAGACCGTTTGCTCCAACCGACCATGTGAAACCGTTTGCCCCTCAAACGGTTTTGCAAAACCCCCAAACGGTTTTGCAAACCGTTTGACCAAGGGTGCAAGACCATTTGCTAAAGTGACATAGGTATTCATGCCCCCCTTCTTCTACCTCCAGATCCAGGTCTGTTCCTCATGGTTTTAGATGCAAGAAAGCAAGGAAGGATGGGGGAAAGAAGAACAAGCTACTTTTGCAAGTACAAAGATATGCATAAGAAAGCAAAAGGTTTAGAGTTATAAAACCCACCTTAAGGTCGTTCCTTGAGCTCCAAGCTTACAATCTTCCAGTCTTTAATGGTGTCTTGAGATCCACAGGTCGGCCAAGGGTGTTTCTCCAAGGAAAGGTTGGGAAAAGATGGCTAGAAAGAAGAAACAAGTAAGGAAGACCATAAAACCAACCTTGCACCATGAATTCCTCCATGAATTTGAGCAAGATGATGATCAAAGCTTACCTAGAACTGCTTGGCCGTTCTCCTCTTCCCCAGAGCTCTGTCCTAAGTCGGTCTAAGCAAGGGGATAAGAAAGGAAGTGAAGGAAACGATCCTTGCTAAGTGAGAAAAGGTGTATATATACTTTGGGTGAAATTCCAACATAAGGACAACTTGTTTCTCCATTTCTCATCTAGGTCCCTCCCTTCTTCTAAGCCACGTTTCTCCCTTCAATACTTAAGCAAAACTCATCTTAAACCCAAGGTCTAAAGGTGAAGAAGGCCAACTTTTTACTAAGTTGCACATATAGAAGGGTTATAAGGCTTATAACTTGATTATTTAATTCATAAGGGTTATCATTCTTATTTGATTATTCAATTGAAGTGACCTCTTCATCATTATTACTCTAAATGATGACAAGAGTCATAAAAGATACTCTAGAAGGTGTATTTTACAAGTTGCACCCTATATTTTGGGTAAATTGCACTTTACACCAAAACTAGAGTTTTAAGTACAAGGATTGCTCCACAAGCTGCATCTTGGTGCCCAAGCTTGGAGAATACATCATACTTCATCATATTCATTCTTATGATGTCTCAACACCAAAGGAACATCTTAACATGTGCAATTTGCAAGTTGACCCATTTTAATTGGGTAATTTGCACATAGGTCCCTGTATTACAAAACAATATTACAACATTGTTCAAAAGGGACAGAAATGGAAATGTATGTTCCTTAGGAGCTTTAATTACATACCAAAAAAATAATCACAAGTATCTAATTACATAATTAAGCAAAACACCTAGGGTTAGTTCATAACCCAGGTCAGGGATGTTACAAATTATCCACCCCTTACAAGGATTTCGTCCCCGAAATCAACAAAACATATTAAGAGAAAAGAGCAGGGTATTTACTTCTCATCTCTTCCTCTAGTTCCCATGTGGCTTCTTCAACACCACGGTGATTCCAGAGGAATTTAACAAGACTTATGTCTTTCCTTTTCAGCTTTTTAATTCTTTTATCAAGGATGGATATAGGTCCCTCTTCATAAGATATATCATCATTCAATTCTACCTCCATAGGTTGTAGAACTGACTCGGTACCAGGGTGACATTTCCTCAGCATAGAAATGTGAAACACAGGGTGTAACCTCTGCAACTCTGGTGGCAACTCTAGTTTATAGGCTACTTTTCCAATCCGTTCAATGATTGGATAAGGCCCCATAAACCTAGGAGCTAACTTCCCTTTCCTTCCAAACCTCAGAACTCCCTTCCAAGGTGAGACCTTGAGATACACTCTGTCTCCAAACTGGAACTCCAAGGGTCTATGACGCTTGTCAGCATAAGATTTTTGCCTATCCTGTGCAGTCTTGATCTGTTGTTGTATTACTTTGACCTTTTCTGTGGTCTGCTGCACAAGATCAGGACCTAACAATTGATATTCACCGGTTTCATACCAACATAAGGGTGATCTACAATGTCTACCATATAAAGCTTCATAAGGTGCCATGTCGATGCTATGATGATAGCTATTGTTGTGGGCAAACTCTATCAAGCTTAAATGCAGATCCCAACTCCCTGTAAACTGAAGAACACATGCTCTCAACAAGTCCTCTAAGGTCTGTATAGTCCTTCCCGACTGTCCATCAGTCTAAGGATGAAAGGCTGTACTAAACCTTAACTGGGTACCTAGAGCTTTGTGCAATCGCTCCCAAAAATGAATCGTAAACTGAGGACCTCTATCTGATATTATAGTGACAGGAACTCCGTGCAATCGCACTATCTCTTCAACATACAACTGTGCTAACTTCTCAGCAGAATAGGTTGTTTTGACAGGTAAGAAATGCGTTGTCTTTGTCAACCTATCAACTATTACCCAAATGGAATCATGTCCTTTGTTTGTCCTAGGTAGGCCAACAACAAAGTCCATAGTTATGTGATCCCATTTCCACTGTGGTATGGGTAAAGGTTGCATTGTTCCTGCAGGCTTCTGGTGTTCAACTTTCACTTGCTGACATACAGGACACCGCATAACAAATTAAGCAACATCCTTCTACATCCCAGGCCACCAATACATATCTTTCACATTTCGATACATCTTGGTGCTCCCTGGATGCATAGCATACATCGAAGAATGAGCTTCTTCCAGGACTAACTTTCTCAAATTATCCACATCTGGTACTATCATCCTTCCATGATAACATGCTACTTGATCATCTGAGTCATGGAAACCATCTCGTTTCTCATCACCAAACTCCGATCTGATCTGCTGAACTGCATCATCAACTTGATGTGCCTCCTTAATCTTCTCTCTCAGAGTAGGTTTTATATGCATCTCAGCTAACAACCCGGCTAACAATGACACCTTAAATTGTACATTGTCTTGCCTCAAGGAGATAAGCATATCTCTCTTAGAGCATACTAAAGAGTTTAGTTGTGCCCTATCTAATGATGGTGTTGCTGATTTCCTACTCAAAGAATATGCAACTACATTGGCCTTCCCTGGATGGTAATCAATTGTACAATCATAGTCTTTGATTAACTCCATCCAGCGTCGTTGTCTCATGTTAAGTTCGTGCTGAGAGAAGATATACTTAAGGTTCTTATGATCAGTGAAAATTTGGAATGTCTCTCCGTAGAGATAGTGTCTCCAGATCTTCAAGGCATGAACCACAGTAGATAGCTCCAGATTGTGTGTCGGATAATTATCCTCATGTTTCTTAAGCTGTCGAGAAGCAAAAGAAATCACTTGTTTATCCTGCATCAACACACATCCGAGTCCATTCTTGGAGGCATCACAGAAAACTATGTATCCTTTTCCTTGCTCAGGTAACACAAGTACAGGTGCACTTGTCAACCTCTCCTTCAACAACTGGAATGATTGCTGACACTTATCACTCCAAACAAAAGGAATATCCTTCCGGGTCAACTTTGTCAAAGGTAGGGCTATGGAACTGAAGTTCTTTATAAACCTTCGGTAATAGCCAGCCAACCCTAAGAAACTACGGATTTCTGTCGGTGTCTTCGGCTGTTCCCATTGTAGGACAGATTCTACCTTTTTAGGGTCAACACGAATACCCGAGGCAATTATCACATGTCCAAGGAAAGATACTTCCGGTAACCAGAACTCACACTTGCTAAACTTAGCGTATAGCTTATGTTCTCTTAGCAAAGCTAGAGCCTGACGAAGATGTTGTTCATGTTGCTGAGCATCTCTACTATAGATCAGAATGTCATCTATAAAGACAACCACACACTGATCGAGGAAAGGTCGGAAGATTCTATTCATGAGTTCCATAAATGCAGCTGGTGCATTAGTTAGTCCAAACGACATAACTGTGAACTCATAGTGACCATACCTTGTACTGAAGGCAGACTTGGGTATGTCACTGTCCTTAATACGGAGTTGATGATATCTTGGCCTCAAATCTATTTTTGAGAAGATGGTTGCACCACGCAACTGGTCAAAAAGATCATCAATCCTCGGCAGAGGATACTTATTCTTTATTGTCACTTTGTTTAGTTGTCTGTAATCAATGCATAACCGCATCGATCCGTGTTTCTTTTTAACAAAGAGAACCGGAGCACCCCAAGGTGAGGTACTCGGTCGGATGAATCCTTTCTCAAGCAACTCTTGCAGTTGTTTCTTGAGTTCCGCCATCTCAGCAGGCGCCATCCTATACGGTGTTTGTGCTATAGGTTTTGTGTCTGGGATTAGATTGATCTCAAAATCAATTTCCCGAGGCGGTGGTATACCTGGAAGTTCTTCAGGAAATACATCTTCAAATTCCCTGACTATAGGAACTTCGGCAGGGTTAGGACTTTCCATGGTAGTATCTACCACATGGGCCAAGAATGCATAACATCCTTGCCTCATCAGCTTCTCAACAACCATAGATGACACAAGACAAGTGGGTAGAATCTTTCTCTCTCCTTGAAAGATCCATGTGTCGCTTTCATCAGCAAACACAGCTTGCTTGGATTCACAATTCAAAACAACCTTATACCTTTCCAATGTATCCATTCCAAGGATTATATCAAATCCTTGCATGTCAAGTGGTATTAAATCCACTTGAATGCGATGTTTAGAAAAGAAAAGGATGCAGGGAGAGCAAACCTCCTGCAACACAGCATACCCTCTCAACAGAGTCTCAAGCAACAAGCTATCTGCCCTATGACTGATTGTCATATTGCAGTTACGAATCACTTTTCGAGTGATAAAAGAGTGCGTAGCACTCAGATCAATCAAAACAGATGCAACGCAAGAAGTAGACATATCAGAATATAACAATTCCATCTGACTTGCAACAACCCTAGGGTTGATAACTGCATCAGGTGGATTCATTGCGTAGAATCTTGCCGTCGCCTGTGGTTGATTTGGTGCTTGATGACTAGATGCTGATGATCCAGCTTGGGATGCTTGCCCACGTCCTCTAGCATTACTTGGAAATTGTCACCTTTGAGATCCTTGCTGATTCTGCCTCTGAGGTTGAGTCACACTCACGTCTCTGGCTCTACAATCCTTCATCAAATGTCCCATCTTTCCACATATGTAACAACTTTTGTTCAGTTGTTGAGGTCTGGGTGGTCCTGTAACTGACATAGATGCTGAACTGTGAGCCCCTTGTAGTGATAAGCTTCATCCTCTACCCCTATTTGACGTCCACTGCGTCTGGGTATTGGATCTAGGTGGTGGTGTAGGCGCAGAAAATCTAGGCTTCTTGAAGTCTCTAGATGAAGATCCCTGGAACTGAGGATACCTCTTATGGGTTTGCCTCTTCTCTGCTACGGATCTCTCTATCCTTCGGACTGACTCAACGAAGGTAGCAAACCTTTCCCGATTCTCTAGGGCAGACACGGGAGTAGTCAACTCGGCATTCAACCCTTTCTCAAACCGTCTAATCCTTTCTTCATCTGTAGCAGCCATGTGCGGATAGAACCGCAACAACTCCATGAACTTAGCTTCGTATTCGCTAATGTTCATCAATCCTTGCCTTAACCTCTCGAATTGAGAGATTTTCTTGTCCAGGAATGTCTTACGGAAATATCTTTTAATAAATTCCCGACGAAAGACTTCCCAGGAAATCTCCACACCATGCCTCTTCTGCTCTTCCATGGTCCACCAGTGGCCCACACTCCCTTTGAGAAGATAGACAGCATGTCTAACCTTCTCAGCTTCAGAGATATTCAGGATTCTAAAGGCCTTCTCCAACTCAGTTAACCACAGGTCGACATCTGCCGGATCAGCTGTTCCAAAGTATTTAGTTGCTCTGACTCGGCGTAATCTTTCAAACGTCTTGCTGATTCCTTGTCCTTCTGGATGGGTAGGTGCCCTAGGTGCAGGCATAGGTATCCTATCTGTGATGTGTGTCATGACAGTCATAAACTACCCAAACATGGTCTGAACGGCTGGGTTTCCCATGTCAACTGGGTTGAACTGGGGTGGCTCCAAAGGTGGTTCAGGTATAGGTTGCTCTACTTCTGGACTCCTTGCACCTCCTCGGGGTGCAGCAACACTACTCTCTGCCACATACTCCTCATGTGGTCCAGACATCCTTACTTATCTTCTTCTCCTGAGGAGCAGAAGAGACTATTAGATATACTGGAAAACACTAAGAATAGACTCGACATCCTAAGTCCTATGTCTCTGTAGACTCAGCGAACCTAGAGCTCTGATACCACTTGAAACGACCGACACCAAACTGACAATCAGATTAACGAATGCGGAAGCGATTAGCAGTGGAATTATCAAAAAATCAGTAAAAATTTAAAACTTTTGTAAAGAGATCTTCGAAAGATAAAAACTCTTTCATAAACAACATGTTAGGTCATTTACAAACTGATCCATGATACATCTCTGTCATAAACACATCTCGAGCATTACAACAAAACCCACCTTGTTAACTGTACAAGGTAAGATAAAAAATCTCGAGGCATCATGCCAAAATCTCAGATATACAGACTCCTAGGACCTGAGAGTACAGAGACGACACATGACATACTATTTACACAACATGACAGACAATGTCTCCACCTGAGGATCACTGTTGTCCCTGAGACTGATGCTGCTGCTGCTCACCCACTGATGGGTTCCTTCGTCCTCGGCGTCTTCCTAAAAGTTGAAACCCACGGGAGTGAGACAATTTAAATAATTGTCCCAGCGAGAGTTATAACTCTCCGCCAGAAGCTTTGTTATGAAAAAGAGAACAACATAAATAGTAGGATTATAACATTCAACAGCAGGTAATATTATATAAACTAAGTGAAACAATATCCTTATGAGCAATCATTTCAATTATAGCTTAATTGAAAGATCAGGCATATAATAATGAGGAATATGAAAAGCATGTGTACTAGTTATTTAACTAGATCACTATAACAATGTATTGTCAATCATTGTTTCTCGTAGTTCCATCTAAGCAATTATGCTATGCGGCTGATTACGTTTTACAAACATATTTATGCCCTGAGGAGATGAGTTACACCTCTCATACTCCAACCGACCATCCTTAGATCGCAATCGGTACCATACCTAGGTCATCAGGAGAGCCGGATTCCTATGACCTCATCACTCCTCAGTCAGTATGAGGATCGATATGCAGGACATCTTGAGTCACTGCTACAATAGCTTTCCAGGATATTCTGTCAACTTCGCTATTCAGAGCTACAGTGGCATTCTGTACTCTCTTCGTCATCGAGGGATTTCTTGTTTATCGCATATCGATGCGGCATTAACAAAATCATCGGGAGATTAGTGATACATCTTCCCAGCATAATCATATAATGAAGGACTGAGAGATTAATGATACAACTCCAATCATATCCAACATTAGGACGTAAGGATATTCGCGTCCATTACCCCCACATACTCAAAAGTATGTGCTCCAGGAGTTTCCTTAGAAAAACCTGTTTCACCATCATATATTTTCTGACAATGATGGATCTATGGTCAAGGCTCTACTTGATATCATTATACTTGATTAGTTAAGTACCTTACAACATTCCTTAGCATCAGACATGTTCAGGCATAACCTAATAAAACGATTGCTATAAAGAAAAGGTACTATTGTATCAAGTTCACATCATATATTGTTAACCTTGGGATATCAATCCCTAACCATCTCATCATTGTGGTTCAGGAGAATGGTTATTCAAACCCTCAGATTATCATAACACTTGCTACCAAGTGACATATAAACAACAAGTCATCTAACAACATGACCTTGATTGAAGCAATGTATATACTTTTCACATATCATTACTCTAAAAGCTTATAATTGTTTTCAAGGAATATGACATCATAACTCATACCTGGCTATGATCATCTCATAATATCAACCTGTATGACTTATACAAATAAGGGCATGCATATATATATAACAATGTTAGCATAATACCAACACTTTTCAATTTCTATATAGGACACCACGGCCGTGCCACCTTGCACGGTCATGCAAAGTAAGGCTACCACGGTCGTGCTCCCTTACACGGTCGTGCAAGCTAAGGCTACCACGGCCGTGCTCCCTTGCACGGTCGTGCTACAGCAGATCATTACATGATTCATATTTCTATCTATCTATATATATATGTATTCTAATTTCTCATTCTTTCAAATTGATTAGGTCACATCGACTCTTCAATCAAGTACATACTACCATGGTTAACATAGTGTATCAAGCTATTAATCCTATAAACAATTAAGAATTCTCCCTTTAATTGGTTCTTAATCACTTAGGTATTATTAGGGTTTCAACCTTCACACCTTCATTGATTATCATTACTAATCATTATTGGATCAATAGAACATTCATAATCTTAATTCTCAAAGATTCAATCACATTGGACCTCCACTTCATAAGGTATCCAATTGAATTAGGGTTTCCAATGTTGATTCCTTCAATCTTTGAATTCATGGAACCAATCATCAATTGGACCTATACTCATACCTTAATTGAGTTTTATAGGTCAACCTTCAACTGATTTTTCCTTCACTTGACCCTCAATTGACCATCAATTAGGGTTTAACTCAATTGAATTAGGGATTGGAAACAATAACCCTTCAACATATTTCAATGTGGGACTAATTTATTTGAACCTATTGAACCATCATGACATTGGGACATGACCTGACCCCAAACGGTCTTGAGGTCGTTTGGATGACCTCCAAACGGTCTTGAGACCGTTTTCCCATCATATCATCAAAATCTAAGTCAACCAATTAAGGTTTGGATCATTGGATTGATCACCAAAACAACAATTGATTACATTCCAACTTAGTATCATTGTATCATCAATTGCTTAACCATACTCACCCCTAGACCTCCAAACGGTCTTGGGTGACCTCAAAACGGTCTTGAGACCATTTGGATGAGTTCCAAATGGTCTTGAGACCGTTTGGCTCACCCAACCCTTGGATTCTAGTGAAAAATCATTAGGGTTTGAGCTATTAAGTTGATCATCAAATCATCAATTGATTGCTTTGTAATTGTGTACCTTTGGACCTTCAATTGGTCAACTATACTTGACCCCAGACCTCCAAACGGTCTTGGGTGACCTCCAAACGGTCTTGAAACCATTTGGGTGATCCCCAAACGGTCTTGAGACCGTTTGGGTCAATCAACCCAAAACAATCAACTCAATTCAATGAAAATCCAACACTTAGCCGATTAGGTTTCACACCACATATTTGGATCTTCAAACACCTATCCATACTTGACCCTAGACCTTCAAACGGTCTTGGGTGACCCCCAAATGGTCTTGAGACCGTTTGGGCAAGAAAACCCAAAAAGTCAAATCAATCAAGTTGAAAGTCAGCACTTAATCCAATTAGGGTTTACATAATTAATTAGCCTTCAACTCACGATTCCTTTGGAGTTAATCCCTCAAATTTGGAGGGTCATTAAACAACATGATTATGAACAGGAATCCCAAACGGTCAACGCTTGGTCAACTCACTCAAACGGTTTGAAACCGTTTGCCCAAAAAGTTCAAGTTAATCAGATTGGAAAATCAGCACTTAATCCAATTAGGTTACCTAATTGTTTAGCCTTTAACTCATGATTCCTTGGGAGTTAACCTATAAAATTTGGTGGGTTATTAGACCACATCATTAGGAACAGTAATCCCAAATGGTCCACGCTTCTTCAACGCCCTCAAACGGTCTTGGAGACCATTTGCTCCAACCGACCATGTGAAACCGTTTGCCCCTCAAACGGTTTTGCAAAACCCCCAAACAGTTTTGCAAACCGTTTGACCAAGGGTGCAAGACCGTTTGCTAAAGTGACATAGGTATTCACGCCCCCCTTCTTCTACCTCAAGATCCAGGTCTGTTCCTCATGGTTTTAGATGCAAGAAAGCAAGGAAGGATGGGGGAAAGAAGAACAAGCTACTTTTGCAAGTACAAAGATATGCATAAGAAAGCAAAAGGTTTAGAGTTATCAAACCCGCCTTAAGGTCGTTCCTTGAGCTCCAAGCTTCCAAGCTTCTAGTATTTAATGGTGTCTTGAGATCCACAGGTCGGCCAAGGGTTTTTCTTCAAGGAAAGGTTGGGAAAAGATGGCTAGAAAGAAGAAACAAGTAAGGAAGACCATAAAACCAACCTTGCACCATGAATTCCTCCATGAATTCGAGCAAGATGATGATCAAAGCTTACCTAGAACTGCTTGGCCATTCTCCTCTTCCCCAGAGCTCTGTCCTAAGTCGGTCTAAGCAAGGGGATAAGAAAGGAAGTGAAGGAAACGATCCTTGCTAAGTGAGAAAAGGTGTATATATACTTTGGGTGAAATTCCAACATAAGGACAACTTGTTTCTCCATTTCTCATCTAGGTCCTTCCCTTATTCTAAGACACGTTTCTCCCTTCCATACTTAAGAAAAACTCATCTTAAACCCAAGGTCTAAAGGTGAATAAGGCCAACTTTTTACTAAGTTTCACATATAGAAGGGTTATAAGGCTTATAACTTGATTATTTAATTCATAAGGGTTATCATTCTTATTTGATTATTCAATTGAAGTGAACTCTTCATCATTCTTACTCTAAATGATGCCAAGAGGCATAAAAGTTACTCTAGAAGGTGTATTTTACAAGTTGCACCCCATATTTTGGGTAAATTGCACTTTACACCAAAACTAGAGTTTTAAGTACAAGGATTGCTCCACAAGATGCATCTTGGTGCCCAAGCTTGGAGAATACATCATACTTCATCATATTCATTATTATGATGTCTCAACACCAAAGGAACATCTTAACATGTGCAATTTGCAAGTTGACCCCTTTTAATTGGGTAATTTGCACATAGGTCCCTGTATTACAAAACAATATTACAACATTGTTCAAAAGGGACAGAAATGGAAATGTATGTACCTTAGGAGCTTTAATTACATACCAAAAAAATAATCACATGTATCTAATTACATAATTAAGCAAAACAACTAGGGTTAGTTCATAACCCAGGTCAGGGATGTTACAGTTAGGCCTTGATCAGTGGATGCAAGACATGTGGGTTGAGTTATCTCTCTTTCTCTCTCTTGGACGTTATGTTGGGTGTTTGACCTGGTCACTAGCCCCTGTGACGGGCGTTGCCTTGTGGTTGTGATGGGCGTCACACTGCTGTGTCGGCGGATAACTCCATGTGAGACGGGCGTTGCCCGATAGGTGAGGAGTGCCCGACACCCTACCCATGTCGCACGACACTCCCCCTTGTAACACTGCATCACATGCTGGTTGCCTTGGTGGCAACGCAGTGTTGCTGCTTGCTTCTCCATCGACCTTTATGTGTTGATCCTTGGGTGAGGACAGGTTGCCCAATACACCTCTTTTAGTGAGAGTTTAGGTATCTTTTGTGAGGGATCCTTGTATCATGAAAACAGCCTAGTGGTATATGTCTTTGCATAACGATGGTGACTCCTTATATAGATGATGATGCACGTTATCATAAGCTTCACCATTTATCTTAGCCTGGATACACATATGAAAGTGATTATCTATTAATGCTAAGGAGAATAATGGTAAGAGGTTTACCTAATGAATGGTGGCGGTAATAGAAATGATAATGGTAAGAGGTTTACCTAATGAATGGTGGCGGTAATAGTAATGATAATGGTAAGAGGTTTACTAATGAATGGTGACTGTAATAGTAATGATAATGGTAAGAGGTTTACCTAATGAATGGTGGCGGTAATAGTAATGATAATGGTTAGAGGTTTACCTAATGAATGGTGGCGGTAATAGTAATGATAATGGTAAGTGGTTTACCTAATGAATGGTGGTGGTCATAGTAATGATAATGGTAAGTGGTTTACCTAATGAGTGGTGGCGGTAATAGTAATGATAGTGGTAAGTGGTTTACATAATGAATGGTAATGGTAATGGTAGTGGTAATGATAACGCTTGTCTCTTATATTCAACATGACTATACGCATGAAGTGATCACCTTGATTATTTGTATAATACTGAAATGAGGATAAGCATAAATATGGTTTACGCACATGATCATCAGTTGACGTATAATTGATAAGTATAGAATATTGAATGTCATCTCGTAATGGTAAGCATAGTCCTTCTGTTGAAACTATGATTATTGTATACCCTAACCATGCAAGTGATGATTAGCTAAGAACATGCTATGAGAAATATGTGATGAGTAACATCACTTTGATAATTACTCTTGTTGAAGAGGTTGCATGTATGATGTGTTTGTCCCATGATGATGATGTAAGCCTTGAGAGGCAGTGGCAATACCCGATGAGGGATTGAGATCCCATGGTATGTGATGATCCTTGAGATGGATCTGGATGGTTGGCAAGAGGCCAACTGATAACATGTGATGTTGGATCCTTGAGATGGATCAGGTTGATGTGATTACGATAAAAGCATAATGTTGAATTTTATATTATTTATTCTGCTATATCTTGCATGTTATACAACTTGGTTGAATCTTGCAATCCATCTAAAAGATACTAAATAACCACAGTGGAATATATCATGTAGTTTGCCCTGGCCATAGATTCATCATCGTCAGCAGCTGGTGATGGTGAAACGGGTTCTCCTACGGGATAACCCGCAGCACATATTGTTGAATATGCGAGGTTGCTCCTAGCCTAAAGTGAGGAGGTAAGAGTGCAACTTCGGTTGTAGACTCTAGGGTGCGGATTCAGGCCCGTAGCCCAAGTATGTGAAGAGCATGGTGAGCAGGCCCATGGCTCAGGATATGTGATATGAAGGACATGAATGTGTTCATGGCTCAGAGCACGGTGAACATGCCCGTGGCTCAGATTCACTAGCGCCGATACCTGTACCGAGGCGGGCTAGAAAGGGTAGCCTGTGGAGCTGACCCTGTGGCTAAGGCCACTTAAGCATGAGATTGTGGTCATGCTTTGGTTCTCGTGCCCTGACCACGAGGTGGGATGTCATGAAGTCCGGCTCTTTCATTGACCTTGAATGGCACTAGGCTTCGCAGCTGAAGGTTGGATTTGAACGGTACAGTTCACTTCCTCAGGGCATTATAAAATATGTAATGCATCCGTATAGTAATTACTAAGGCAAAACACGGAACATTGGTTGAGGCCTTGTTTATGTAGTTAATCCATTATATCTTGCGGTTACCTCTATATTCCTCAGGTTATGTGTCAATATATCTTATCTTGTTAATCATGTGACATAGCAATATATCTTATCTTGTCAATCATGTTCCATTGAGAGATACTTGGTTATATGACTTTCGTACAGCTGGTAAGCTTGTTGGTAAGAATAGATTTGCTTCACATAAACTACTCTTGTTGTACCTGTTATCAGTTATCTTCTGTTATAGCTTTATCTTTCTGAGGTTCTGTAGTTTCGGCGGGGAGTCATGTTTCTCGCTGGGACAATGTTGAATTGTCTCACTCCTCTGGTTTACACCCTTTTTAGGTGGTCGAGCTAGACTTGGTGGTGGTCGCGGAGTTGTGTCCGAGCAGCTAGACGAGCAGTAGAAGGCAAGCAATGGATATGTTGCTGTTTTGGATGTTTTGTAGTAGAGTCTAGAGTCATCCATGTACTCTCAGGTCCTTGGCAGTGTTTTCACATTTTTTCACGATGTATGATTGTTGATGTTTTGTATATCCTACGGTTGGCCGGATGTGGGCCTTTATGTATATGAACAGGTGGTGAACTCATGTGATGGATAGACAGCCATTCCTGTGGGCTGTGGACACGTATCAGATCTTGTATATATACATATAGCCTGTTTCCTTGCAGGATGAGGACTGGAATGTAATAGTTTCTCAGTTTATCAGCCTTTCGCAAATGGTTTTAATTAACCCGTGTTTTTGGTAATCTGTGGTTATGGTGATTTCCGCACGTTTTCGCGTAACACCTCGCTGTCTGTGTGATAGTGGGATGTGTTGCCACAGAAAGAGTGTTGAGGTTTAATCACTACATGATTATTATACATGTATGAATTTCTCTCTCTCTCATCCTCTCTAGGATGTTGATTACTTCAAGCTTGATTAGATTATGTCAACCCTTCATTCAAGTACATACATTTAGAATTAGCATAGTGTGTTGAGATATTGCTTCCATAAGCATCAAAGATTAACCACTCAAAAGGTATTAATCACTTAAATACCTTAAAGGTACAACCATTGTAATTATCTTTGATAAACATCCTTATTACATGGTTTGAATCAATTAGACCTTCAAACGGTCTTGAGGTATTGGACCATCAAACGGTCTTGAAGTACTTTGACCTTCAAATGGTCTTGAGGTATTTTGACCTTCAAACGATCTTGAGGTATTGGATCCTCATACAGTCTTGAAGTACTTTGACCTTCAAACGGTCTTGAGGTATTTTGACCTTCAAATGGTCTTGATGTATTGGACCGTCAAACGGTCATGAAGTACTTTGACCTTCAAACGGTCTTGAGTTATTTTGACCTTCAAACAGTCTTGAGGTATTGAACCCTCAAACGGTGTTAAAGTACTTTGACCTTCAAATGGTCTTGAGTTATTTTGACCTTCAAATAGTCTTGGTCCAAAACTCCAAATGGTCTGGAGACCGTTAGACCTTAAACGATATTGGTTCCAAAACTTTAATCGGTCTTAAGACCGTTAGACCATAACACGGTCTTGATCTCAAAATCACTAAACGACTTGAGATCATTTGAATTAAATATTAATTAACCTCAAATAGTTTGAAACTGAATGGCCCTCAACCGGTCTGAGACTGAATGGTCCTCAAACGGTCTAAGACTGTTTGGCCTCAATTAGCTTCAAACCGTTTAGCCCTAAATTAGGGTTCCTTAATCAATAGATTTAGGGTTTCCACTCATTGAACCATCCAACATTAAGGCCATTGAAAATAGATCAAATTGTAACCCTTGGATCGCCATCCATCCATGACTCCTCTTGACCTCAAACAGTCTTGAGATCATTTGACCTCAAATGGTCTTCAGACCGTTTGAGCCATTCAACATAGAAATTGACTCAATCAATTTAGGGTTTCAAAAAATCAATCCGATTAGGTTTTGTAATCAATGGACCATCCATTTTTGAAAACATTATAATTAGATCAATTAGAACCATTGGATCTTCAATCATCCACATCAGAAATTGACCCCAAATGGTCTTGAGACCGTTTAACCTCAAACGGTCTTTAGACCGTTTGGTCATCAAGTTGAAACCGGTTGCACATGATTTTTCTTAAGGTGTGTGCTAAGATGACATCATCATATTCAATATTCAAACCTTCGAAATTTTGTTGTGATATTTCTGGTGATTTCATCAATTAATCTAAATAAAATTCGGGAATGAAAAAGGAATCAACATATGATGAAGAAATGAAATCAATAATGATATTTAAGGGTTCAAGTTATATAACCCACCTTAAAAGTTGAATCCAAGCTTCAAGATTGACGTCCTCAATGGTGATTGAAGCTTCCTCAACTTCCCAAGGTATGTTCTCAAGTCTTTGAGTGAAAAGAATGGCTAAAGTTGAAGATTGAATGGAGAAAAGAAGAAAATAAGCATTGAATTTCGATTTCCACCATGAAATCAAGGTTGAAGATGACCATTGAGCTTACCTACAGGTTGGGGCACGTCCTCCTATTTCTCCTAAAATCCCTTGTGTTCGTCCAAAACAAGGAAAGAAATTAGATTCGAAAAAGAGTCTTTCATGTGGGTGAAAAATGGAGTGTATATATGGGAATTTCAAGAGAGAGAAAGTGTTATAAAAATCCTTCAATTCCTTAAATTGGTGCCACTTATCCCCCTAACTTCCTTGCATACAAATACATCATCCTATCCTTCAAAAACCTCTTCTTTATCCAGGAATTAAAAGAAAACAAATTAAGCACCTTAATCAATATAATAATAATATCCAAGAATGAGTGGATATTACTTTTTCTTTAACTAATGTGAGTGGACTCTTCACTCACTTTAGATATTTCGGTGTCATTTTAAGGCAAAAGGACGTCCACACCTATAAAAATTCAACCATCAAACTTTTGGTTGAAGGGCACTTTCATTAATATATTTATTTTTGCATTAAATTGAATTCAGGTTTCAATTATGCTTAAATCTTGATTATTTTAATATCAAGATTCTCTCTCCTCCAAAGAGATTCAAATGAGACTCCCCTATGATTTTATTGTCTCTAATTGATACCAAGAAACATTAGGGACTCTCAAGAAGTGGTATTTTGCATTTTGAACCTTAGGTTTTGGGTAAATTGCACATTACACCAAAACTAGGTTTTAATGCACAAACATTGCTTAATAAGCTCTTTCTTGGTGCTCAGGCTTTCACAAGCCATACCTCTATATCATTCTCATTCTTATGATTCTATAAAACTTTAGGAACATTTTATCATGTAACATTTGCAAGTTAACCCCTCAACTTGGGTAATTTGCACTTTAGTCCAAAACTTGCAAAACATTGTTTTCAACATTATTCAGAAAGGACTATAATTGAAACATAAGTTACTCTTGAGCCTTAATTACTTTTCAAAATATAAGAGCAAGCATATAATTATCTTTATGAAACAAAACATCTAGGGTTAAAGCATAACCCAGGTCAGGGATGTTACACATTACCACTTGGTACGTGTGGATTCATTGAAAACATGAAGGTGGATAGCTTATTATAGCATAAGGTTGTTTGGACTATGGTTCCAAGATCATAAAGTTTGTGATGATTTTGCTTTTGATCCTTCCAATAATTAGGAAGACTCCTCTTATATGTCTTGATATTTGTTATGTTGGTAAAAGTGGATGAGAAAATGATGGGAGTTCCTTATAGCACATGAGGTGGATACCAAGGTAACGAATCCTAGAATCCAAGATGTATCAATAGTATGAGAAATATGTGAAGGTTGGAGATGTTTATTAAATGAACATTCCAAGTGTTTCTCTCCCTTAGAGAGAGAAAGTGAGTTGATGACGACCCTCTAAATGTTGTTTGGAAGAAAAAAAAAGTGATTATGTAATGTTGTGTATGGTTCAGTGATAGTAGGGCAAGACCACTATCAAGGATAGATGGTTTGTTAGTTTATAGATATGTGATACTGTGTTCCTTTAAGATAAACCTATGATCAAATATCAATGCATACGAATTATATTGGATGACATAATTTACATGACCATGATGAGTTTAGAGTTATGTCCTTTAGACTAACCAATGTACCAATAGAGTTTATGAATAGGAGGAAAAAAGTGTTGAAGTAATGTCTTACAAGTTGTAGCAAGCTTTGAATGATGACATGTAAAAGTATTTCAAATATGGTCAAAAATATGATCAATATTTCTTAAAAAAACCTTAGGGTTGTCGAAGCAGCAAAAGCTATGAGACAATTTGAATAAGAGTGAGATGGGGTTGATTAAATTTCTGTATGGGATCATGATATGCATTCTAAGTAGGTTGTGTAAATCCTAGTAAGGTGAAGATAGTGTTGTCGTTTCACCCCTAAAATGGTTGAATATGAATGATGTTTCCTTGTATGGAATGATAGGTGCCAGCGTCAACATTTCTTTTGATGTTGAAAAAGAACTAACAAGTGTTCCAACGTCAGTGTATCTAGAAGAAAAAAAGGATGGATACATTGCCTTTTTTTATGCTTCACGGAATGGTGTGGGACACATGCCATGATTGGTTAAAAGCTAGAAAGTATGACTTTTGAGTAATGTATTGATAGAGTAGATATAATTTTAGGATGATATCTAGAATTAAAAGTTGAACATTACTACTAGAGTTATACATATGACACAACAAGTTTCTACATTCCATATTGAGAATGTCTTCTTAGGTGGGTTTTTTTGTGTTGACCCAAGATCAGATATGTATGAATGATGTGACATCACCATGATATGTTACCATGTGAAGGTAATAGGATGAGGTGTAAAGGAAGTACCCATCTTTGTTTACCTTGTATTTCTGGGGCGAAATCCCGGTTAGGGGTTTATAGTTGTAAGGCCCCTAAACTTGCTTAATGAGTTGAATAAGCTTAATTATCATAATTGACTTTCTTATAACCCTAATATAACCTTATTATATGCTTTGAAATCATAAGACAAGATTAAGTTTCAAATTTGGTCCAATTTGGACACTATTTGAGCAAGTTATGCAATTTTATGCACATTTTGGACATTTCTACAATTTACCCAATTGAGAGGTTTTCATTGCAATTTAAAAATTTAATTATGTTCCTTGGATATTGTCTCATAATTCTTGAGCTAGTTTATCCATGTTTCACCTATTTAATCCTTGGTTTGAAGGTGTTTTCTCTAAGGGAACTTTAGGGTTTACCCCTTCACGGATGATCTACCTTTAGTAGCTATCAACTAATGATATTATGTGATTGGCTGGAAAATTTGACAAAGGAAAGCTAAGAAGGTCTATAAGGATGGTGGGGGATATTCTTGTGTATGTACTTGTATATTCTTAATCGTTTAAGGCCATAGAAACATGAGGAAGCTACTTTTACACCTCATGCTTGCTTCCATCCTTATGCATGGTCTATATTTACCTCTTCCTTGCCCAAGTATGAAACTATGCTTGCTTTCTCTTTCCTTTAATCTGGATCAACGACTCCCCTATGTTTTTCTGTGGATCCAAGTGCTCTAAGGTATAATACAACCTCTTTTTGGAGAAGAAGGTCTCCTAGAGCTCCATTTAGCCCAACCTAGGGTTTCCAAGGTCATCTTCTAGGGATTCCGACCAAGGCAAGTTATTTTCTTCTTTAATTCTCCATTTTTATTTCTCTTCTCCTTCCTTAGACCTTCCCACAGGTCAGAACCTTTCTGTTCCATGGTAGAATTTGTTCTAAAACTCTAAAACCCTACCTTTCTTGCTCCTTATGCTTAGGGTTTGCTCATTTGATGAAGAAAGGTGCTAGATGGACGAGTTCATAGCTTATGCTTGAATTTTTTACCCTACCCGCTCGAGTTTTCTTCTGTGTGTAGTTTCATCTTCTCATTATAGGCAAGTTTTATAACTTTCTCCACGTTTATTGCTTACCATAAGCTTGCTAGCTCATGTTCTTGCTTGAAAATGATGATTCATGCACTAAAAAGATATGCTTGACTTGGATTTCAGTTTCTTTAATGTTTCCTGTTCTGATTTCAGTTCTAGATGAACCTGTGATCATGTGTAAGTTATTCGTAAGGTATAATATGACTTGGATCAGGTTGGTTTGACAACCTATGGTGCTAAGGCACCTATCAGCCAATGGTCAATTTTAGGGTTTAAAGCTGAGTTCTTATATAAATCCATGACCCGATGATGTTATCATTGCAACAACCCTATGATGTTGTCTTCATGACAACTGATGGTCGTGATCAAAGGTGTCAAATAATGGCGAAATCCTATGGTCACCCCCTTAGGTCAGGTTTTGGATCAATTAGAAGTTTAATGATCAATCATTAAGTACCCTACTGATGTTATCAATCAATGATGACATTAGCTTAATATTTGATATTGACTAATGAATATAGTGTTGATCAAACATCCTATGGTGATTTAATGGTCACTAATGATGACACTGACAATTCGGTACATTAACCCCATTTTTAGGCACTTTTTTGACATTTGTGGGCGCTTTAACCACAGTTTTAGGCGCATTGGCCTATAAACTAGGCACTACATTGACAAATAGGCGGATTAACCCTATTCTTAGGCACATTAACCCACTTTAGATACTTCAAACCAATTTTGGGCGCATTTCCTATCTACTAGGCACATAATAGTAAATTAGGCTCAAATTGCCACTG
Source organism: Alisma plantago-aquatica (assembly GCA_963693085.1). Taxonomy (NCBI): domain Eukaryota; kingdom Viridiplantae; phylum Streptophyta; class Magnoliopsida; order Alismatales; family Alismataceae; genus Alisma; species Alisma plantago-aquatica. The sequence continues at coordinate 473,678,721 of OY856410.1, forward strand.
CACTGCAAATAGGCGCATTACCCCATTTTTAGACAATTTGACTCACTTTTAGGTGCTTTTACCCCATTTTGGAGTGCATTGGCATATAAATTAGGCAATACACTAACAAGTTGGCAGATTAACCCCATTATTAGCTGCTTTTACCTACTTTTAGGCACTTTAATCCATTTTGGGCGCATTCCCTATATATTAGACACATTATAGTAAATTAGACTAAAAAGGCACTAAACTGAAAACTAAGTGCACTAAACACATTTTTAGGTGCTATAACCACATTTTTGGCTCATTTTCCTATATATTAGGCATGCAACTATAAATTAGGCTCAAATTGTGACAACACTGAAAAATAAGGCCATAAACCCCATTATCAGCTTTTTAACCCAGTTTTGGCGCTTCAAACCCATTTTGGGGATCATAGGCCTATAAATTAGGCATTGCACTAACATGTAGCCACATTAATCCCATTCTTATGCACTTTAACCCACTTTTATGCACTTCAACCTATTTTTTGGCACATTTCATGTTTATTAGGTACATACTAGTAAAGTAGACTAAAAGAGGCACTACACTGACAAGTGGGCACATTAACCCCATTTTTAGGCATTCAACCACATATGTTGGCGTATTGGCCTATAAATTAGGCAATTTACTATAAATAGGCTAAAATTGCCACTACGTTGACAAATAGACACATAAACCCCATTTTTAGGCATTTTAACCCACTTTTAGATACTTTAACTCCATTTTGGGGAGAAGTAAGCGCCATATAGAGGGCTGCTTTGTTGTTGGGCTATGGCGATTTAGGGCGCCTCGGCTAGGGTTCACATTGGACGGCGGTGAGCTTGGAGGGAGGGGGTTCCGACTATCGATGCACGCCTCCCCACTCCCCCTGGGCCTTTCTCGCTCAGGCGTGTCCATGATATGACGACGAGTGGGGGGCGGTGGAGGCTCGGTGGACTCCATCGAGCGGCACAATGCTTGCTGGAGCTGAAGTCGCGGTGGTGTCGGACCGTCGGCTGCGACAGGACTCAGAGGCACACCTCAGTCCTCCTGTGAGCGGCGCCCTCATCGCTCTCCCTTCTGCCGGATCCAGCGACTTAGCGCTTCCCCTTCCCAGTCTGTTTTGTTGTTTTTTCAGTTTAGTTTTAGGTTGTTTTGTTGGGTTAGTCGCTGGTTCTCAACCTTGGTAGTCATCTTTCTCTTAGGCGTTGGTAGTTGTTTTTTTTTACTCTCCTTGCGTAAGAGTGGCGTTTTGCTTCTAGTCTGACTAGAGCACGTTTTGTTAAGCGTCTCCTCAGGTTCCTTCTTGGGTGGTCAGTGAGATCAGGCGCCCCTTGGTGCTCCAGGCAGAGGAGGAGTAAGTTGGGTTTGGGCTTCGTGCGGGTCTTCCACCCCCTGTTCGCAATGGTGGTCGGGAGTGGTGGTGGAGTTCCCGACAACTTCTACTCCCCGCCTTTGTATCCGCATGAGCCATCCTTCCTCTATATCTGCATCGCTGGGGTTTGGCCTCCTTCCCGGGCCTTCTGGTTGGTGCAACCTTAGTGCGTCGCTGGTAGTTGTGTTTCTCGTCCTGTTTGGTGGGGCGTGATGCGATGATTTTGAGTCTCATTTATAGACTTGTTTTACTTGTGTTTTATGCATTTATTGGTCATTTTGGTGGTTAATATTGCATAATTCATCTCTTTTGGTCTGTTATCCTTCTCAGTATCAAATCTCCTTTAATTGAGTATTTTGAGCATAAATGATTATAATAATATGTTTTATGTCGGCTTATGTGGATTTGTGTTGCAATTTTAGGAAAAACAAATATCTGCTGCCGTCGACACCATCGACGATGGTCGATACCATCGACACAACCACAGGCGCCCAGCTGCAAGGAGCAGCAAGATCTCGATAGTATCGACAGGAGAGTCGATGGTATCGACACCGTCAAATACTTGTTTTCTTTGGATTGATCTAAATCTGACAGCTGTGGTTATTTCACGACTTGATTGAGGGATTATACCTAATGATGGCCGCCCAAAGCGAGACATCACGTCATTAGCCGCTGCACATAACCTGAGAAGGTGTAGAGAGGAGAACGGAGCCCAGAAGCACGCCCCAGCTATTCCGGATGTCGAAGAAGATGCTCTCCACCGCCGAAAGGCTGTTGATCGCGGATTCCACGCCAAGGAGCACTTGGATCTTCTCCGTTCAGGGGTTTTCACTCTTAATTCACATTTTACCTATGTGTCCCTTTTTCTCTACCATGTTTTGTGTCGAGATGAACATGTGGGGCTAATCCCCTTTGTCTTTAGGACCGGGAGTAGCCTGGGAAATCTTCGTATGACAATTTTATCATAGTAATTCATCTTTTATCTCTTAAATCCGTGGTATAATTTTGTTTTCTGAGTTATATTGTTATGCTTGATCACCATAATAATAATCTAATGCCCTTAATTGCTTTGAAAGAAGAATTAACAGCTGAAAAGAGACAAAATTCACATTAATTGACAAATCCCTTGAATAAGGTGGTGTAAGGTTAATGGTGGATAGCGAGAGATCATTTTTAATGCACCTAGTTTAGGGTATAGGTTACTACGACGGTGGAACTGACCTAGATATAGGTAGTGAATTGTACCACGACAGTGGGCAATTATGATTTCAGGCCACTACCCAGATAGAGAGATAAATCTGAGTAATTAGATAGAATTTCATACAATGACAACCCGTGGTGAAACCGTAATCCTAAAGATCTCATTTTAAATTGATTAAAACAAACATTTAATCGATTGCTTTGTTTTATTTTATTTTCCTTTAATTTTACAATCATCCTCCAACTTTTTAATGGGTCTAGGTGATTGCGAGTAGTTAGTAGTAGTCACCAAAAATTCACGTGTCCCTGAGTTTGACTCGGGCCTCACAAAAGGCCTATATTACATTGACCGTACACTTGCGTTATACGCACGTAAAATACATGTCAAGTTTTTGGCGCCGTTGCCGGGGACACGACAAATTTCGGCACTACGAGTGTTGCGAGCGGCCACTCTAGGCCACATTTTAATTTTATTATTTTGAAATCATTTCATAAATTCATAATTTATTCTCTAATTTTTTTGGTAATCGACAAGCATTGTACTGAACTTAAATTTTCACTTTGCAGAACTGTGCATGGTGCAGACGCGTAGCACCGACTACACGCAGCACACACATGAGGTTCCTCTGTCGGGACCTGAAGACGAGGACTACTACGAGCAAGATCAACAGAAAGGAACAAACTCAGAATCCGAACAAGAAGAGATGGCTGAGGAACAAACAATATGGGAGAAGATCAAGGTGTCTTCTTCATCCACTTCAAAGGGGCCGATCAAGAAGCAGGAAATTAATATTCCGACATACAAGATCGATCCTGCGCTAATCAATTTGGTGAAGTCGAATGCCTTCCATGGGCTCAAGAATGAAGACCCAGTCACTCATTTAAGCCAATTTGTGGAAAATTGCGACATGGTCAAAATTGGTAGGTTTCCACAGGATGTTCTCTACTTGAAGCTCTTCCTGAGTTCTCTAGCGGGAAATGCATGTGCGTGGTTACACAATCTAGATGACGAATATGTGGAATCCTAGAACCACATGGTGGAGGTTTTCTTCGAAAGGTTCTTCCCACCCGAGAAGACCAATGACATGATAAGGAAGATCCACAACTTCACTTAGAAAGCAGGAGAGACCTACTCTGAGACCTGGGAAAGGTTTCAGTTCATGCTTAGGCGGTGCCCGCATCACGGGATTGACAAGGAGACACAGGTCAAGATCTTCTATTTTTCTCTCTCTGAGCATGATAGAAGTAACCTCGATTCCGCAGGCTCAGGTTTTTTCTTGAACAACACAGACACAAGGTGTTGGGAAATCCTCAAGAACATGGCTAAGAAACAATCGTGGGGTGACAGGGACGTCGTTGAGCACGTGAGAGTTGCGGGGGAGTCTAAAGCAATTAAGGAGCTGAATGAGAATATGGACCTTCTCGCGAAGAAATTGCTTTCAAAGGAAGATGTTGAGTCCGAGGATGAGGCTCAAGTCAAATTCATGCGGCAACAACAAGGCTACAAGAATAATGATTACTCATGGAGGAAGGATAAGAAGTTCTCCTGGAAGGATCCAAACAACTTCTTGCAGGATCTCGATGCTAAACCCCAGCCAGCAGCGGAGGACAAGAGCACGGAATTGCTAAATCAAGTGATAAAGAAAAATTAGGAATTAATGGCTATGTTTGGGCAACAGATAAAGCAACATGGGGAATTTATGAATCAGTTCGGGCAGACACTGCAGAGCCATGAGGCTCAGATGAGAACAATAGAGACGTCCATGGTGCAAATGGCAGCCGAGATAGCCAATCTCAAGAAGCCGGCACATCAAGGTTTTCCAGGTAACACTAATATTCCAGGAGGAAACCAACATGAGAATGCCATCTTGCTAAGGAGTGGCAAGAAGCTGTTAAACCCCCGAGCCAATGAACCAAGCAAACCCCAAGCAGAAATTGAAGGTGAGGCCACTGAGGAGCTGCAAATACCGGTCACAGAATCAGTTGATGATATACCAGTGGATGCTACTGAAAATCCTATTGAAGATGAGGAGGAGATGAAAAAGAGGACACCGTATGTGCCACCGCATCAAAGGGCACCGACTGTCCCAGTCCCATATCCGAATAGTGCAAAGGCAAGGAAAGTGGATGCCCAGTTTAAAACGTTTCTGGACAGTTTCAGAAAGCTCTCCGTCAACATCCCATTGTTGGAAGCAATAGAGCAAATCCCATCCTATGGCAAGTTTTTAAAAGACATCATAACTAAAAAAAGGAAAATTCCAGACACGGAGGTTGTAGTGCTTAAGGAGTAGGTGAGTGCCTTCATCATGGGCACATTGCCACCAAAGAGGCAGGATCCAGGTTGTTTCAACATCTCTTGTTACATTGGAAAGGTAAAGTTTGGTGAAGCACTATGTGATTCCGGGGCAAGCATAAACTTGATGCCCCTTTCTACATTCAAGAAGCTGGGATTAAAAGAGTCAAGGCCGAGCAACATGACAATCCAACTGGCAGACAATTCTGTAGTGAAGCCATATGGTATATGTGAGGATGTGTTGGTGAAGGTAGATCATTTTGTATTTCTAGCAGATTTTGTCGTAATGGAGATGCAAGATGAGCAAGGCAATGAGCTACTACTCGGACGACCCTTCCAAGCTATAGCCGACATGATACTTGAGATGGGGAGAGGTCGTTTGACCTTGGGTATTGCTGATGACCGCTTTGAGATGGTCATGCCTTCCAGCACCACGTCATCTAAAGCCAAGGAGCAGTGCCACATGGTAAAGCATTTTGATCGCAATATATCACTTTGTCTAGGGAAGCCATTTTTAGACATGGCTCATGTAATGAGTAAGGTGGAGAAAGGGACATTGACAGTTGACATCATGGAGCAAACTAAGGTGGTGTCCCTTAGAAAAGCTGTAGGTTTTCCTAATGATGAGGAGGAGGACATTCCCCCCTCTACTGAGGATGAGGCTATAGCGAGTTCAGTTTTTGACACATATCCTGAGTTACCACTTGAAGCCTGCTTAGTCAACATCACACATGATTGGACGAGAAGCAAGTCACTACAGGAGTGTGCCAAAATGCTTCAAGTGTTACCGTGCTTCTATGATAGGTACTACGAAGACTTAGGTGAGCTCCCACCTCCGCTTCAATCATCCTTAATCAGCCCACCGGAATTGGAGTTGAAGCCATTGCCACCGCACCTAAAGTATGCATTTCTAGCCAAGGAAGAAAAGTTGCCTGTGATTATATCGGCTTATCTGAGTGCCGAAGAGGAGGACCAGCTGCTTATTGTGTTGAAGAACCACCGAGGAGCATTTGGGTGGTCAGTTGCAGACATCAAGAGGATCTCCCCTACATTGTGCCAACACAAGATTCGGCTCGAGGAGGGAGCCTAGCCGGTGATTCAACCACAACGTCGATTAAATCCCAGCATGATGGAGGTTGTCAAGAAGGAGGTGATTAAGCTCCTTTCTGCAAGTATCATCTATGCTATTTCTGACCCGACTTGGGTGAGTCCCACGCAGGTAGTCCCTAAAAAGGGGGGAATCACTGTTACCCATAATCTTCTAAATGAACCTGTCACGACCCGCTTGGTAACCGGGTGGCGTGTTTGTATAGATTACCGTCGATTGAATGTCGCTACACTTAAGGATCACTTTCCTCTTCCGTTTATTGATCAAATTTTAGAGCGCTTAGCCGGCCGATCGCATTTTTGTTTTCTGGATGGTTATTCAGGGTACAATCAGATCTCGATTGATCCTAAGGACCAAGAGAAGTCCACCTTCACTTGTCCTTATGGAATGTTTGTGTACCGCTGTATGCCTTTTGGGTTATGTAATGCATAAGCGACCTTTCAGCGTTGCATGCTCGCCATCTTTTCTGACATGGTTGAACGCTGTCTAGAGGTTTTTATGGATGATTTCTCGGTCTATGGTGCATCTTTTGACAAATGCCTTTATAATCTTGATAAAGTTTTGCAACGTTGTGAGGACACACATTTGGTCCTCAATTGGGAAAAATGCCACATGATGGTGAGAGAAGGAATAGTGCTAGGACATAAGGTGTCTAGCAAAGGTTTGGAGGTAGACCCAGTAAAAATCGAAGTGATTTCTAAATTGCCCCCACCGAATTTGGTAAAAGGGGTACGAAGTTTCTTAGGACACACTGGTTTCTATCGTCGTTCTATAAAAGATTTTTCTAAAATTGCCAAACCTTTATCTGAGCTTTTAGAAAAGGATGCTATTTTTTACTTTAATGAAAAATGTCTACATGCGTTCAACGTGCTTAAGGAAAAGCTGATTTCCGCTCCAGTTGTGCAAACACCGGATTGGACCAAGCCGTTTGAACTCATATGTGATGCATCCGATTTTGCGGTTGGGGCTATCTTGGGACAGCGGGTGGACAATAAACCTGCTGTAATTTTTTATGCATCCAAAACTTTGAATGATGCCCAACTTAATTACACAACAACCGAGAAAGAACGGCTTGTCGTTGTCTTTGCTTTTGAAAAATTTCGGCAATACCTCGTTGGCTCAAAAGTCGTGGTATGGACAGACCACGTCGCTATTAAATAATTGATGGAGAAAAAAGATGCCAAACCTAGACTGATTAGGTGGATCTTGCTTTTATAGGAATTTGATATTGAAATCAAAGATAAAGCAGGCGATGAAAATGTGGTCGCGGACCACTTGTCTAGGTTAGAGAGGGTATCTAGATGAAAAGGATTTACACATACCCATTACCGAGACATTTCCAGACGAGCAGCTTTTGAAAGTGAATTTGAAAGACCCGTGGTTTTCTTTCATTGTTAACTATCTTTCTTGCAAAATCATCCCGGATGATTGGACGTACCAAGAGAAGAAGAGATTCTTTCATTCGTTACGTTATTATTTTTGGGATGACCCTATTCTTTTGAAACAATGCAGGGATGGTGTCCTATGCAGGTGTGTACCCGAGGAGGAGTACGAAAGTGTTCTTCGTCATTGTCATACACTACCGACGGGGGGTCACCATGCTAGTTCTCGCACTGTAGCCAAGGTGCTTGAGAGTGGCCTATATTGGCCTACTTTGTTTAGGGATGCTTACGAGTTTGTGAGGCAATGCGATTCCTGCCAAAGGGCGGGTAACATCTCGAAGAGACAAGAAATGTCCCTAAATGTATTTCAAGAGGTTGAGGTATTTGACTTGTGGGGTATAGATTTTATGGGACCCTTTGTGTCCTCAAATTCTAATTTGTACATTCTTTTGGAAGTTGATTATGTGTCGAAGTGGGTAGAGGCAATACCCACAAGGACTAATGATTCTGCAATATTGTGCAGGTTTGTCAAAGAGTATATTTTCTGCAGATTTGGTGTACCAAGGATGATCATTAGTGATGGGGGTACACACTTCTGGAATCACAAGTTCACGACACTATTGAAAAAGTAAGGGGTCAAACACAACATTGGTACCCCGTACTACCCGCAAACTCAAGGGAAAGTGGAGGTCTCAAATCGGGAGATTAAGAAGATCTTGGAGCGTACTGTGGTTTCCACGAGAAAGAATTGGAGTACCCTACTACCAGATATGTTATGGGCATACAGGACGGCATATAAGACACCTATAGGCACTACGCCTTTTAGGTTGGATTATGGTCGGGCCTGCCATTTACCGGTGGAGTTGGAGCATAAAGCGCACTGGGCACTTAGGAAGCTCAATTTGAGTTATGATGAAGCGGGCAAGAAGAGGTTTCTTGAACTCAATGAACTTGATGAGCTGCGAATGAATGCATATAAAAGCACTCGGATTTACAAGGAGCGCACTAAGTTGATCTACGATCGCCATATTCAGTTGCGCGTTTTCAAGAAAGGAGACCGGGTCCTCTTGTTCAACTCCAGGCTGAAGATGCATCCCGGGAAGTTGAAATCCAGATGGAGTGGACCATTCACTGTCGAAGAGGTTAGGCCACACGGCGCAATCATGGTGCACGACGGCAAGACAACCTTTCTGGTAAATGGTCAACGGTTGAAGATGTATTTTGTTGAAGATTTCACAAGGAAAGTGAATGAGGTCAAACCCATTGCACTTTAAAATTCATGATGAGCTTCATGTCATCTAGCCTAAGACGTTAAATAAGGGCACTTGTTGGGAGGCAACCCAACCATCGGTAACTTAATTTAGTTCCTTTCACGTTTGTAGTTTGGTTTGTTTTGACTTTGTTTTTAATGTAAAAAAGGTACCGTGATCGTTTGTGTAATGTGCGGGACTGAGGCAGAGTTGATACCATCGACACATTGGTCGATGGTATCGACAAGGGTACAGGTTGACGACTGCAGAAATTGCACTGCATCGATACCATCGACGGCCTCATCGATGGTATCGACACACCTTCAGGAAGATCGCAACACAAGGTCAATAGTATCGACACAGGCGTGGATACTATCGAGATCTCAGAAGATATTCAGAAGAAATTGTCTCAGTGAAATCGATACCATCGACGGGCCTGTCGATGGTATCGACACAGTCACAGGCAGAAGGCGGCCAACCAGCCTCGCGAGGGTGTTGCACTGAACAGAAGTCGATACTATCGACTTGCGTCGATAGTATCGACGCGCCACATCACCGATCCGCGAGAGGAGATCAACGTCGATCGCTGCAACCAGAAGGTCGATACGGGGGATGTGTTGATACCATCGACACATGTCAATAGTATCGACACGTCAGCGATCCGGGTTTTCAAATCCAGCCATCGACGACCGTCGATACCAGCGGGGGACGGATTGCATCGACACTTGTCGATACCATCGACTCGCATCGATGGTATCGACGGGCATACATCAGCGCCGACTTCAGTTATAAAACGGAGGGCTTGTCGTCATATGACGTCACACCTTCAATGAGTTCTTCCTCCACTTGTGCCGAGTGTCCCCCAGAGTGATTTGAGCCCGACTTCGAGCATCCAGGAGCACGTTCTTCATCGAGTGGAGATTTCCTTCTCCGATCTTCACCAAGCTCCTTCTTCTACATCTCTTTCTTCCACAAGCATGGTGCATGTTGCTGGTGCTTCTTCTTCACGCACCGACCTGATGCACATCCCGGAGTTCATTCCTCCACCAAAGGCATTGATTCCTCACCCGCGGATTGTTCATCCGTCTGCGGAGGTCAAGAAGATCTACGAGGAGATCATGAAGAGGAAACTTGAGCCGACCCGGTATGTTGACCGGGAGATGATCCGCAATTTAGGGTTCGAGGCTAACATGGCCTATGTCACTACTACAGAAGTGCCTTTTAGTGTCGGTTGTTTAACCCCCTTTGGCGTCGGTTTCGGAACGACGCCTATCTGGGCGCCGCTAAAAGGTTGGACACTTCAGCGTCGGTTAAAAACCCGACGCCTATTTAACATAAAGGCGTCGGTTTATTATAAAACACCGACGCCAAAAGGGTTCGCGCCATAGAAAACGGCGTCATCTAGGACGCTTTCTGCGTCGGTTATATACTAAAAAACCGACGCAGAAAAGTGTCCTAGATGACTCCCATTTCCTGTAGCGCGAACACTTTTGGCGTCGGTGTTCAACAAAAAACCGACGCTGTAAGTCTGTGCTGACGGTTATTGGTAAATAACCGACGCCTATATCTATTTTTTTTTTTTATAAATCTATTTGCAGGCCTGCTGTGGCTGGTCAGTAGGATGAGAACCTGCAGTTCAATTTTCTGAACTGCAGGTTTACGACATCCATTGATATCAGCCTACAAACAGGCCACAAACCTGCAAAATTAACATAAAAAGATTCACACAAGTAGATACATTCAGACATCAATTCAATTGTCACGTTCACACATATAGAATCATTCAAATACATGTTTTAACATTCAGAAACATTCATTTACAAAGTATCATTCATCATCACTATCAACATCCCAATTATATCTTACAGTTGCCATTGTTTGTACAACTATTGCCCATTCTTCTCTTACTTCATCTAATGCTTCCCTCGTATATGGAGCATGTACATTTTTTAAGTGTTTGCCTATAGTGTGGTCAGTTTTAAACACCTGCAAAGAGAATGATGTATATAAGTAATAATATAAAAATAAGATTGATATATTTTATACTAACTAATGAGACTATATATAATACCTCATGTATGGTATCGATGTCTTTCTTCGCCTGTGTATGGTATAGAACTCTCCTCCAGTATCTCCCTCACAGACTCCTGTGCGGAGAGGGACATTCCAACTCGAGATATCATCTTCCGTTGCCTCCTCCACAGCAATATCCTTATCTCTGAACATTTCTCGTAGGATTCTGAACCCCTCCTTCCCTCTACTACATCGAAGCCATGCCACAGTTGAACCCTTTCACCGAGCCCTACCCGGCCAAACAGACGTCGCCTGAAGTACCACCGTCGTCGTCGTCTCCACCTCCATCGCAACTTGCTATGCTAGTCCCGGCAGTTTATCACCCCACATGCTTTCCTCACCAGTTCCTGCCGCTAGACGACCACACAATGGAATCCAAGAGGATATGCAGGTGTTCGCCACAGACTATAGGATGAGTATACTCAGCTTATAGTCTTTGGCGAACTCCTGCATATCCTCTTGGATCCATTGTGTGGTCGTCTAGCGGCAGGAACTGGGGAGGAAGGCATGTGGGGTGATAAACTGCCAGGACTAGCACAACAAGTTGCGATGGAGGTGGAGACGACGATGACAGTGGTGCTTCAGGCGACGCCTACTTGGCCGGGTAGGGCTCGGCGAAAGGGTTCAACTACAGCATGGCTTCGATGCAGTAGAGGGAAGGAAGGGGTTCAGAATCCTATGAGAAACGTTTAGAGATGAGGATATTACTACGGAGGAGGAGGAAACGGTAGACGATATCTTGAGTTGGAATGTCCCTCTCCACACATCAAGTTGCTCCAGTGCTTCAGTGGGTACATGTGCATCATCAACCTAAAATTTGACAAAAATAAACACACTAAATTAGCATTTGTATTAAAAAAGCAAACATTACTCTAAACGTTTGTATTTTACCATTTTTGCAGCCGCCTCCGCGCATCTGAAAATGTCATTAAAAAGGCAAACATTTAGCATTTGTATTAACTAGAAAAAGGAAAACATTTAGCATTTGTATAAACTAGAAAAAGGAAAACATTTACCATTTGTATAAACATACATGTCTCTAAAATTGTGATCTTTTATCAATTAACAATCCTTCATTGTGATCTCCGCGCACATATAAGTCATCATTAGCTTCAATATTTTGTGGAGTTGGCAACCCAACTGAGAATGGACTGGAGTCATCATACTTATCATAGTACTCTTCTTCATCTATAGGATCTTCAATGAACTGTCTTTTACCATGAAGAACAACCGACCATTTATCATTTGCAGGATCATCGATATAGAATATTTGTTTTGCCTGTGATGCCAATATGAATGGTTCAGCCTTCTCGCCAATCATTTCAAAGTTCACCAAAGTGAAACCCAATTCATCCACTATAACTCCTTTGGTGTTATCAACCCAATTACATTTAAAGAGCGGAATATTGAAATCTATGTAGTCAAACTCCCAAATGTCCGGGTTGTTTAGGGCCCGATATCAACAATGACAACATAACGTACTTATTTTTCATACACAGCCAGGGAGGAAGATTGTATATAACAAGCATGACTGGCCAAGTGCTATGTTGGCTGCTCAATGTCCCGTACGGATTCATCCCGTCTGTACAAAGCCCAAGTCTTAGATTCCTGACTTCTTCACCAAATTCAGGGAACAATACATCAATCTTCTTCCACTGTGGGGAATCAGACGCATGTCGTAGGATCCCATCATTATTTTTCTTAACATCTGCATGCCACCTCAAATTCTTCGCATCTTTCGGATTTGCAAACAAGCGTTGAAACCGTGATGTTATAGGTAGATACCACAACACCTTGGCAGGAGAACCAGTTTTGGACTCCCCCGAAGTCGTCAATTTATATCGTGACGCACCACATTTTGGACAATCTTTCAAATCTACATAGTCCTTTTGAAATAATACACAATCATTCGGGCATGCGTGTATCTTTTTGGCCTCCATTCCCATTGGGCACAACATTTTCTTTACCTGGTATGTTGAGATTGGCAGCTCGTTTCCTTCAAGAAGAATTTCTTTCAACAAAGTCAACAATTCAGTGAAGCTTTTGTCGCTCCATCTATTGTTAGCTTTCAACTTATACAATCTCAGCACAGCGCTAAGCTTCGTAAACTTAGCACAGCCTGTGTATAACGGTATCTCAGCATCATGCACAATGTTTGTAAAGATAGGAGGTGGATCGGTGTGCTCTACCCTACAACTATCCAGCATCACATCAACAATGTCTGCTGGAACTGGTTCGTTCACATTTACGTCATCGGAGGCAATTTCTTCTTCCACCCAAGCACTGCTATTGACATCTACTGGATTCGATTTTGAAATCTCTCCATGCCAGTGCCATTCTGTATAGCCTTGTACAATCCCGTTGCACATGACATGACTTTTGATTTCCTCACCAGTGTTGAGTTTCAAGTTGTTACCGCAATGCCTACATGGACAGTAGAACCTATCTGTAGGTTTTTTCCTATGTTCCTCGGCAAATCTAATAAACTGATCAAGACCAGATATAAACTCTGGGGTACAACGATTACGAATGGACATCCATGATCTATCCATTCTATGATCAGAGAAAGCAAGTATATATTAGGAAAGCAAGTATATATTAGGAAACAAGTATATAAGCAAGTATGTCGTATTACAGTTCATCATTAAGAAAGATATAAGCAAGTATGTCGTATTAAAATAGACTAAACAATAAAAGAATTTTTTTTTGAGGCAAGACAATATGAGAAAATAGTAGTGTAATCATGTAAATGGGAACATTCATGGGAACACACACTTCAGTTATAAGCATTCATGTAGCAACTTACAGTTCCATTCATGGGAACACACACTTTAGTTATAACAATAACTAAACAAAGGGGTTGGTGTACCCCTAAACATGCGCATAATTAAAAAAACTATTACTACAGACAAGTCTAGATAGATAGACAACTAAATACTACACCAACATGGTCCCGCATGCATCAGTAACTTCTTTTTGATGATGAAGCTGTGTCACGAAGCTCCTCACTGTATTTAGACGAATCTGAACTGATAGGGGCCTCAGATTCAGATTTGTCTGAGCTGATATGCGACGTCGTGCGCTCATACCGCAGAAGATGATCGGGGGTCTCGCAGTTGTTGTTGGTTATCCAAACTTTGATGGAATTATCGCCAACTGGACGGAGAAAAAGCCTATTCCAACGGACCACATGCAGCTCTCCAATCCAATCACGCCAACCGGATTTTGATACAAGATTTCCCGCCAAATCATACTCAACCTCGATTACATGTGAATAATTTCCAAAAGTTAGGGTCACTTTACCAGGCATGTAGTGTCTTCCTTTTAGAAAACGCCAATGTTTGGGTATGACCAATTGGTTTAAGGAACGATCATCTAGGATGATGTCCAATTGTTCTTCAATAGGGAACGTTAACATTGACATAGAGGCCCAATTCATAGTCATTGTTATGGGAAGACAGAGACTGCACAATATTAGTATTAACAAAGTGTAAGTACATATAACGATGTTATATATTTTCAGAAAAAGTTGTATAACATCAGTTAACCTTTTAAACAAGTATATATTAGGAAACAAGTATATATTAGTCAATCTTGGACGGGTTTCTAGGCCAACAAACACATTTGATGTCAATCTTATATATAATAAATGTGTACCACCTATCCCATCCTTGAACACCTAATCTCACTTAGGATGTAAGTGTATAATGTGTATTTGGTTTTCAAGAAAATTTCGGCAGCATTTCCCCGTTGTTCTCTAAGTACATATGTACTTAGAGAACAAATGGGGAAATGCTACCGAAATTTTCTCGAAAACCCAATACACATTATACACTTACATCCTAAGTGAGATTAGGTGTTCAAGAACAGTCCCAAACTGGGGACTATCCAAGATTTACTCCTACTGAGTAAATCTTGGACGGGTTTCTAGGCCAACAAATACATGTGTTGTCATTCTTATATAAACCCTATAATTCATGAAATCATTCTAATTCAATTTAATATGTTCAGATCACATAATTATATAATGACATCAGAATATATAGAAGAATCATAATTAACATGATTAACAACATGCTCATCAAACTAGGGTTTTCTTGAATATCATCTAATAAATCAAGAATTTCATAGTTTCAAACATGCAATAATTCACAATGCAATGTTATAAACTATAGGCAACATGGATAGATGAAATAAATAAACATCCAGCATCTATCACTTATTCAATCTTCAAGAAACCTTGACAAACATCCAACATCTATCACTTATATAATTTGCATGTATATACACCCTAAAGTGCCACAAATCATATAATAAAACTATCATGTTATGATATTAGGACCACTTAAAGCAGATTAGGCACATTAAGCAAGCAGAGTAGGGAGCCAATTTCGTGCAAGCAGATTAGGCAACAGATTAGGTCAGCACATAAAGAACCAATTTCGCGCCTGGGTAGGTCTGCAGGTACCTGGGCAAGAAGAGTAGGGTGAGGTCGAGCTGGTTGAGTACGTGGGTGGCGGCCGACGAGCTCCAGAACCAGTGGCAGTGACTCCGACGAGCAGGAGCATCAGCCGCAGCAGGCAGGCAGGCGGCCAGGCGGCGGCAGGCAGGCGGCGGTAGGCAGGCAGCGGCCAGGCGGAGGAGAAGGAGAAGGGGGTACGGCGGCGCCAGTTCTCAGGCGTGGCAGGCAGGTGGGCACCAGGCGTTGCGGCGGCGCCGGTTGTAAGGCGTGCGGTGGCGCAGGCAGTTGGAGCAGGGGCGCCGGTTGTCAGGCGTGGCGGCGGTGCAGGGGTGCCAGAGAAGAAACGCGTCGGAGAGGGGCGTCGGAGAGGGGACGCTGGAGATGGGGCACCGGAGAGAAGCGCCGGAGAAAAACTAGTACCAGCAGCAGAGAAATCGCCAGAGAAATCGCCGCAATAGGGAAATAGGGTAGCAATGAGGGGAAGAGTCGGGCGATCGAAGGTTATGAAGTTCCCCAATAGCGTCGGTTGTTTACAACAACCGACGCCTAAACATATTTACCGTCGGTCGTTCGCAACATCCGACGTCCATTTGGACGATATTTTCGTGAAAATGTTTGGCGGGAACCACATTCAGCGTCGGTTATTAAAGGACGACCGACGCGGAAAAGGACACTTTTCGCGCAAATTTCCATCGCACATAAGCGTCGGTGTTTTAACTACAGACTCGACGCCGAAAGTGACATTATTTTTTTCGCTCGAAAATTGGATGAAATAATGCGTCGGTTTTGTATAAACAACCGACGCTGTATACAAAGCGGTACCCGTGTTTGGCTGGTCTTTGAATATAGACGTCGGTTCTTCTAAATAACCGACGCCTTTAATATAAGGCGTCGGTTTTCCTTAATAACCGACGCCCAGAAAAGCGACACTGAATGCTATTTCTGTAGTAGTGTGTTCTCAAGGGGCAGGCGCACAACACGGATAGAATGCCCGACGAGATGGAGTGCCATGCTGATGGCCAGCCGTTCTTCAATGATTGGCCTACTTACAAGGAGCTGGTGGCGGAATTCATGGCATCACTGGACGTATGCGTGGTGCCAAATGATATCATTGCCACAGACCGCGAGTGGATTCAGGGCCGTGTCTCTTTCCGGCTCTACAACCAAGACTACAATCTCACACTCAGTCAGTTCAATGAGATATACAACTGGAACCATGGGCAGTATGACTACCGGTGGCCGGACAACTGCACCGACTACGACACAATCTTCGCCGAGCTTGTGATGGTGCCGCCGGGCAAGTCTGTTAGCTACCACAACGCAGCGGTAGTAGATTTTGAGCATCCGTTGGTCTGGATTCTTCACCGGATGCTGTGTTCTACACTCTTTGCTAGGGGAGATTTGTCCCTTAGCAAATTCCATGAGAGACCTTTTCTTCTTGCATAAGCTTCTGAAGTGCCAAGAGTGCAACTGGGGCACATTCTTTCTACCGAGGGTGTTAGCGGTCAAGCAGAGCACGCGGAAGGCTCCAATTCATTTTGGAGGACTCATCACACCGCTGGCCCACTATTTGGGGTTGAACTTCCAGACCTTGACTCCTCTCTCCAACAGGAGCAAGGTTAATTTGCAGCATCTTCACCGCTCCAACCTTATTCTCTTGCATGATGAACTGGCATATGCACATTGCCACATCAACCACGCTTATCAGGAGTGCTCACTTCCCGACCCCGTCTTCAATATCGAGGGTGCGTAACACTTTCGATGGCCCATCATAGCCATTGCTGACTCCGATGAAGATGGCGGCAACGACAACAACGATGATGAGGCAGAAGAGGAAGAGGAGGCTTTCACTCCTCTTCGGGCACGAGTGGCACCTAGGAAGCATCCTCGCATGCATCCGGGTGCATCTTCATCTTCTTACCAGCCTCCTCCACCACCACCACCGCCCTCGCAGCCAAGCGAGGATGTCTACTCAATGCAAGGCATGTACGCCATGTTGCTGGATATCCAACAGACGCAGCAGAGCCATACAGCCACATACGCCGGTATCCAAGAGACGACCAACCGGCTCCTTGACAACCAAAAGGCCATCTTTGAAAATGAGCGCCTCCTCTTCGAGAACCAGCAGAACATACATGACAGGTTGCATAGGATGGAGGTGCAACAACAACCTTTCTATGATCACTACTGGAGCCAGAACTTCTTTGGGGGTATCCACAACCTCCACCCATGCCCTAGTATGATCCGAGCTTTCAGGGGCAGTTCCCGTCTTGGGACCCCACAGCCCTGCAGTACCCACCTCCGCCAGACGAGTGATCGGTACCTCTGTTCCACCTTCTAAGTTTGATTTTGACTATGAGGCCATAGTCGAATTCGAGCTTAGGGGGGGGTGCGGAACAACTTTATCCCTTAGTTTTCTTAATTTTTAGTTTTAATTGTTTTGTTTTGTGATTTCTATCTTGAAATTTTTAGTTTGTTTGTAGGATCCACATCTATCTAGTGTAATTGTGGATGTCTAAAGTTTTGTGTCATCTCTTTGCTTGTACATGGGAATTAAGGGCAAATTAATTTTTTTTGCAATGTTTGCAAGCTTGTATTGTTCAACCTTGGGCACATAACTTAAGAAAATGATTGGGTTTGTCAACTCTAAAATAGAATATCACAACTGTACATGCCTAGGATTCATGACAAGTGGACATAATTGGTTGTTTGAGCCTTAACTGACCAAGTGATAATGAGACTTTGATTTTAAGTAAGAGAGAGAAACCTCTTGATTGCTACACAGGTCAATAAGGATGGACATATAATAATTTACAAAGGTTCAGTCAATTAGTCTTGTGATCTTGCCACCTCATTGTTTTCGCAATCCACCTTAAGAAATGGAAGTACATTACAGTTTTAACTTCTTTGATTGCATCTCATGTAGATAGGACTTGCATTGCAACTATTTCCGCATTTTTTGCATAAAAATAAAAAAAACAGAGTAGTAATACATGCACATTATCCTTAGGTGCATGTCATTTAGCTGCATTCATAACTTATATGCATACAGTACATCATGTATCTTGTTTCTTCTAAAAACAATAAGGGTGATTAACTCGTTCCATACCTTCTAAATGCTTCAAATATTTGAGCTATATAGAAAAAATGAGCCCTACAAATAATTCATTGTCAATTGTGGATAGATGGGCCTAAAAAAATGAAATGAAAAAGAAAAGAAAAAAATAAGAAAAAAATGTTTTGAGAAGCAAGTAGAATAAGAAGGAGAAAGGAACATGTTTTCACCAAATATTATGAAGAATAAGAACATGATGTAGTCCTTTTAGATATTCTATCTCACCTTGAGACGGAATGATAGTGCATGCATCATTCTACCCAAATGTAGGCATTAGGGCATTTCTTCTTGCATATGCATCATTTAGGTCATTTTGTTTAATGCATGTTGAAACCGTAGAATGCTTCCATTTTCTTCCATGAGCCACCCATTTCATCCACCTGTTGCTCGAATTGGTAGGCCACCGTGATTTTCTCCTCACTTATGAATATCAGGAGAGCTGCTTCCATGTAGATGGTAGTTAGGGCGAGCAACGTAGAATAGGAGATCACAAGATGCACCGAGTCTGAACCGGCGAATTTTATTATGTTAACTGCCTTATATGATAATGTTCATCAATTTGGAGGTAGAAATATTTTATGAATGATTATTGTCGCCTTTAGGGTAATTATCACTCAGTGGTTAGTGAAGGCCGAAATGTGAATGTCCGGTGGAAATCATATGGATATGTTTGTTGTGATGATCTGTTCTTTAGTTGACCCTCGCAATTCTATTCTAAGGTTTAGTTGCTCGAGGGCGAGCAATGTTTAAGCTTAGGGGAGTTTGATGCGATGATTTTGAGTCGCATTTATAGACTTGTTTTACTTGTGTTTTATGCATTTATTGGCCATTTTGGTGGTTAATATTGCATAATTCATCTCTTTTGGTCTATTATCCTTCTCAGCATCAAATCTCCTTTAATTGAGTATTTTGAGCATAAATGATTATAATAATATGTTTTATGTCGGCTTATGTGGGTTTGTGTTGCAATTTCAGGAAAAACGAATATCTACTGCCGTCGATACCATCGACGCTGGTCGATACCATCGACACAACCACAGGCGCCCAGCCGCAAGGAGCAGCAAGATCTCGATACTATCGACAGGAGAGTCGATGGTATCGACAACGTCAGATACTTGTTTGCTTTGGATTGATCTAAATCCGACGGCTATGGTTATTTCACGACCTAATTGAGGGATTATACCTAATGACGATCGCCCAGAGCGAGACATCACGTCATTAGCCCCTGCACACATCCCGAGAAGGTGTAGAGAGGAGAACGGAGCCCAGAAGCACACCCCAGCCATTTCGGAAGCCGAAGAAGACGCACTCCACCGCCGAAAGGCTGTTGATCGCGGATTCCATGCCGAGGAGCACTTCCATCTTCTCCGTTCAGGGGTTTTCACTCTTAATTCACGTTTTTCCTATGTGTCCCTTTTTCTCTACCATGTTTTGCATCGAGATGAACATGCGGGGTTGATCCCCTTTGTCTTTAGGGCCGGGAGTAGCCCGGGGAATCTTTGTATGACAATTTTATCATAGTAATTCATCTTTTATCTCTTAAATACGTGGTATAATTTCATTTTCTCAATTATATTATTATGCTTGATCACCATAATAATAATCTACTGCCCTTAATTTCTTTGAAAGAAGAATTAATGGTTGAAAAGAGACGAATTCACATTAATTGACAAATCCCTTGAACAAGGTGGTGTAAGGTTAATGGTGGATACCGAGAGATCGTTTTTAATGCACCTAGTTTAGGGTATAGGTTACTACAACGGTGGAACCGACCTAGACTTAGGTAGTGAATTGTACCATGACAGTGGGAAATTCTGATTTCAGGCCACTACCCGGATAGAGAAATAAATCTGAGTAATTAGATAGAATTTCATACAATGACAACCCGCGGTGAAACCGTAATCCTAAATATCTCATTTTAAATTGATTAAACCAAACATTTAATCGATTGCTTTGTTTTATTTTATTTTCCTTTAATTTTACAATCAACCTCCAACTTTTTAATCGGTCTAGCTGATTGCGAGTAGTTAATAGTAGTCACTGAAAATTCATGTGTCCCTGAGTTTGACTCGGGCCTCACAAAAGGCCTATATTACATTGACTGTACACTTGCATTATACGCACGTAAAATACATGTCAGGGTGTTGTGTCTGTGTTGTTAGAACTGTGTCGTTGCTTTGGGGTCAATCTCTTTGTCTGGTAACCTTTCATTGTCTTCATGATGGTAATCTCTGTCAGTGGCTTTGCATACTCCTCTCAAGATGTACTCATAGGTTCTGGTAGATTGATGAATTTCATCCCAGATAGTTGTTTTAGACAGCCACTACAAGAGGTGGATGGTGCAGAAGCATACCTATCTCATCCCAATCTGAGCCTTGTGCTATGTCTTTCTACAAAAGGAGTTGCTGCTTGGTTACTTGATGAGAGATGTCTATCTTGTAGATGCCATATGGCTTACTTTTAATGATATTGAGCTATTTTAAAAAAAAAACTCCATTTTGGGGCGCATATGCCTATAAATTAGGCATTACACCAATAAGGAGGCAGACTAACCTCATTCTTAGGCGCTTTAACCCACTTTTAGGCATTTCCACCAATTTTTGGAAGCATTTCCTATTTATTAGGTAGATAATAGTAAATTTGGATAAGAAAGGCAATACACTGACTTCTTAGGTGCATTAACCCACCCTTTCGCACATCAACCCATTATTGGGCGCATTTCCTAATTATTAGGTGCATAATAGAAAATTAGGATAAAAAAGATACTACACTAACAATTGGGTGCATTAACCCCATTTTTAGGCACTTTAACAACATTTGTGGGCACTTTAACCACATTTTTGGACACATTGGCCTATAAATTAGGCACTACACTGACAAGTAAGTGTCGTAACCCTATTCGTAGGCACTTTAACCCACTATTAGGAAATTCAACCCAATTTTGGGTACATTTCCTATTTATTAGGCAAATTATTGTAAATTAGGCTCACATTGCCACTACACTGCGAATAGGTACATAAACCCCATTTTCAGGCATTTTGACCCACTTTTAGGAACTTTTACCCCAATTTTGGGGCACATTGGCATATAAATTAGGCAATACATAAGTAAAAATTAACCCCATCCTTAGGCGCTTTAACCACTATAAGGCACGTCAACCCATTTTTGGGCACATTTCCTGTTTATTTGGTGCATAATAGTAAAGTAGGCTAAAAAGGCACTTCACTGACAAGTGGGCACTTTAACCCCATTTTTAGGCAATTTAGCCGCATTTTTGGGTGCATTTTTCTATAAATTAGCGCATAACAATAAATTAAGTTAAATTTCCACTACAGTGACAAATAGGCACATAAACCCCGTTTTTAGGCTTTTTTCCAACTTTAAGGTGCTTTAACCCCATTTTGGGTGCATTGGCCTATAAATCAGGCAGTACACTGACAAGTAGGCGGATTAACCACATTCTTATGTGCTTTGACCCACTTTTAGGCACTTCAACCTATTTTGGGTGCATTTCCTACATATTAGCCACATAATAGTAAATTAGGCTAAAAGGGGCACTAAATTGACAAGTGGGTGCATTAACCACATTTTAGGCGCTTTAACTGTAGTTTTCGGTGCATTGTCCTATAAATTAGGCATGTAACTAAAAATTAGGCTCAAATTTCTACAACACTGACAAATAGGTGCAGAAACCCCGTTATTAGTTGTTTGAACCCACTTTTGGCACTTTGGCCCCATTTTAGGGTGCATTGGCCTATAAATTAGGCACAACACTAATAAGTAGCCACATTAACCACATTCTTAGGCGCTTTAACCCACTTTTAGGCACTTCTACCCATTTTGGGTACATTTCCTATATATTAGCCACATAATAGTAAATTAGGCTAAAATGACACTAAACTGACAAGTTGGTGCATTAACCACATTTTTAGGCTCTTTAACTGCATTTTTGGGTGCATTATCCAATAAATTAGGCATGTAACTATAAATTAGGCTCAAATTGCTACAACACTTACAAATTTGTGCACAAACCCCAATGTTAGCTATTTTAACCCACTTTTGGCACTTTAACCCCATTTTGCGGTGTATTCGTCAAAAAATTAGGCACAACACTGACAAGTAGCCACAAGAACCCCTTTCTTAGGTTCTTTAACCCACTTTTAGGCACTTCAACCCATTTTTAGGCACATTTCATGTTTATTAGGCACATAATAGTAAACTAGACTAAAAGAGACACTACAATGATAGGTGGGCACATTAACCCATTTTTAGGCATCTAGCTACATTTGTTGGCGTTTGGCCTATAAATTAGGCACATAATTTTAATTAGGCTAAAATTGCCACTATGTTGACAAATATGTGCACAAACCCCACTTTTAGGTGTTTTAACCCACTTTTAGGTACTTTAACCCCATTAGGGGTGCATATTCCTATAAATCAGGCACTAAACTAACAAGTAGGAAGATTAACCCCATTCTTAGGCACTTTAACCCACTTTTATGCATTTTAACCAATTTCGAGTGCATTTCCTATTTATTAGGTGATTAATAGTAAATCAAGCAAAAAAGTTAATACACTGACATCTTAGGCTCATTAATCCACCTTTTGACACTTCAACCCATTATTGGGCACATTTCATAGTTATTAGGTGCATAATAGTAAATTAGACTAAAAAGGCACTACACTGACAATGGGGTGCAGTAACCCCATTTTTAGGCGCTTTAGTGACATTTGTGGGGGCTTTAACCGCAATTTTGGGTGCATTGGCCAATAAATTAGGCATTACACTGACAAGTAGGCAGATTAAACCTATTCTTAGGCACTTTAACCCAATATTAGGCACTTCAACCAATGTTGGGCGTGTTTCCTATTTATTAGGCACATAATAGTAAATTAGGCTCAAATTTCCACTACACTGCAAATAGAAACATAAACCCCATTTGTAGGCATTTTGACCCACTTTTAGGCGTTTTACCCAATTATATGGCACATTGGCATATAAATTCCACAATACAGTAACAAATAGGTGTATTAACCCCATTCTAGGCATTTCGTATATATTAGCCACATAACAGAAAATTAGGCTAAAAAAGGCACTAAACTAACAAGTGGGTGCATTAACCACATTTTAGGCACTTTAACCATATTTTTGGGCGCATTGTCATATAAATTAGGCATGTAACTGTAAATTCAGCTCAATTTGCTACAACACTAACAAATACGTGCATAAATCCCATTGATAGCCATTTTAATCCACTTTGGGCGCTTTAACCCCATTTTGGGGTGCATTGGCCTATAAATTAGGCATTACAGTAACAAGTATCCACAATAACCCCATTCTTAGGCACTTTAACCCACTTTTAGGCACTTCAACCCATTTTGGGCACATTTCATGTTTATTAGGTGCATAATAGTAAACTAGACTAAAAGTGGCACTACATTCACAAGTGGTCACATTAACCCTAGTTTTACGCATTTAGCTGCATTTTTTGGCGCACTATCCTATAAATTAGGCACATAACTATAAATAAAATTGTCGCTACATTGACAAATAGGCGCATAAACCCCATTTTTAGGCGTTTTAACCCACTTTTAGGTACTTTAACCCCATTTTGGGGTGCATATGCCTATAAATTAGGATATACACTAACAAGTAGGCATATTAACCCCATTCTTAGGTTCTTTAACCTAATTTTAGGCATTGCAACCAATTTTTGGAAGCATTTCATGTTTATTAGGCGAATAATATTAAAATTTGCTAAAAAAGCAATACATTGACATCTTAGGCACTTTAAGCCACCTTTTGGCACATCAACCCACTATTGGGCGGATTTCCTAATTATTAGGTGCATAATAGTAAATTAAGCTAAAAAGGCACTATACTGATGATTGGGTGCATTAACCCCATTTTTAGGCGCTTTGATGACATTTGTGGGTGTTTTAACAACTTTTTTGGGTGCATTGGCCTATAAATTACGCACTACATTGACAAGTAGGTAGATTAACCATATTCTCAAGCAATGTAACCCACTATTAGGTACTTCAACCTAATTTTGGGCGCATTTCCTATTTATTAGGCAAATAATAGTAAATTAGGCTCAAATTGCCACTACACTTCAAATAGACACAGAAACCAAAATTTTAGGCATATTGTCCCACTTTTAGGCACTTTTACCCCAATTTTGGGGCACATTGGCATATAAATTAGGAAATACATAAGTAGCTAATTAACTCCATCCTTTGGTGCTTTAAACCACTTTTTGGAACTTCAACCCATTTTTTTGGCACATTTCTTGTTTATTTGGCACATAGTGGTAAATTAGGCTAAAAACGCACAACACTGACAAGTGGGACCATTAACCCCATTTTTGGACAATTTAGCCACATGCGCATAACAATAATTTAGGCTAAAATTGCCACTACACTAACAAATAGGCACATAAACCCCATTTTTAGGTGTTTTTATCAAAATTTTAGGCGCTTTAACCCCATTTGGGGTGCATTGCCCATAAATCAGGCACTACACTGACATATTAGGCACTTTAACCCACCTTTTGGAACTTCAACCCATTATTGGGCACATTTCCTAGTTATTAGGTGCATAATAAAAAATTAGGCTAAAAAAGGCACTACACTGACAATTGGGTGCATTAACCACATTTTTAGGCGATTTAATGATATATGTGGGTGCTTTAACCACATTTTTGGCGCGTTGGCCTATAAATTAGGCACTACACAGACAAGTAGGAAGATTAACCCTATTCTTAGGGACTTTAACCCCCTATTAGGCACTTAAACCCAATTTTGGATGCTTTTCCTATTTATTAGGTACATAATAGTAAACTAGGCTCACATTGCTTCTACACTACAAATAGGCACATAAACCCCAATTTTTTTAGGCATTTTGAACCACTTTTAGGTATTTTTACCCCATTCTGGGGCGCATTGGCATATAATTTAGGGAATACACTAACAAGTAGGTGAATTAACCCCATTCTTAGGCGCGTTAACCCACTTTTAGGCACTTCAATCCATTTTGGGCGCATTTCCTATGTATTTGCCACATAATAGTAAATTCGCCTAAAAAGGCACTAAACTGACAAGTGGGTGCATTAACCACATTTTTAGGTGCTTTAACCACATTTTGGGTGCATTGTCCTAGAAATTAGGCATGTAGTTGTAAATTAGGCTCAAATTGCTACAACACTGACAAATAGGTGCATAAATTCCATTATTAGCTATTTTAACCCACTTTTGGTGCTTTGATCCCATTTTGGGGCACATTGGCCTATAAATTAGGCACAAAACTGATAAGTAGCCAAATTAACCCCATTCTTATGCGCTTTAACCCACTTTTAGGCACTTCAACCCATTTTGGACGCATTTCCTATATATGAGCCACTTAATAGTAAATTAGAATAAAAAAGGCATAAAACTGATAAGTAGGTGCACTAACCATATTTTTAGGCACTTCAACCGCATTTTTTGGTGTATTGTCCTATAAATTAGACACATTAAAGTAAATTAGGCTGAAATTGCTACAACACACAAATAGTTGCATAAACCCCATTATTAGCTATTTTAACACTCTTCTCATGCTTTAACCCCATTTTGGAATGCATTGGCCTATAAATTAAGCACAACACTGACAAGTAGCCACATTAACCCCTTTCTTAGGCGCTTTAATCCACTTTTAGGGATGTCGACCCATTTTTGGGCACATTTCATGTTTATTAGGTGCATAATAGTAAACTAAACTAAAAGAGGCAGTACATTGACAAGTGGGCAAAACAACCCAATTTTTAGGCATCTAGCCACATTTGTTGGTGCACTAACCTATAAATTAGTCACATAATTAGGTAAAAATTGTCTCTATGTTGACAAATAGGCGCACAAACCCCATTTTTAGGCATTTTAACCAACCTTTAGGTACTTTAACCCCATTTGGGGTGCATATGCCTATGAATTAGGCACTAAACTAACACGTAGGCAGATTAACCCCATTCTTAGGCACTTCAACCCACTTTTAAGCAGTTCAACCCATTTTGGGTACATTTCCTATTTATTAGGTGAATAATAGTAAATTAGGCTAAAAAAGGCATACACTAACATCTTAGGTGCTTTAACCTACCTTTTGGCACTTCAACCCATTATTGGGCACATTACCTAGTTATTTGGTCTATAATAGTAAATTAGGCTAAAAAAGGCACTACACTAACAATTGCATTAACCCCATTTTTGGTGCTTTAACGACATTTATGGGTGCATTAACAACATTTTTGGACGCATTGACCTATAAATTAGGCACTACACCGACAAGTAGGTAGATTCACCCTATTCTTAGGCACTTTAACTCACTATTAGGCACTTCAACCCAACTTTGGGCACATTCCTATTTATTAGGCACATAATAGCAAATTAGGATCAAATTGTCGCTACACTGCAAATAGGCAGATAAACCTCATTTTAGGCATTTTGACCCACTTTTAGGAACTTCTACCCCATTTTGCGGTGCATTGGCATATATAGTAGGAAATACACTAACAAGTCGGCGGATTAACCCCATTGTTAGGCGCCTTAACCCACTTTTAGGCACTTCAACCCATTTTGGCCACATTTTCTAATATTAGCCACATAATAGTAAATTAGGCTAAAAAAGGTACTAAACAGACAAGTAGGTCCATTAACCACATTTTAGGTGCTTTAATTGCATTTTTGGGTGCATTTTCCTATAAATTTGGCATGTAACTGTAAATTAGGGTCAAATTGCTACAACACTGACAAATAGGTGCATAAACCCCATTATTAACTGTTTTAACCCACTTTTGGCACTTTAACCCCATTTTGGGGCGCATTGGCCTATAAATTAGGCCCTGCACTGATAAGTAGCCATATTAACCCCATTCTTCAATGCTTTAACCCACTTTTAGGTACTTCAACCCATTTATGGGCACATTTCATGTTTATTCAGCGCATAATAGTAAACTATACTAAAAGAGGCACTACATTGACAAGTGGGTGCATAAACCTCATTTTTAGGCATTTAGCCACATTTGTTGGCACATTAGCCTATAAATTAGGCACATAATTGTAAATTAGGCTAAAATTTCCACTACGTTGACAAATAGGCACATAAACCCCATTTTTAGGTGTTTTAACCCACTATTAGGTAATTTAACGCCATTTTGGGTTGCATATGTCAATCAATTAGGCACTACATTAAAACCTAAGAAGATTAACTCTATTCTTAGGTGCTTTAACCAACTTTTAGGAATTTCAACACATTTTTGGGTGCATTTCCTATTTATCAGGAAAATAATTGTAAATTATGCTAAAAAAGGAACTACACTAACATATTAGGCACTTTAACCCACCTTTTGGCACTTCAACCCATTATTGAGAAAATTTCCTAGTTATTAGGTGCATCCCATTTTTAGGCGCTTCAGCGACATTTGTGGGGGCTTTAATCGTGGTTTTGGGCACATTGGCCGATAAATTAGGCACTACACTGACAAGTAGGAGGAATAACCCTATTCTTAGACACTTTAACCAAATATTAGGAACTTCAACCAAATTTTGGGCACCTTTCCTATTCATTAGGAACATAATAGTAAATTAGGCTCAATTTTCCACTACATTGCAAATAGGCGCATTAACCTCATTTTTAGGCATTTGACCCACTTTTAGGCACTTTTACACAATTTTGTGGCGCATTGGCATATAAATTAGGCAATACACTAACAAGTAGGTGGATTAACCCCATTCTTAGGCGCTTTAATGCACTTTAAGGCGCTTCAACCCATTTTGGGCGCATTTCCGATGTATTAGCCACATAATAGTAAATTAGGCTAAAAGGCACTACACTAACAAGTAGATGCATTAACCACATTTATAGGCACTTTAACCGCATTTTGGGCGCATTGTCCTATAATTTAGGCACATAACTGTAAATTAGGCTCAATTTGCTACAACACCAACAAATAGGTGTGTAAACCCCATTATTAACTGTTTTACCCCACTTTCGGCACTTTAACCCCTTTTTGGGGTGCATTGGCCTATAAATTAGGCATTGCACTGACGAGTAGCCACATTAACCCCATTCTTAGGCGCTTTAACCCACTTTTAGGCACTTCAACCCATTTTTGGGCACATTCCATGTTTATCAGGGGCATAATAGTAAACAAGACTAAAAGAGGCACTACACTGACAAGTGGGCGCATTAACCCTAGTTTTAGGCATTTAGCTGCATTTGTTGGCATACTGGCCTATAAGTTAGGCACATAACTATAAATTAGGCTAAAATTGCCACTACATTGACAAATAGGTGCATAAACCCCATTCTTAGGCGTTTTAACCCACTTTTACGTACTTTAACCCTATTTTGGAGTTCATATGCCTATTAATTAGGCACTACACTAACAAGTAGGCAGATTAACTCCATTCTTAGGCACTTTAACCCTTTTTTAAGCATTTCAACCTATTGTTGGGCGCATTTCCTATTTATTAGGCAAATAATAGTAAATTAGGATCAAAAGGCAATACATTGACATCCTAGGTGCTTTAACTTACCTTTTGGCACTTCAACCCATTATTAGGCACATTTCCTAGTTATTAGGCGCATAATAGTAAATACGCTAAAAAAGGCACTACACTGACAATTCAATACATATACCCCATTTTTAGGCACTTTAATGACATTTGTTGGCACTTCAGCTACATTTTTGGGCGCATTAGCCCATAAATAAGGCACTACACTAACATGTAGGCGGATTAACCCTATTCTTAGGCACTTTAACCTACTTTAGGCACTTCAACCCAATTTTGGTCGTATTTCCTATTTATTAGGCACATAATATTAAATTAGGGTCAAACAACCACTACATAGCAAATAGGCACACAGATTCCATTTCTTGGCATTTGACCCACTTTTAGGCACTTTTACCCCATTTTGGGGCACATTGGCATATAACTTAGGCAATACACTAACAAGTAGGTCGATTAACGCCGTTCTTAGGAGATTCACCCACTTTTAGGCACTTCAACCCATTTTGGGCGAATTTCCTACACGTTAACAACATTATAGTAAATTAGGCTAAAAAGGTACCAAACTGAAAAGTAGGTGCATTTAACACATTTTTAGGCGCTTTAACCGCATTAGGGTGCATTGTCCTGTATATTAGGCAGGTAACTCTAAATTTTCTCAAATTGCAACAACATTGACAACTAGGGGCATAAACCCATTATTAGCCGTTTTAACCCACTTTTGGCACTTTAACCCGATTTTGAGGCACATTGGCCTATAAATTAGGCACTACACTAACAAGTAGCCACATTAACCCCATTCTTACACACTTTAACCCACTTTTAGGCACTTCAACCCATTTTGGGCACATTTCCTGTTTATTAGGTGCATAATAGTAAACTAGACTAAAAGAGGCCCTACAATGAGAAGTGGGCGCGTTAACCTCATTTTTAGGCATTTAGCCGCATTTGTTGGTGCACTAGCTTATAAATTAGGTAATTAACTATAAATTAGGCTAAATTTGCCACTATGTTGACAAATAGGCACATAAACCCCAATTTTAGGCTTTTTAACCCACTTTTAGGTACTTTAACCCCATTTTGGGGTGTAAATGCCTATAAATTTGGCACTACACTAACAAGTAGGCAGATAAACCCCATTCTTAGACGCTTTAGCCCACTTTTAGAAATTTCAACCAAATTTTGGAAGCATTTCATCTTTATTAGGCAATAACTAATAAATTCTACTAAAAAAGGCAATACACTAACATCTTAGGCGTTTTAACCAACCTTTTGACACTTCAACCCATTATTGGGTGCATTTTCTGATTATTAGGCGCATAATAGTAAATTGGGCTAAAAATGCACTTCACTGACAATTGGGTGCATGAACCCCATTTTTAGGCACTTTCACAA
Source organism: Alisma plantago-aquatica (assembly GCA_963693085.1). Classification (NCBI taxonomy): domain Eukaryota; kingdom Viridiplantae; phylum Streptophyta; class Magnoliopsida; order Alismatales; family Alismataceae; genus Alisma; species Alisma plantago-aquatica. The sequence goes on from OY856410.1 coordinate 473,708,916, forward strand.
CATTTGTGGGCGATTTAACCACATTTTTGGGTGCATTGGCCTGTAAATGAGGCACTACAGTAACAAATAGGCGGATTAACCCTATTCTTAGGCACTATAACCCACTATTAGGCACTTCAACCCAATTTCGAGCACATTTCCTATTTATTAGGCACATAATAGTAAATTAGGCTCAAATTGCCACTACACTTCAAGTAGGTGCAGAAACTCCATTTTTAGGCATTTTGACCCACTTTTAGGCAATTTTACCCAATTTTGGGGCACATCGGCATATAAATTAGGCAAAACATAAGTAGCTAATTAACTTTATCCTTATGTTCTATAAACCACTTTTAGGCACTTTTTTTTGGCGAAAAAACTTATCTCATGTGGATTTAAGATTTCTCAAGATTATCCATAGGTTGTAGAGGTTTCAAGAGTACATGAATCCAAGGATCATTTGATAATGAGGAATATATGTTGTTCTTATCTAGAGATTTGTGTTTTTGTTTAAACTATTACTATCGGGAACTTAACTCCTTGTATCTTAACTTCACATTTGACCCTTCCTTTTAAACTTTCCTTGATCAAGGTTGCATGAAAGTTTGCTAGTTCCGTTTGTAGCCTATTGATATCATTGATCAACCTATTTTTCCACTTCCTCTTCTCCGTTATGATCTGTCTATCCTACGTGCTCAAGGAAGTTTGCACCTCTTTGAGAGCATCTTTAAAGCTTAACCCAACATTCCAGCTATTCTGCAACAAATCTGAGAACCCCTCCGTGGTCTGCCAGGATGCGCGAGTGATGAATCGCGGAGGTACTCTATTGTGGTTGCAAAGTCGGACAAGGAACGGGAAATGATGATCAGAGCCCATTCACGACAAATGTTCCACCACAACAATTGGGAAGTGTTCCATGAAAGCTGTATTCCTGGTAGCTCTCTCTAGATGTTTTTGGAGCAGGCCATGGCAGAATGTATAATTCATCCTAAAGAACCCAAGATCAGTAAGGTCGGCCTCCAGGAAGGTATTGTGGAACAAATTCACTTCCAAACTATTGAAAATCCTGCTACCACTTCTTTCTCTTGGGTCAAGGATAGTGTTGAACTTGCCTAGTACCATCCAAGCGGATTTGAAGTGGTTGCCCATATTCAATATGTGCTTCCATATGAGCTTCCTCGTGTCGATCTGTGGGCTGGCATAAATTATTGTAATAAAACATTCACCATTGACCCTGCAAGTTAGAAATTGTCTGTGACAGTTGACGATTTAAACCGCGCTTTGGGCTGCTCTCCAACAGAGCCAAATGCCTCCCGTGTATCCTATGGCTTCCACGAGGTAAGAGTTAGTAAAACCCAACCGTGCAATGGTATTGATCACCCTTCCAGCACTAATCTTATGTTCCAAGATAGCAACTGTTTTGGGGTTGTGAATAGACATTAGCTCCTTGAGAGCTCTGCATCTAACCTTACTATCAATGCCTCTTGAGTTCCAGCATAGAATATCAGCCATCTAGGGGCTAGTAAAAGGAGATTGGCTTACGCCTCTGGGGACTCAGCAGTAGCTGTCTCACCTTCCTTCTTCCCCTCCTCCATCGACTTCTCATCACTGGCCGTGTTTTGAGCCTGGAACCGTGGACTCTTCCTTCTGTGTTCATACGGAGGTACTACCCTCTGCTTCTTCAATCTGGGTCTGCTACCTCTAATCTTCCTTCCCGGTGGCAGTGGTGTTGGAGTACTGGCTTCCAACGGAGGCTCTTTGGCCCCTTCTTAGTCCAAGTTGTCGTTCGGGGATGTGTCTGTACTATTCTCTGTGACCAACGTTGAAGATTGTCCTCCATTGCCCGTATTGACGTCGATTCCCTTTGTTTCTTCCTTCTCTACGCTTGCGCTTCCTATTGCAGTCTTATCTGCTGACTTTCCATCTGAAGTACCGTCTGCCTTGTCTTCCTCCATGATTTCAATAACCTCATCGACACTCAGATTGATGATTTGGTGGCTATCGTTATTGGTTACCACAGGTCCATTGTCTTTGCCCATGGATTTGTTACCTTACTTAGAGATGTCCTTCAGTACCTCTTGTTTCTTCACTGCAGTTTCTATATATCGTGTTCTTTGAGCGCCAGACCTTGGCTCCTTTGTTGTTGCCGCTCTCCATCCCGCTAGGTATAGATGAAGCCCCGACCAAATTGGTGTCTTGGCCCTCGAGCTGATCATGATCCACAATGCCTCCAAGGTTAGCAAATCGGTTTCCGGTGCTAGCAGTCTCCTGAGATTGTTCTCCTTGTTTGTTCTGCCTTTGATGTCTTTGTCTGCTGCCTTTGCCTCTGTTGCTTCCAACCTTCATCGTTGTTCCCTTGCACTATTATGTGTGTTTTGTTCATATTTGTGGCCCCTCCGTTGTGGCTTCTTGGTTGTTTCAGCCTACAGTGCTGCTCTTTGTGGCCCACTCTTCCGCATTTGGCACAGGAGTCGGGCTCCACCTCATATTCCACTTGATATTCGATTCCATTGATGAATATAAACGGCTGCAGAATCTTGGTGGTGTCCACCTCAATGTCGAGGTGGGCAAACTTGCTCCTCGTTTGGAAGGCAGTATGGCTATCAACCTTTATGAGCCTACCCAAGGCTAGCCCCACGTATTCAAATATAGTGGGGACATATAGATGGAGGGCTAGATTCAGTATGCGTACCCAGGTCACCACAAAATGGGGCATTTCCTCTGTCGGCTTGAACGTGGGATACCAATCCCAAACAGCTAGACAACAACCAAACATTTTCCATGGAGCTCCGATCATGGCAGTTTCATAGTCTTCTCTACACGAGAGTTGCATGAGGTAGTGTCCTAGATCCAATTCATACATATTGAACCTACCTTTGGGATTCCACAGAAGCTTTATTCTGTCTCTCATGGTCATAAACCCCATGTCAGCACCAAGCAAGCTTAGAACCACTACATACTTCCATGGGTAGTCAACTCTTCCTCAGCCTCAGGGTCGATATTGATGGCTGGAGATCCCACATCCTCTGTGAGTTCAACAGTGTTCTAATCCAATCGATCCTCATATAGTTTTTCAAGAAAGAAAACCTCAAATCCTTTTGAATGTCCCCGTTGGACGTTTGGACCACTGACCACCCTGTTATAGATTTGTCTGGTTCCCCCCAGATGATCCATGATGGCCTGCGACTTCTCGGTCTCATCTTGGTTGCTTTGTGCCTGTCCGTTAATGGATCGGGTTTAAGCCAAATCGCTATTCGTATGTGTACCGTCAGTGGAAGCCGAGCCGTTCATCCCAGCAAATTGGAACTCGATCCCTGCTAGGGGCACGGAAACCCTAACTCCACCGCCCTACGACTCCACCACTCTCAACCGTCCTTTGTCGGGATCTTTCCTCCCCCCATGTGGGAACCTCTCCCCCTACATGTCCCTCCTAGGAAAAACTATCTTCTTCATTGTCATGGCCTTGGCACCGGGTGCCGCCGCCTCTGCAGCCCCCTCTCCCCCCGCACGTTTCTGCCACCGCCTCCACAGAGATCTTTTTGACCCTGTTTCACTTTTAGGCACTTTGACCTATTTTTGGGTGCATTTCCTGTTTATTTGGCGCATAATAGTAAATTAGGCTAAGAAGGAACTTCAACCTATTTTTGGCGCATTTCCTGTTTATTTTGCGCATAGTTGTAAATTAGGTTAAAATGGCACTACACTAACAAGTGGGCTCATTAACCCCATTTTTAGGCAATTTAGCTGCATTTTTGGGTGCATTTGTTTATAAATTAGGTGCGTAACAATAAATTAGGCCAAAATTGCCACTACATTGACAAGTGGGCACATAAACCCCATTTTAAGGGTTTTTTACACCACCTTTTAGGCTTTTTAACCCCATTTTGGGGCGCATTGGCCTATAAATCACGCACTACAGTGACATATTCGGCACTTTAACCCACCTTTTAGCACTTCAACCCATTATTGGGCGCATTTCCTAGTTATTAGGTGCATAATAATAAATTAGGCTAGGAAAGGCACTATAGTGACAATTGGGTGCATTAACAACATTTTGAGGCGATTTAACAGTATATATGGGTGCTTTAACAAAATTTTTGAGCGCATTGGCCTACAAATTAGGCACTACTCTAAAAAGTAGGTGGATTAGCCCTATTCTTAGGGACTTTAACCCACTATTAGGTGCTTCAACTGAATTTTGAGCACATTTCCCATTATTAGGTACATAATAGTGAATTAGGCTCAAATCGCCACTACACTACAAATAGGCACATAGACCCCATCTTTTAGGTATTTTGATCCACTTTTAGGCACTTTTACCCCCATTTGGGGTCGCATTGGCATATAAATTAGGCAATACACTAACAAGTATGCTGAATAACCCCATTGTTAGGCGTTGTAACCCACTTTTAAGCACCCCAACCCATTTTTGGCGCTTTTCCTATATATTAGCCACTTCATAGTAAATTAGGCTAAAAAAGGCACTAAACTGACAAGTGGGTCCGTTAACCACATTTTTAGGCACTTAACTGCATTTTTGAGCGCATTGCCCTATAAATTAGGGAGATAATTGTAAATTAAGTTGAAATTGCTACGACACTTACAAATATGTGCATAAACCCATTATTAGTTGTTTTAACCCACTTTTGGCGCATTAACCCCATTTTGGGGTGCATCGGCCCATAAATTAGGCACATCACTAACAAGTAGCCACATTAACCCCTTTTAGGCGCTTTAACCCACTTTTAGGGACTTCACCCCATTTTTGGGCACATTTCATGTTCATTTGGCGCATAATAGTAAACTAGACTAAAAGAGGCACTACACTGACAAGTAAACACATTTACCCCATCTTTAGGCATCTAACCACTTTTTTGGTACACTCTCCTATAAATTAGGCACATAATCATAAATTAGGCAAAAATTACCACTATGTACAAATAGGCGTACAAACCCCACTTGTAGACGTTTTAACCCACTTTTAGGTACATAAACCACATTCGGAGTGCATATGCCTATAAATTAGGCACAAAACTAACAACTATGCAGATTAATCCCCTTCTTAGCCGCTTCAACCTACTTTTAAGCATTTCAACAAATTTTGGGCACATTTCATGTTTATTAGGTGAATAATTGTTAATTAGGATAAAAAAGGCTTTACACTAACATCTTATTCTCTTTAACCCACCTTTTGGCACTTCAACCCATTATTGGGCATATTTCGTGCATAATAGTAAATTAGGCTAAAAAAGGTATTATACTGACAATTGGGTTCATTAACCCCATTTTTAGGTGTTTTAGCGACATTTGTGGGGGCTTTAACCGCGGTTTTGGGCACATTGGCATATAAATTAGGAAATAAACTAACAACTAGGTGGATTAACCCCATTCTTAGGAACTTTAACCACTTTTAGGCACTTCAACCAATTTTGGGCGCATTTCCTATTTATTAGGCACATAATAGTAAATTAGGCTAAAAGAGGCACTAAACTAACAAGTGGGTGCATTAACCACATTTAGGTGCTTTAACTGCAATTTTGGGCGCATTGCTTGATAAATTAGGCATGTAACTGTAAATTAGGCTCAATTTGCTACAACAATGACAAATAGGTGCATAAACCCCATTATTAGCCTTTTAACCCACTTTTGGCGCTTTAACCCCATTTTGGGGTGCATTGGCCTATAAATTGGGCACTGCAATGACAAGTAGCCACATTAACCACATTCTTAGGTGCTTTAACCCACTTTTAGGCACTTGAATCCATATTTGGGCACACTTCATGTTTATTAGGCGAATAATAGTAAATTAGGCAAAAAAAGGCAATACACTGACATCTTAGGCGCTTTAACCCACCTTTTGGCACTTAAACCCAGTATTGGGCGCATTGCCTAGTTATTTGGTGCATAACAGTAAATTAGGCTAAAAAGGCACTACACTGACAATTGGGTGCATTAACCCTGTTTTAGGGGCTTTAACGACATTTGTGGGGCTTTAACTGCATTTTTGGGTACATTGGCCTATAAATTAGGCACTACACTGACAAGTAGGTAGTAGATTCACCCTATTGTTAGGCACTTTAACCCACTATTAGGCACTTCAATCCAATTTTGGGTGTATTCCTATTTATTAGGTACATAATAGTAAATTAGGCTCAAATTGCCACTACACTATAAATAGGCACATAAACCCCATTTTTAGGCATTTCAACCCACTTTTGGGCACTTCTACCCCATTTTGGCGCGCATTGGAATATATATTATGCAATACACTAGCAAGTAGGCAGATTAACCCCATTCTTAGGCGCCTTAACCCGCTTTTAGGCACTTCAACTCATTTTGGGTGTGTTTCCTATATATTAGTCACAGGAAAGTAAATAAGGCTAAAAAGGTACTAAACTGACAAGTAGGTGCATTAACCACATTTTTAGGTGCTTTAACCGCATGTTTTGGATGCATTGTCCTATAAATTAGGCATGTAACTGAAAATTAGGCTCAGATTCATAAAACACTAACAAATAGGTGCATAAACCCCATTATTAACTATTTTAACCCAATTTTGGCGCTTTAACCCAATTTTGGGGTAGATCGGCCTATAAATTAGGCATTGCACTGACAAGTATCAACATTAACGCCATTCTTTGGAGCTTTAAGCCACTTTTTGATACTTCAACCCATTTTTGGGAACATTTCATTTTTATTCAGCGCAGAATAGTAAACTAGTCTAAAAGAGGCAATACATTAACAAGTGGGCACATTAACCCCATTTTTAAGCATTTAGCCACATTTGTTGGCGCACTAGACTATAAATTAGGATAAAAATGTCACTACGTTGACAAATAGGCGCAATAACCATTTTTTGTTGTTTTAACCCACTTTTAGGTACTTCAACCTATTTTTGGGGACATTTCCTGTTTATTTGGCGCATAATAGTAAATTAGGCTAAAAAGGCACCACACTTACAAGTGGGCACATTAACCCCATTTTTTGGTGATTTAGCCGCATTTTTTGGTGCATTTGCCTATAAATTAGGCGCATAACAATAAATTGGACAAAAATTGCCACTAAACTGGCAAATGGGCACATAAACCCCATTTTTAGGTGTTTTTACCAACTTTTAGGTGCTTTAACCCCATTTTGGGGCTCGTTGGCCTATATATCAGGCTCTACACTTACATATTAGGTGCTTTAACCCACCTTTTGGCACTTCAACCCATTTTTGGGAACATTTTGTAGTTATTAGGTGCATAATATTAAATTAGGGTAAAAACGGCACTATAGTAACACTTATGTGCATTAACAAAATTTTTAGGCGATTTAACGATATATATGGGCGCTTAACATTATTTTTGGGTGCATTGGCCTTTAAATTTTGCACTACACAGAAAAGTAGGCAGATTGTTCCTATTCTTAGGGACTTTAACCCACTATTAGGCACTTCAACCCAATTTTGGGCACATTTCCTATTTATTAGAACATAATAGTGAATTAGGCTTAAATTGCCATTACACTACAAATTGGCGTATAAGCCCCATCTTTTTACAGATTTTGACCCAATTTCAGGCACTTTTACCCCATTTTGGGGAGCATTGGCATATAAATGAGGCAATACACTAATAAGTAGGCAGATTAACCCCATTCTTAGATGCTTTAACCCACTTTTAGGCACTCCAACCCATTTTGGATGCATTTCCTATATATTAGCCACATAATAGTAAATTTGGCTAAAAAAGGCACTAAACTGACTAGTGGGTGCATTAACCACATTTTTAGGGTCTTTAACTACATTTTGGGCAAATTGTCCTATAATTTAGGCTCAAATTGCTACAACACTGACAAATGGTGCATAAAACCCATTATTAGCTATTTTAACCCACTTTTAGCACTTTAACCCCATTTTGGGGCGCATTGGCCTATAAATTTGGCACAACACTAACAAGTAGCCATACTAACCCCATTCTTAGGTGCTTTAACCCGTTTTTAGGCACTTTAACCCATTTTGGGTGCATTTCCTATATATTAGCCACATAATACTAAATTGGGCTAAAAAGGCACTAAACTGAGAAGTGGGTGCATTAACCACATTTTTAGGTGCTTTAACCGTATTTTTGGGCACATTTTCTTACAAATTAGGAACCTAACAGTAAATTAGGCTCAAATTGCGCCAACACGGACAAATGGGTGCATAAACCCCATTATTAGCTATTTTAACCCACTTTTGGCGTATTAACCCCATTTTCGGGCGAATTGGCCTATAAATTAGGCACAACACTGACAAGTAGCCACATTAATCCCATTCTTAGGTCCTTTAACCCACTTTTAGGCACTTCAACCCATTTTGGGCTCATTTCATGTTTATTAGCCGCATAATAGTAAACTAGACTAAAAGAGGCACTACACTGACAAGTGGGTGCATTAACCTCATTTTAGGCATCTAGCTGCATTTGTTGGCGCACTAGACTATTAATTAGGCACATAACTATAAATTAGCCAAAAATTACCACTATGAAATCAAATAGGCGCACAAACCCCATTTTTAGGTGTTTTAACCCACTTTTAGGTACTTTAACCCCATTTGCGGTGTATATGCCTATAAATTACTCATGAAACTAACCAGTAGGTAGATTAACCCGATTCTTAGGCATTTTAACCCACTTTTAATCATTTCAACCCATTTTGGGTAAATTTCTAGTTTATTAGGCGAATAATAGTAAATTAGGCTAAAAAAGGCAATACACTAACATCTTAGGTGCTTCAACCCACCTTTTGGCACTTCAACCCATTATTGGGCACATTTCCAAGTTATTAGGTAAATAATAGAAAAATAGGCTGGAAAAGGCACTACACTGACAATTGGGCGCATTAACCTCATTTAGAGGCGCTTTAGCGACATTTGTGGGGGCTTTAAACGTAGTTTTGGATGCATGGGCCTATAAATTAGCCACTACACTAAAAAGTAGGCGGATTAACCCTATTCTTAGGCTCTTTAACCCAATATTAGGCACGTCAACCAATTTTGGGCACATTTCCTATTTATTACGCACATAATAGTAAATTGGGCTCAAATTTCTACTACACTTCAAATAGGAAGATAAACCCCAATTTTAGGCATTTTGACCCACTTTTAGGAGCTTTTACCCAATTTTGGAGTGCATTAGCATAAAAATTGGGCAATACACTAACAAATAGTTGGATTAACCCCATTCTTGGGTGCTTTAACCCACTTGTAGGCACTTCAACCCATTTTTAGTGCATTTCCTATATATTAGCCGCATAATAGTAAATTAGGCTAAAAAAGGCACTAAACTAACAATTGGGTGCATTAACCACAATTTTAGGTGTTGTAATTGCATTTTGGGTGCATTGTCCTATAAGTTAGGCACATAACTGTAAATTAGGCTCAATTTGCCACAACACTGACAAATAGGTACATCAAGCCCATTATTAGCCATTTTAACCCACTTGTAGCACTTTAATCCCATTTTGGGGTGCATAAGCCTATAAATTAGGCACTTCACTGACAAATAGCCACATCAACCCCATTCTTAGGCTCTTTAACCCACTTTTAGGCACTTCAACCCATTTTGGGCACATTTCATGTTTATTAGGCACATAATAGTAAACTAGATAAAAAGAGGCACTACACTGACAAATGGGCACATTAACCCTAGTATTAGGCATTTAGCTGCCTAGCCTGCCTTTGTTGGCCCACTAGCCTATAAATTAGGCACATAACTGTGAATTAGGCTAAAATTGTCACTAAGTTGACAAATAGGCACACAAACCCCATTTTTAGGCGTTTTAAACAACCTTTAGGTACTTTAACCCCATTTTGGAGCGCATATGCCTATAGATTAGGCACTACACTAACAAGTAGGCAGATTAACCCCATTCTTAGGAACTTTAACCCACTTTTATGCATTTCAACCCATTTTTGGGTGCATTTCCTATTAGAAAAATAATAGTAAATTAGGCTAAAAAAAAGGCAATACACTGACATCTTAGGTGCTTCAACTCACGTTTTGACACTTCAACCTATTATTGGGTGTATTTCCTAGTTATTAGGTGCATAATAGTAAATTAGGCAAAAAAAGGCACTACACTGACAATGCAGTACATTAACCCCATTTTTAGGCACTGTAACGATACTTGTGGGCACTTTAGCCGCATTTTTGGTCCCATTGTCCTATAAATTAGGCACTACACTGACAAGTAGGCGGATCAACCTTATTCTTAGGCACTTTCACCCAATATTAGGCAGTTCAGCCAATTTTGGGTGCATTTCCTTATGTTAGGCACATAATAGTAAAGTAGGCTCAAATTTCCACTACACTACAAATAGGCGCATAAACCCCTTTTTAGGAATTTTGACCCACTTTTAGGCGCTTTTACCCCATTTTGAGGTGTATTGGCATAAATTAGGCAACACACTAACAATAGGTTGATTAACCCCATACTTAGGCGCTTTAACTTACTTTTAGGCACTTCAACCCATTTTGTGCGCATTTCCTATATTTTAGCCACATAATAGTAAATTAGGTTAAAAAGACACTAAAATAACAAGTGGGTGCATCAACCACATTTTTAGATGCTTTAACTGCATTTTTCAGTGCATTGTCCTATAAATTATGCACGTAACTGTAAATTAGGCTCAATTTGCTACAAAACTGACAAATAGGTACATAAACCCCATTATTAGCCATTTTAACCCAGTTTTGGTGTTGTAACCCCATTTTTGGGAGCATTGGCCTATAAATTAGGCATTGCACTGACAAATAGCCACATTAACCCCATTCTTATGTTCTTTAACACACTTTTAGGCACTTCAACCCATTTTTGGGCACATCTCATGTTTATTAGGTGCATAATAGTAAATAGACTAAAAGAGGCAACACACTGACAAGTGGGTGCATTAACCCCAGTTTTAGGCGTTTAGCCCCATTTGTTGGCGCACTAGCCTATAAATTAGACTAAAATTGCCACTACGTTGATAAATAGGCTCATGAACCCCATTTTAAGGCTCTTTAACCCACTTTTAGGTATTTTAAACCCATTTTGGAGTGCATATGCAATAAATTAGGCACTATATGCACTAACAAGTAGGCATGTTAACCCCATTCGTAGGCACTTTATCCCACTTTTAGGAATTTAACCCCTTTTTGGGCACGTTTCTTGTTTATTAGTCAAATAATTGTAAATTAGGGTTAGAAAGGCAATACACTGATATCTTACACGCTTTCACCCACCTTTTGGAACTTCAAGCCATTATTGGGTGCATTTCCTAGTTATTAGGTTCATAATAGTAAATTAGGCTAAATAAGGCACTACAATGGCAATTCGGTACATTAATCTCATTTTGAGGCACTCTAATGACATTTGTGGGTACTTTAACCACATTTTTGGGAGCACTGGCCTATAAATTAGGCACTACACTGACAAGTAGGCAGATTAATCCTATTCTAAGGAACTTTAGCCCACCATTAGGCACTTCAACCCAATTTTGAGTGCATTTCCTATTTATTAGGAACTTAATAGTAAATTAGGCTAAAATTGCCACTACACTTCAATTAGACACAGAAACCCCATTTTTAGCCATGTTGACCCACTTTTAGGCACTCTTACCCAATTTTGGGGCACATTGGCATATAAATTAGGCTATACATAAGTAGCTAACTAACCCCATCCTTAGGCGCTTTAAACTACTTTTAGGCACTTCCAACCCATTTTTGGGTGCATTTTGTGTTTATTTGATGCATAATAGTAAATTAGGAAAAAAAGGCACTACACTGACAAGTGGTCACATTAACCCCGTTTTAGGCGGTTTAGCCACATTTTAGGGTGAATTTGCCTATAATTAAGGAGCATAACAATAAGTTAAGCTAGAATTGCCACTACACTAACTAATAGGCACATAAACCCCATTTATAGGCGTTTTAACCAACTTTTAGGCCCTTTAACCCCATTTTGTGGCGCATTGGCCTATAAATTAGGCACTACACTGACATATTAGGTGCTTTAATTGACCTTTTGGCACTCCAACCTATTATTGGGCACATTTCCTAGTTATTAGGTGCATAATAGAAAATTAGGACAAAAAGGCACTACACTTACAATTGGGTGCATTAACCACATTTTAGGCGATTTAACAACATCTTTGGGCGCTTTAACCACATTTTTTTGGCGCATTAACCTATAATTTAGGAACTACACTGAAAAGCCCTATTCGTAGGGACTTTAACCCATAATTAGGCACTTCAACCCAATTTTGGGCGCATTTCCTATTTATTAGGCACATAATAGTAAATTAGGCTCAAATGGCCACTACACGGCAAATAGTCATATAAACCTAATTTTTAGGCATTTGGACCCACTTTTAGGCACTTTTACCCCATTTTGGGGTGCATTGGCATATAAATAAGGCAATACACTAACTAGTAGGCGGATTAACCCCATTCTTAGGTGCTTTAACCCACTTTTAGGCACTTCCACCCATTTTTGGTGCATTTCCAGTATATTAGCCACATAATAGTAAATTAGGCTAAAAAAGGCACTAAACTGACAAGTGGGTGCATTAACCACATTTTTAGGCACTTTAAACGCATTTTGGGGGCATTGTCTAATAAATTAGGCATGGATCTGTAAATTAGGTGCAAATTCTACAACACTAACAAATAGGTGCATAAACCCCATTATTAGCTATTTTAACCCACTTTTGGCGATTTGACCCCATTTTGGGGCGCATTGGCCTATAAATTAGGCACAACAATGACAAGTAGCCACATTAACCCCATTATTAGGTGCTCTAACATACTTTTAGGCACTTCAACCCATTTTTGGACACATTTTATTTTTATTAGGAGCATAATAGTAAACTAGACTAAAAGAGGCACTACACTACCAAGTGGGTGCATTAACCCCAATTTTAGGCATCTAGCTGCATTTATTGGCGCACTGGCCTATAAATTAGGCACATAACTAAAATCAGATGAGAATTGCCACTATGTTGATAAGTAGGCGCACAAACCCCACTTTTAAGCATTTTAACCCACTTTTAGGTACTTTAACCCCATTTGGGGTGCATATGCCTATAAATTTGGCACTAAACTAATAAGTAGGCATATGAACCCCATTTTTAGGTGCTTTAACCCACTTTTAAGCATTTCAACCCATTTTGGGTGCATTTGTGGTTTATTAGGTGAAAAATAGTAAATTTGGCTAAAAAAGGCAATACACTGACATCTAAGGCGCTTTAACCCACCTTTTAGCACTTCAACCCATTATTAGGTGCATTTCCTAGTTATTTGGTGCGTAATAGTAAATTAGGCTAAAAAAGGCACTACACTGACAATTAGGTGCATTAACCCTATTTTTGGCACTTTAACAACATTTTTGAGTGCATTGGATATATTTTAGGCAATACACTAACAAGTACGTATATTAACCCCATTCTTAGGAGCTTTAACCCACTGTTAGGCACTTCAACACATTTTGGCTACATTTCCTATATATTAGCTGCATAATAGTAAAGTAGGCTAAAAAAGTTACTAAATTGACAAGTAGGCACATTAACCACATTTTAAGGCTGTTTTACCGCATTTTTGGGTGAATCGTCCTTAAAATTAGGGATGTAACTGTAAATTAGGCTCAAATTTCTACAACACTGACGTGCATAAAACCCATTATTAACAGTTTTAACCCACTTTTTGGTGCTTTAACCCCATTTTAGGGTGCATTGGCCTATAAATTAGGCCATGCACTAACAAATAGCCACATTAACTCCATTCTTAGGTGCTTGAACCCACTTTTAGGCAATTCAACCCATTTTTGGGCACATTTCATGTTTATTCAGCGCATAATAGTAAACTAGACTAAAAGAGGCACTATAGTGACAAGTGGGCGCATTAACACCATTTTTAGGCATTTAGCCGCATTCGTTGGCACACTAGCCTATAAATTAGGCACATAACTATAAATTAGTCTAAATTTGCCACTATGATGACAAATAGGAACATAAACCCCATTTTTAGGCATTTTAGCCCACTTTTATGTACTTTAACCCCATTTTGGGGCACATATGCCAATAAATTATGTACTACACTAAAATGTAGGCAGATTAACCCCATTCTTAGGCGCTTTAACCCACTTTTATTCATTTCACTAGCCTATAAATTAGGCAATACACTAACAAGTAGGTGGAGTAACCCCATTCTTAGGCTCTTTAACCCACTTTTAGGCACTTCAACCCACTTTGGGCGCATTTCCTATATATTAGCCACATAATAGTAAATTAGGCTAAAAAAGGCACTAAACTAACAAGTTGTTGCATTAACCACATTTTTAGGTGCTTTAATCACATTTTTGGGTGCATTTTCATATAAATTAGACATGTAACTATAAATTAGGCTCAATTTGCTACAACACTTACAAATGGTGCATAAACCCCTTTATTAGTCGTTTTAACCCACTTTTAGCGCTTTAACCCCATTTTGGGGCACATTGACCGATAAATTAGGCACTGCACTGACAAGTAGCCACATTAACACAATTCTTAGGCATTTGAACCCACTTTTTCAAGCCATTTTGGGACACATTTCATGTTTATTAGGTGTATAATAGTAAACTAGACTAAGAGAGGCAATACACTGACAAGTGGGCGCATTAACCCCAGTTTTAGGCATTTAGCCTCTTTTTTTGGCGCAATGGCCTATGAATTAGGCACATAAATATAAATAGGATAAAATTTCCACTATGTTGACAAATAGGTGCATAAACCCCATTTTTAGGCGTTTAAACCCACTTTTTGGTACTTTAACCCCATTTTGGGGTTCATATGTATTTAAATTAGGCACTACACTAACAAGTTGGCAGATTAACCCCATTCTTAGATGCTTTAACTAACTTTTACGCATTTCAACCCATTTTTGGACACATTTCCTGTTTAATAGGAAAATAATAGTAAATTAGGCTAAAAAACAATACATTGACATCTTAGTCAATTTAACCCACCTTTTGGCACTTCATCTGATTATTGGGTACATTTCCTAGTTATTGGGTGCATAGTAGTATATTAGTCAAAAAAAAGGAACTACACTAATAATTGGGTGCATCAACCCCATTTTTAGGCACTTTAGCGACATTGGTTGGGGCTTTCAACACATTTTTGGGCCCATTGGCCTATAAATAAGGCACTACACTGATAAGTAGGTGGATTAACCACTTCTCTTAGGCCCTTTAACCCACTATTAGGCACTCCAACCCAATTTTAGGTGCATTTCCTATTTATTAGGCACATAATGGTAAATTAGGCTCAAAATGTCCCTACACTGCAAATAGGCGCATAAACCCCATTTTTTGGCTTTTTGACTCACATTTAGGCGCTTTTACCCCATTTTGGGGTGCATTAGCAAATAAATTAGGAAATACCCTAACAAGTAGGAGGATTAACCCCATTCTTATGTGCTTTAACCCACTTTTACACACTTCAACCCATGTTGTGCACATTTCCTATATATTAGCCACATAATAGTAAATTAGTCTAAAAAGGCACTAATCTGAGAAGTGGGTACACTAACCACATTTTTAGGTACTTTAACCGCATTTTTGGGTGCATTGTCCTATAAATTAGGCATGTAACTGTAGATTAGGGTCAAATTACTACAACATTGACAAATAGGTGCATACACCCCATTATTAGTTGTTTTAACCCACTTTTGGCATATTGGCATATAAACTAGGCATTGCACTGCCAAGTAGCCACATTAACCCCATTCTTAGGCGCTTTAAGCCACTTTTAGGCACTTCAACCCATTTTTGGGCACATTTCATGTTTATTAGTCACATAATAGTAAATTAGACTAAGAAAGGTAATACAATGACAAGTGTGCGCATTAACCCCATTTTTAGGCATTTAGTCGCATTTGTTGGCAAACTAGCCTATAAATTAGGAGCGTACTATAAATTAGGCTAAAATTGCCACTATGTTGACAAATAGGCGCATAAACCCCATTTTAGGCGACTTTTAGCTACTTTAACCACATTTTGGAGTGCATATGCCTAAAAATTAGGCACTACACTAACAAGTAGGTAGATTAACCATTTTCTTAGGTTCTTTAACCCACTTTTAGGCATTTCAACCCATTTTTGCGTGTATTTCCTATTTATTAGCCAAATGATAGTAAATTAGGATAAAAAAGGCAATACACTGACATCTTAGGATCTTTAACCCACCTTTTGGCTCTTCAACCCATTATTGGGCGCATTTCCTAGTTATTAGGCACATAATAATATATTAGGCTAAAAAAGGCACTACAATGACAATTCGGTACATTAACCCCATTTTTAAGCACGTTAACTAACATTTGTCAGAGCTTTAACCACATTTTTGGGTGCATTGGCCTATAAATTAGGCACTACACTGACAAGTATGCATATTAACCCTATTCTTAGGCACTTTAACCCACTATGAGGCACTTGAACCCAAATTTGGGTGCGTTTTCTAATTATTAGGCACATAATAGTAAATTAGGCTCAAATTGCCACTACACTGCATAAACCCCTTTTTTTAGGCATTTTGACCAACTTTTAGGAAATTTTACCACAATTTTGGGGAGTTTTTCCACATGAATGTGGCAATACATAAGTAGATAATTAACCCTATCCTTAGGCACTTTAAACCACTTTTAAGCACTTCAACCCATTTTTGGGTGCATTTACTGTTTATTTGGCACATAATAGTAAATTATGCTATAAAGGCACTACATTGACAAGTGGGCGCATAAACCCCCTTTTAGGCAATTTAACCACTTTTTTTGGGTGCATGTGCCTATAAATCAGGCACATTACAATAAATTAGACTAAAATTGCCACAACACTGACGAATAGGCACATAATCCCCATTTTTGGACTTTTTACCAACTTTTTAGAGCTTTAACCCCATTTTGGGGTGCATTGACCTATAAATCAGGCACTACACTGATGCATTAGGCACTTTAACCCACCTTTTGGCACTTCAACGCATTATTGGGTGCATTTCCTAGTTATTTGATGCACAATAGTAAATTAGGCTAAAAAAGTCACTACACTGACAATTGGATGTGTGAACCTCATTTTAGGCGCTTTAACGACATTTGTGGGTACTTTACCTGCATTTTTGGGTGCATTGGCCTATAAATTAGGCACTACACTCACAAGTAGGTGTATTATCCCTATTCTTAAGCACTTAAGCCCACTATTAGGCACTTCAACCCAATTTTTGACGAATTCATATTTATTAAGCACATAATAGTAAATCAGACTCAAATTGCCATTACACTACAAATAGGTGAACAAACCCCATTTTTAAGCATTTTGACCTACTTTTAGGTGCTTTTACCCCATTTTGGGTTGCTGTGGCATATAGTTTAGGCAATACACAAACAAGTAGGCAAATTAACCCCATTCTTAGGCGCTCCAACCCACTTTTAGGCACTTCAACCTATTTTGGCCGCATTTCCTATATATTATCCACATAATAGTAAATTATGTTAAAAAGGCACTAAACTAACAAGTAGGTGCATGGACCACATTTTTAGGCTCTTTAACCGCATTTTTGGGTGCATTGTGCTATAAATCAGACATGTAACTGTAAATTAGGCTCAAATTGCTACAACACTGACAAATCGGTGCATAAACCCCATTATTAGCTGTTTTAACCCACTTTTGGCGCCTTAACCCAATTTTGGGGTGCATTGGCCTATAAATTAGGCACTGCACTGACAAGTAGCCACATTAACCCCCTTATTAGGCACCTTAACCCACTTTTTGGCACTTGAACCCATTTTTGTGTGCATTTCATGTTTATTTGGTGCATAATAGTAAACTATACCAAGAGGCACTAAACTGACAAGTGGGCACATTAACCCCATTTTTAGGCATTTAGCAACATTTGTTGGCACACTGGTTTATAAATTAGGTACATAACCATAAATTAGGCTAAAATTGCCATTGCATTGACAAATAGGCACATAACCCCCATATTTAGGCGTTTAACCCATTTTAGCTACTTTAACCCCATTTGGGGTGCATATGCCAATAAATTAGGCACTACAATAAATAGTAGGTGGATTAACCCCATTCTTAGGCACTTTAACCCACTTTTAGGCATTTCCACCCATTTTTTGGTGCATTTCCTATTTATTAGGCAAATAATAGTAAATTAGGCTAAAAAGGTACTACACTGACATCTTAAGCGCTTTAACCCACCTTTTGGCACTTCATCCCATTATTGGGCGTATTTCCTAGGTATTAGATGCATAGTAGTAAATTACTCTAAAAGGCACTACCCTGACAATAGGGTGCATTAACCCCATTTTTACGTGCTTTAGGGACATTTGTGGGGGCTTTAACCGTGTTTTTAGGTGCATTGGTCTATAAATTAGGCACTACACTTACAAGTAGGCGGATTAACCCTATTCTTAGTCACTTAACACACTATTAGACAGTTCAACCAATTTTGGGCATATTTCTATTTATTAGGAACGTTATAGTAAATTAGGTTCAAATTTCCATTACACTACAAATAGGCACATAAACCCCATTTTTAGGCATTTTGACCCATTTTAATCGCTTTTACCCCATTTTGGGGCGCATTGGCATATAGATTTGGCAATACACTAACAAGTAGGTGGATTAACCCCATTCTTAGACGCTTTAACCCACTTTAGGCACTTCAACCCATATTGGGCACATTTCCTATATATTAGACACATAATAGTAAATTAGGCTAAAAAAGGAACTTAACTAACAAGTGGGTGAATTAACCACATTATTAGCTGCTTTAACGGATTTTTGCCGCATTGTCCTATAAATTAGTCATGTAATCACCGTCAAATAGGCGCATAAACCCCATTATTAGTCGTTTTAACCCACTATTGGCACTTTAACCCCATTTTGGGGCACATTGGCCTATAAATTAGGCATTACACTAACAAGTAGCCACATTAACCCCATTCTTAGGTCTTTAACCCACTTTTAGGCACATCAACCCACTTTTGGGCACATTTCATGTTTATTAGGTGTATAATAAGCTAGACTAAAAGGGGCCCTACACTCACAAGTGGGAGCATTAACCCCAATTTTAGGCATTTAGCCACATTTGTTGGCGCATTGACCTATAAATTAGGCACATAACTCTTAATTAGGCTAAAATTGTCACTATGTTGACAAATAGGCGCATAAACCCAATTTTTAGGCATTCTAACCCACTTTTTGGTACTTTAACCCCATTTTGGGTTCATATGCCAATAAATTAGGCACTACACTAACAAGTAGGCAGATTAACCCCATTCTTAGGCACTTTAACCCACGTTTAAGAGTTTCAACCCATTTTTGGGCACATTTCCTGTTTATTAGGTAAATAATAGTAAATTAGGCTAAAAAGGTACTACATTGACATCTTAGGTGCTTTAACCCACCATTTGTCACTTCAACCCATTATTGGGCGCATTTTTAGTAATTAGGCGCATAATAGTAAATTAGGCTAAAAAATCACTACACTAATAATTGGGTGCATTAACCCCATTTTTAGGCACTTTAGCGACATTTGTGGGGGCTTTAACCACATTTTGGGGCGCTTTGGCCTATAAATTAGGCAGTACACTGACAAGTAGGTGGATTAATTACTTTTCATAGGCCCTATACCCCACTATTAGGCACTTCAAGCCAATTTTGTGCGCATTTCCTATTTATTAGACACATAATAGTAAATTAGGCTCAAATTCCCACTACACATCAAATAGGCACATAAACCCCATTTTTAGGCATTTTGACCCACTTTTAGGCACTTTTCCCCCAATTTGGGGTGCATTGGCATATAAATTAGGCAATACACTAACAAGTAGGAAGATTTACCCCATTCTTATGCGCTTTAACCCACTTTTAGGCACTTCAACCCATTTTGGACGCATTTCCTATATATTAGTCACATAGTAGTAAACTAGGCTAATAAGGGCACTAACAAGTGAGTGCATTAACAACATTTTTAAGTACTTAAACCACATTTTTGGGTGCATTGTTCTATATATTAAGCACATAACTGTAAATTAGGATCGAATTGCTACAACACTGACAAATAGATGCATAAACCCCATTATTAGTCATTTTAACCCACTGTTGGCACTATAATCCCATTTTGGAGCACATTGGCCTATAAATTACGCTATCTACTAACAAGTAGCCACATTAACCTCATTCTTAGGCGCTTTAACCCACTTTTCGACACTTTAACCCATTTTTGGGCACATTTAATCTTTAGTTGGCGCATAATAGTAAAATAGACTAAAACAGGCACTACAATAACAAGTGGGAGAATTAACCTTATTTTGAGGCATTTAGTGCACTAGCCTATAAATTAGGCACATAACTGTAAATTAGGCAAAAATTGCCACTATGTTGACAAATAGGCGCATAAACCCTATTTTAAAGCGATTTTTAGGTACTTTAACCCCATTTTGGAGCACATATGCCTATAAGTTAGATATTACACTAACAAGTAGACAGATTAACCCCATTATTAGGCGCTTTAACCCACTTTTAGGCATTTCAACCCATTTTTGGGTGCATTTCTAGTTTATTAGGAAAATAATAGTAAATTAGGCTAAAAAGGCAATAAACTGACATGGTAGGTGCTTTAACCCACCTTTTGGCACTTCAACCCATTATTGGGCACATTTCCTAGTTCTTAGGTGTATAATAGTAAATTAGGCTAAAAAGGGCACTACAATGACAATTGGGTGCATTAACCCCATTTTAGGTGCTCTAACGACATTTGTAGGCGCTTTAACCGTATTGGTCTATAAGTTAGGCACTACACTGACAAGTAGGTGGATCAAACCTATTCTTAGGCACTTTAACCCACTATTAGGCACTTCAACCCAATTTTAGATGCCCTTATTAGGTATATAATAGTAAATTAGATTCAAATTGCCACTACACTACAAATAGCCACATAAACCCCATTTTTAGGCATTTTGACCCACATTTTGGCACTTTTACCCCAATTTTGGGGCGATTTGGCATATAAATTTTGCAATACATAAGTAGCTAATTAACCATACCTTAGGCACTTTAAACCACTTTTAAGCACTTCAACCCATTTTGGGCGCATTTCAGGTATATTTGACGCGTAATAAATTAGGCTAAAAAGGCACTACACAGACAAGTGGGCACATTAACCCCATTTTTATGCAATTTAGCCACATTGTTTGGGTGCATTTGCCTATAAATTAGGCACATAGAAGTAAATTAGACTTGATTTCCACTACACTAACAAATAGGCACATAAACCCCATTTTTAGTCATTTTTACCAACTTGTAGGAGCTTTACCCCATTTTGGGGTGCATTGGCCCACATTCACATCTTAGGCACTTTAACCCACCTTTTGTTACTTCAACCCATTATTGGGCGCATTTCCAAGTTATTAGGCGCATAATAGTAAATTAGGCTAAAAAGCACACTACACTGATAATTGGGTGCATTCACCCCATTTTTAGGCACTTTAGTGACATTTGTGGGGGGGCTTTAACCACATTTTTGGGTGCATTGATCTATAAAGTAGGCACTACACTGACAATTAGGCGGATTAACCACTTTTCATCGGCCCTATAACCCACTATTAGGCACTTCAACCCAATTTTGGGTGCATTCCCTATTTATTAGGCACATAATAGTAAATTAGGCTAAAACTGTCACTACACTGCAAATAGGTGCATAAACCCCATATTTAGGCATTTTGACCCACGTTTAGGTGCTTTTACCCCAATTGGGGCGCATTGGCATATCAATTAGGCAATACACTAACAAGTAGGTGGATTAATCCCATTCTTAGTCGCTTTAACCCACTTTTAGGCACTTCAACACATTTTGGGCATATTTCCTATATATTAGTCACATAATAGTAAATTAGGCTAAAATAGGCACTCAAGTTTCAAGTGGATGCATTAACCACATTTTAAGGCACACTAACCACATTTTTGGATGCATTGTCCTATAAATTAAGCACATAAGTGTAAATTAGGCTCAAATTCCTACAACACTGACAAATAGGGGCATAAACCCCATTATTAGCTGTTTTAACCTACTTCTCGTGCTTTAACCCAATTTTGGGGCGCATTAGCGTATAACTTAGGCACAAAACTGACAAGTAGCCATGTTAACCCCATTCTTACGCATTTTAACCAACTTTTAGGCACTTCAACCCATTTTTGGTCACATTTAATGTTATTTAGGTGCATAATCTTAAACTAGACTAAAAGAGGTAATACACTGACAAGTGGGAGCATGAACATCAACTTTAGGCATTTTGCCACATTTATTGGCACACTGGCCTATAAATCAGGCAAGAAACTATAAATTAGGATAAAATTGCCGCTATGTCAACAAATAGGCACATAAACACCATTTTTAGGCATTTTAACCCACTTTTTGGTACTTTAACCCCATTTGGGGTGCATATGCCAATAAATTAGGCACTACACTAACAAGTACGCAGACTAACCCCATTCTAAGGTGCTTTAACCCACTTTCAGCCATTGCAACCCATTTTTGGGCACATTTCCTATTTATTAGGCAAATAATAGTAAATTAGGCTAAAAAAGACACTACATTGACATCTTTTGCGCTTTAACCAACCTTTAACCACTTCAACTAATAATTGGGTGCATTTCCTAGTTATTAGGTGCATAGTAGTAAATTAGTCTAAAAAAGTAGTACACTGACAATTCGGAGCATTAACCCCATTTTTAGGCGCTTTAGCGACATTTGTGGGGGCTTTAATCCCATTTTTGGGTGCATTGGTCAAATACTAAGGGACTACACTAATAAGTAGGTAGATTAACCACTTTTCTTAGTCTCGTTAAGCTACTATTAGGCACTTCAACCCAATTTTAGGCATATTTTTGATTTGTTAGGCACGTAATAGTAAATTAGGCTAAAATTGCCACTACATTGCAAATAGGCGCATAAACCCGATTTTTAGGCTTTGGCCCACTTTTAGGCGTTTTTACTCCATTTTGGGGTGCATTAGCAAATAAATTAGGAAATACACTAAAAAGTATGTGGATTAACCCCATTCTTATGTGCTTTAACCAACTTTTAGGCACTTCAACCAATTTTGGGCGCATTTCCTATATATTAGCTACATAATAGTTAATTAGGCTAAAAAGGCATTGAATTGAGAAGTGGGTGCACTAACCACATTTTTTAGGCACTTTAACCACATTTTTGGGCACATTGTCCTATAAATTAGGCATGTAACTGTAGATCATACTCAAATTGCTGCAACACTGACAAATAGGTTCATAAACCCCATTATTAACTGTTTTAACCAACTATTGGCGCTTTAATCTCATTTTTGGGGTGTATTGGCCTATAAATTAGGCACTACACTAACAAGTAGCCACATTAACTCCATTCTTAGGCTCTTTAACCCACTTTTAGGCACCTCAACCCATTTTTGGGCACATTCCATGTTTATTCGACTCATAATAGTAAACTAGACTAAAAGAGGCACTACACTAACAAATGGCCGCATTAACCCCATTTTTAGGCATTTAGCAGCATTTGTTAGCACACTGGCCTATAAATGAGGCACATACCTATAAATTAGGCTAAAATTGCCATTACATTTACAAATAGGTGCATAAACCCCATTGGTGTTTTAACCCACTTTTAGGTACTTTAACCCCATTTGGGGTGCATATGCCAATAAATTAGGCACTACACTAAAAAGTAGACAGACTAAACCCATTCTTAGGCGCTTTAACCCACTTTTAGGCATTTCAGTCCATTTTTTGACGCATTTCCTATTTATTAGGAAAATAATAGTAAATTTGGCTAAAAAGGCACTACAATGACATCTTAAATGTTTTAACCACATTTTGGCACTTCAACCCATTATTGGGCGTATTTCCTTGGTACTAGTTGCATAATAGTCCTTCTTTTGATACCATTGTTGGGCAGGTTAGGACAACAGTGATGTATATAGTGGATTGGATATTAGTAACACAACCCAGATTACCAGCCCCCAATGATGATATTTTTGGCTCTAGAAGGATTTGTGATCAACATCAATATGTTGAAGCAATGGAAAATATCGAAAGAAATAGGTTACAACCCAAAAACAGGGTTTGCTATAGGTGTAGGCATCCTAGACATATCATAAAAGACTGTCTAGAAGAGGATAATGAGGTAGGAATTAAGAAAATACCTATCCAAACTCGAGAACAGAGGCCTGGTAGTTCCGAAAAGGGAAAGCTTTCGTTACCACCAGTGCAACCAATGTCTAATGCACCAGGGCAGTGGTTACCAAGAATGGATAAAAAACTTGATGTCCTACCTGTTAGAACTATTGGTTTGGCCTCTACATCAGTTATAAGGCCGATAAGGCCGGGGAATGCTTATAAGATGTGTTATGAGTGTAAATAGATTGGGAATATTAGATCCTTTTATCCAAAAAGGAAGGAGGAAATGACCCAACTTCCGAGGCAGAGTCAGCAAGACTCTCAAAGGCAATGGTCTAGTAGTGGCATATGAGGACGTAGACAGACGTCCTAAGCAGGTCCATCAGCACTGAACAATAGAGCATGTCGTTAGAATCAGGCAACGACAAGATTCTATGAAAAGAATCAGCCTGAGGCAGTGAACAATCCACGAGTTGAGACAGGTTAGATGAAATAGTATAATTCTGATATGCCGTTTCATGATTCTACCTGTTATATATAATAAAGGTAGTTGTTATTGAGCTTCCTTTGACTAGTCCTATGAGGACACAAGGAAGATGAGGACTTACATTTTTGCTCAGTAATCTTTTAAATTCTTTACAATTTCTTTTATATGTGTAAAAAGGATGAGGTGTAAAAGTGATGCCTGGAGAAAATCTAGGGATGCTAAGTCCTATGTTCTTGATGGTAGGAAAAGTAAGGAATATGATAGTAAACAAAGTGCATACTATCTAATCTCAGTACTTGTATACCCTGGCCAGGTATTCAACTATTGAAGATAAGGTAAGTATGGAACTCTTAGATTGTTATCTTTCTGATGACTCTGATCAAGTAGTCATTCTGAGACAATCTAGTGAGTATAATAAAACTGGAAATATGTTGTGGACATTTGTATCACATCCTAAGTGCAATAAATTGGAATATGATATGATCTCAGATCAATTTGTGTTTATGAGGAAGTAAAAAGTATAATCCTCATGATAAGAGACAGAGTATAAGGGAGATGATCCCTATTTGATAAAGTTTGTGTGAATAGTAACGATATTTTCCCATAATGTGGAAATGGGAAAGATGATAAAACCATGAAATGTTCATGAACATGATAGGCAATAATAAAGGAAAGGGATGATGATATATAGTCATTGAAATAATTCCTATGCAAATGACTAGGAACTTAAGATGAGACAAGTGTAAATGATCCATGAACAATGAAAGCTCATGTAATAATCTTAGGAGATGATGATGTCTCCTCTTTGATGAAAAACCCTAGGTAATGATGGGGTGATGAAAGGAATATGTTTCTTTGTGTTCTTTCCTTTCAGGAGCAAAGCAATCAAGTAAGTCTGAGGACACTGGATATGCATGAGTTAAAAGTAATATGTTGACAGATACTTAGAAAAGTATCAGTTTGTCTTGGACTTTGGTTTCAAGATAAATATATGTGTAATATATTATGTCCCAAGATCAGAAAGATCCTTTTGTATGTTTGACTTTGGTATTAACAATAGAGAAATGGAAATTATGAGGATGTGATGTGTTCGACTCATGTGAAGGATACCAAGGTAAAGAATTCTGGTATCCAAGATGTGCCAGAAGGAATGGGAGAGTGAGAATATGATACCTGATAAGAGGAATAATGTTTGGTTACCTAGAAGGGCCAATCTTCAGATAACTTGAGTATGGAAATCATATGTTAGGGGTTTATGCTCTGCATAAACATAACATTGATAAGGATGTATTAAATGAAGGAACAGTTGTAAAATCATTCTAAGAGGAAGCTTATTAAAGTTAAAAATAATTCCTTAATGTATCCCTATCTAGATCTGTTGAGGCAGTCTAATCATAACATCTAGAGGTATCTCTAAGATAAGTTCTTCTTTAGTAAGTGACTTTTCCTTATGACAATAGAATGAACAATTAAGAAGATAGTTGATATGAGTCATAAGAAAGTTTGGTGTTGTGTCAACAGGTTAGAATGGCACTAAAGATGTATGATAAGACCTGTGCTCCCAAGAGGGTGACAAAATGTAACCCATATCTCTCCTTGAAAGTGAAATGCTAAACTGAGTGATGAGTATGGAAGAATCCCTAGAATCTTGTCACATAAAAGATGTAAGTCAATAAGGTGTGACACCGGAATTATTCATAGTACTTCTCTGACTTAGAAAGTGTTACTTGAAATGGAATTGACTTCATAGTCAGTGATAGAGAGAACAACTGAGTATGTATCATGTATGATAGGTCTTATGCTGATCTTTTATGAAAAGGCTTGGTGCTGTTCAAAGTTCTTTGGCATCTCTATGACACCAAGATGTTATGTGGAGACTTGGTGATATGATGCATGAACGACAATTGTCTTCCTTTATCTGGGATTTTGGGGACAAAATCCTTGTTAGGGTTTATAATTGTAATACCCCTGACCTGGGTTATGACTTAAGCCTAAGAGTTTTGCTTAAATAAGATACTTACAAAGTGATTCTAATCTTTTGAAAAGTAATTAATGCTTTTTGTGAAGTTTATTGTCAAGTTTGAGCTTAATTGCAAACTATTTGTGCATTAATTGATAGTCTGAGTGAAATGTGCAATTTACCCAGGATGAGCGGTTACATTGCAAAATGTTACATGTTGAAAGTGTTATAAGTGTTTAAGTATCATAAGAGAGAGTATGATGCTAAGTGGTGGCTTGTAGAAAGCCTAAATCCCAAGTTATAACTTGTTTGAACAATGTTAATACTTTGTGCACCAATTTTGGTACAATTTGTAATTTACCTAATAAATGGGGTTGGAATGCAAATTACCACCTCTTGAGTGTTCCTACTCCCTCTATGTGTCTTTTATAGGAAATAGAAAGAAGGAGATACTATGCTTGAATCACTTTTGAGTGATGATACTCTTGGTAATGGAAAGACTAAGGAATGAGTTGAAGGAGAATCCTTATATGTGTTGTATCGAGTTGTGGACTTGATATAGGAGTCCTATTGGCCAAAGAGCCATAGTAGAAGTCTCCTATCATTTTGTTGATCCTTGGGAAAGGCCATGACATGCAGAGAACCTCAAGGAGGTGGTCCATGACGGGTTGCAAAGCCCCTTGCATAAAGTGTATCGGGTTGCCTTGTTGATGAGATAAAGATGAGGAAACTTATCCAACAAGATAAAGGATAGCTGAGATATTGTCTCTATCTTATCCTCAAGACTCTTGCATGCTAATATATAGATGTGTTCTTGCATGGCCACGTGTCAACCATGCATGGCCACGTGTCATCTAGTAGCTTAAGGTGAAGACGCCTCTTATACACTTTATCTCATGAACCCAAGTATATATACTTCATCTTTGACCAACTTATGAAAGTTTACGATCCTCATAACCATATCCCTTGGAGATATCGTGAAAAGCCCCTTAGGTATCGTGCAAATTAGCTCAAGGAGAAAGGAGATTTTGAGCACCAAGATTTAGGTAAGGCTTTGGTCATCTTCAACCTTGGTGGAAATAGGAAATCGGGTTATGAATATTCCTTTTGTTTCCTTCTTCACCAAGTGCTTAACTATGGTGATCTCTTATCTATGGAGGAGTAGTAAACGAGCCTTGGACCTTGGATAAGTTCATCTTCAACTTTAGGTTGTGAATCTTTGGAGCTTGGAGTTTTGAAGTGTTCATAAGGCGGGTTATATAACTTGAACTCAATCATATTATTATTTGTCACCTAACTTGCTATACTTAATGATCTACTTTTAATTCTAAGATCTTCTTGAATAGTTGATGAAATTATGAGTTCTAGTAGTTGTTTAGACCTGTTTCCATGGAGTATAATAGTTAGAACGTAGTTCTTGAGCTTGAAGAAGATGGTATCACTTTATAAAATGATATCGGGTTCAAGCATACACACTAGTACCTCTAACCCGATATGGGTATGTGCAAACATCTCTTGAAATATATGTTTAGAAAGATATATCTCCTTACACGATATGGAGATAAAGTTCACACCTTAAAAACAATATAAGTAAGTTAAGAAAGTACCTCTTGCATGATATGATCATGTGAGTACACACGTTGTACATGATATCATGAAGCACAAATCTGGTGCACGATATGGTTGATGAAGTATACACTATGCATAAAATAATACATAGAATTAGATACATGGTATGGTTGAGATACGTTAATCCGATATGAAACCAGATATGGGGTTAACCCAATATGGGGATAAAGTATAGACATACATGATATGAGCTATGCCCCTTGCATGATATGGGAGATGACCACTTACCCTTATACACGATACAAGTCTAAGAATACACATCTTGCACGATAGAGAGATAGTGAACACTCTAAACAATATAGAGTTGGAAAACCCTAGGTGATGGGTAAGCCGATACAAAGTGGTGAGTGATACCACATGGAGGATATGAATGATATCTCTTGATTGATAGGAATATCACCTACCCCTATCTTGTAGATGATATGAGGTTCAATTTATACTTCATGCACAATATGGCATAATTTACCCAATTTGGTGGAAAACCCTAGATGATGGATTGAAACTCGATATACCCTAGCCTTTGTGTAATGGATTGTGGTATGAGGATTTAATAAGACACCTAGATTGTCAAGTAACTATGTGATAAGGTTGATCCTTGAAGGAAGGAAGGGGTTATGAGTTTAAGGGTCTACGTAACAGGGTAACTCGATATGTAACCCGACATAGATACTAATATGATAATCCTAAAGGGAAACTGATATGGTATCTTGTATATAAACCTCTCAAATGATACATGATGAGGCACATGCTCTATGCCTGATATGGTGCATATCTTATGCATGATATGGTATCAAGCACATAGCTTATACTCAATATGGGGTCAAGCACCTAGCTCATACTCGATATGAAGTTATCTTGAAATGATAATAACTCAGTGATAGTCAATTTGATATGAGTACATGATATGATGATTAGGGGATACACCCTGAAACATGACATGGTGATCTGATTATCTCATATGCTCAATATGGATACACAACAAGAAGAAAATAATGTAGCTTAAAGCATGATATGATAAATCATAATACCCAATAGGGTAGAGACACTTCAATCATATGTGATTGATTGAGTAACATATGTTGCATGTTATATTAATTGCAAAATAAAAGATGATGTAAATTGTTAAGGATGAACTATATTCCTCAAAGAGTAGGATTGAACCAAGAGCATGATGTAATCAACATCCAAGTAAGGATGAGAGAGAAACTCATACTTTGTGTTGAGAATCATTTAATGATAAATGATGAGAATATATAAGTATGAATGCATACTTATGATATCACTGTATGCTCCTAGATGTGTGGAACAATGAATTAGGGTTTAAATTGATAATATGAACTTGAATCCCTATTCAGCTATATAGAAAAACCCTAATAATGGGAAGGTTGTACTCATTTTATTAAATAACTTGTGTGAATATTTTTTGCCTAGTGAGAGGTGAAAAAATGTTTAATGGCTTTGGAGCCATGTGAATAGTTGTTTCCTAGTGAGAGGTGACAAGATGTTTAATGGCCTAGTGAGCCGTGTGAATAACTGTTGCCTAGTAAGAGGTGACAAGACGATTAATGGCCTTGTGAGCCATGTGAATAATTGTTGCCCAGTGAGAGGTGACAAGATCCTTAATCAAACTATGTGAGCTATGTGAAACTCTTGTACAATAAGTGAAATGAATACCTTGGTTTAAGGACCTAGAGGTAATGGTTTTCTGTTATAGAGGTAACAAAGCTACGTGGTGATATAGTGGTTGAATACCCAGATCCTATATTCATGATAATAATGATGTGAAGGGATGAGGATTCCCAGTAATGTGATAAGGGACTGAGATCCCAAGTACCAAGTATCTAAATGTGTTTTAAAGACTTGAAAAGTACATGATAGATGTATTATACCTTTCTTTGTAGCATTTGTTGTGATTAATAATGATTACTTGTTTGATGCTAAAAGAATGATGTAATGCATGTAATATATCACTAGAAACCACAAAATGTATCCCTAACCATATATCCATCAGCGTCAGAATTTGCTGAATGGTGAATCGGGTTCCCCGCGACATAACCCAAAATGCATATTTTTGAATATGTGGGGGGGGCATAAGCACATACGACCAGATGTGAGTCGATCCCCTTACAAACATAAAGTTAATGTCTTAATAGAACACGGTGAACTTTGCCGTGGCTCAGAGTATGGTGGTTGTGTGACGATAACTCAGTAATTTCATATTTGGAGACGGTTGTTAGTAGATGTTCCCCTAAGAGAGTACATGCTGACGCAATACTCTGTGCGAAGCTGCCTAGCACCCTGGCACACTCCATTTGCAGCTGACACAAGATGTCTTGCCAGCAGATGATACGAGATGTCCTGTTAAATCTTATGTGGTCTCGTACTGACCAAGACAGGTGAGGTCTTGGCAGCCGGCTCTTCCATTGACCTTGTATGGTACTGACTTGTGAGAAGTTTGTGGTCAGTTGGAGATCAACGAGGTATACTTCATCTCCTCAGGGCTTAAGTGTGATTGTAAAAGATGTTCACTCGTGTATCATATCTGCTTAAGGATAGAATCTGGAAAACATTGTTTGATGCACAATTCAGTTATACATTTTAATTGATAGATGTTATTTATGTTTCTTTACATTCCATACAAGGTAAATAGATGGTTTATTACTCTACCATGGGTTGATACCTCATTTTCCTTAAGTAAAAAGATTACTTTGTTTTTTTCATATAATGAATAATCTTGTTTGTTAATATAAAAGAACCCCTGCTCAGTTTTATATTAATTACCTACAATAATAATATGGTTGGCAGAGAGTTATATCTCTCGTTGGGACAATTGTCTCACCCTGTGGGATCCAAAATTTTTAGGTGGACGTGCACGAGGAAGTGGAGACCTTTCTGTAGAGGAGGAACAACAGTTGGGGCAGCAATGACACCTCAAGTTGAGTGTACTATCTGTCATGTCTTGTAGATAAAAGTCCTATGTGTCGTCTCTGTACTCCCTGGTCCTTGGAGTCGGTTTGTAATGATTTCATGAACAATATGAGATTTTGGCTTGTAAAGCCTCAAGGTTTTATGTTGCTCCAGTATGTGTTTTGACATATCAAATGTTATATGTTTTCCTCGAGATGAGATGAAACAATGTTGTACAATGTAAATCATGATATGTATAAGTTTTGGATCTTTCCGTAAGATTTATCTGGAAGAGGATCTTCTTGCAAAATGGTTTTAAATGTTAGTGATTTTTGTTAATTTGTTGTTTATGATAATTCCACATAATTAGTAACGATTTGGTTGTCGGTTTGATGACTGTCGTTACACTAGTGGCATATAAAAATGCCACTAATGACATACTAGTTGTGCATGATGCCATTTTATGGTTTTTAATCATTCCATTTTAAATTAGTTATTAAGTTTTCTAACTGAATTCTAATTGCAATTTGAACTCACATTTTCAAAAGTGTGGATATTTTTTATTTATAATCAAATGAAAATTACATGGGGAGGACATTTTGCCTTGCCCCTTTTATTAAATAAAACCCGTGAGATGCTCTTTCATACAAGATTATTCTGTGTAGTACAATAGCTTCTACATCCTTTGATTTGTATCTTTGTTAATATACCTATCCACTTTTATGTAGGCTAACTTTAGAGATCCTTCAAATGTTGAAGAGCAATCTTATCAACATTGAACCAACTTCAAAGTAGAAAGCATAATATTGGCAAGAGGACGAGAAAATCCAACATGGCATTGTTTGAGTGGAGTATATAAAAGACCATATTTTGTTTTCAAGATGAAAGTATGGTAGTTAGTGACACCGACATTCATGTAAAAATTGATAGCTTGATTCATGTCTTGCATATTGCACCATCTAAGAACACACAAATTTAAGGCAGTGCAAAATAATATATCTATATTCATAGATAATCACAAACTATTATCTCTCTAGTAAGAGGCATGGCTATATCATGATATGGGGTCAAAGTCATATATATGTTGAAAATCAAATAAGTTAGATCTCTAGTAAGCAAAACACTGATAACAAAACTAACGAATATGTATTGAATCAACTTATACACCTTCTTTGAGTTAGATCTACGCTCCAAGTTCCAATTTGAGGATTATACAATACTTTATTTGGTCTTCAAAGATTCCCCTTTCACTGGTGGCCCAA
The DNA here is from genome assembly GCA_963693085.1 of Alisma plantago-aquatica. NCBI lineage: Eukaryota > Viridiplantae > Streptophyta > Magnoliopsida > Alismatales > Alismataceae > Alisma > Alisma plantago-aquatica. Next base: position 473,741,353 of record OY856410.1, read on the forward strand.
GAAACATTTCTGATCTAAGAAAAGGGTACAATATAAGGATTATCTTACCAAGAGCTAAAAATATGACTGCAAGTAGAACAACATTGATCATGCACTTAAGCATTGAAGCCAGATATAAAACCAAAGCTAGCAGATACATCAATCTAAAGTAAAATACAGAAAGAAAGTAGCATAAGAGGAAAACATGGAGTCTATCTTCATAAGAACCACTACATTATCAAAAGGCACTACATTGTCATTTATGTCACTTGCAAACATATATTTCTTATTGTAATAAGGATCATACAAAATTGGAGACTATTAAGGAAGGAATGTTGAATACTTGAGCTAAAGAAACAAGCATCGAAGTCATCAAGAAGTTCCTATAGGGTTATTATAAGTAGTTTTGATAAGCTTTAACTGAAAGGAGGCTTTTAGAATCAAGAAATGCAATGGAAGAAGGTTCCTCTGGAACTGAGGTAGAGCGATTAATTCAAGAGTTGGTGAATACAGCTAGGAATGATCTCATCAGAGAGAAGGCTCTAACTCTCCTATAATCATCTGTAGTATGAGTCACCCTTACCTAAAACCAACCACTTGGATCATGGATGTAAGATTTTGTATGTGAAGCTCTAACCCTTTTTTCTATTCCTATGACCTCACTTTTTTTTCTTAGATATTCTTCTATGTCTAACTAGATTTGTGACATGAGTTTATATGCCACAATTATTCATGTTATAGTAAGATGGTCATCTCATTATTATAAGCATTCAACCTACTTTGCAGCTAGCCCCTCTAAATGACAGTGAGAAATGACACTCCAACATATCGTATTCTATAAGTTATGATTTCCCATAAGCTATATCACATATATATTTCTCATTCTATGTCAAACACTATTTTCAATTAAATATGATATCAAAACTTGCTTAGACTGACATATAGAGTAGGATGTGATGAAACTTCCCTTTGGTTTGACATAAAGGAAGATTATTATGACAAATATTAAGATTTAATAGAATAAACATTGTCTAAAATATGACAAATATCTCCCTAAAGGAAAGATACATTATGTAAAAAGTATTTACCATAAACTGACTTCTAAGATGCCAAACCAAGCCCCACTAAATTGGTGATAAAGGGACATAACAAGGGGGGAAATCCTAGCCCCCCTACCCACCCATACTCCTCAGAAAAGATCAAAAAGGCCTACTGCTTGGAAACTTATGCATTGCAAAAGTACCCAACTATGATGACTCGACAACTAAGTCAAAAAAATATTTTTAAGGTGTTTTCATGTTTGTAAATAGCAAAAAATATTAATTCTTCATGAATACAATATGCTTTTACAAAGGCATCACTTCAATAGTTTGTAAGTTAAAACTTGATAACCTAGTGTGAAAGAAAATGAGATGAGGATGACTTTAGGTAAAAAGTAGGTTTGGAAAAAGGTTAGAAGCTTAGTGCGATTATTTTTAAGTCGTGGGGAAGCAGGGGAAGGGGGATTTCAAAATACTCATAAAGGGAATACTTAAAGCATAACTACCCAGATTTGTGCATCCAAATTGAACCCTTTATTATTTCTAGGTAGTGGAAATATGAAACAAAAACAAGTATCGCAGAGATACATGGATTCTGATGAACACCCACATGGATAGTTAAGGAATGCCCCTACTAGTGAATAAACACTAACTTCCTAGACTTGCAGATCACAATAAACTTCATATTCAAAATGGTTGATTGACGGTTAATGAATAGCTTAAAGAGGACAAGGCACTAACTTGAAATTTTAATTGCCAGGACTTCATCCAAGACCATATTTTACCATTTTACATGATGTAGGTATTTCTCATTAGAGATCAACTGCTGATAGATGGTGATGAGTATGTGTAATTAAATCAACACCTTATAAAGGCCTACGCAGCAAATTCATTCTGCATAAAATGATTGTTCAACTTTGACTGTGATAAAAGAAAGTTAAGCCAGACAAAGAATAGTCAGTTAACATACAATCTTTCTTCCACAAAGCAAGAAAAGAAGTTGGTATCAAGTCCGTGAATAATCAAAAGCATGTCAAAGTAAGTTACAAAAAAACATTTCATATATATGAACAAATATCAAGTAGATATTTCCTTGTTAATTAATATTACTTTTTATTCTCAATTTTAAATCATTTATATTGAATCATTAATGCAACAACATGATTGAAAAGCCATATCAACCTTCTAAGTGAGACCAACTTCATATACGGTAGGTCGATTTGTGTTTATGGTAGAATAAATTATGTTAAGTAATTAAATTAGATTATGTATATATCCCAAGTCGATCATTTTGAAACCCACATATCATTCCACAAATGAAAGCTTACTTCAAGGAGGTATGAATGGGAAATAATCAACATTATTGTGAAAGTTCTCTTCAAAATAATTATTTATCATTCTAGATTTACCTATGAGGAAGATTATTAGCCATGTGCCCTTGGTATAAGATAATAAATTGTAGCTGACATATTCTAGCCTTGTTGTATAGAGAAATCATCCTTTTGTATCTATTAATGATCCAAAAATTCCATCCCATCAACCAAACAAGGAATTATAGATGAAGTATAATATGTAGATAGTAAACTAAAAAGTAATCACTCCAAATAAAGATCTTATGACTTTTAAAGTAGGTTGAGCAACAAATCATTCTTGAAACCTTTAAAGGATTAATGTTTTCTGCATTAATTACAAGTTGATGAATCACTGTAAAGGAGTATAGTGATTCAAATGAATCAAGATAGCAACTATTTCAAACTTCATGATTATATATCAAATAGTGAGATTCCATTGTAAGTCTTAGTAGTCTATATCTTATAAATTGCAAAGTAGGTGAATTAGCAATTACAATGATGAAAACCATTACACGTTGAAGATTTATTTATTCATGATAAGTAGATTAATTGGATACAAATGACTCTTATGTCCCATCATTAGCTTGTACCCTAAATTTGACTAGTAAGGAATGTAACATAACCCCTAACTCAAAAATTCATGATCGCTCATGTTGGGAGATGCAACAAGAAATGCTGTTTCCCTAAAAACTCTTACAAAAAAAATTGGTTAATCTTTCTACGCTATCTATATCTGACATTCTTGATAGGTTTCACAAGGAGGGTGTCTTAAAAGAGTTATAGTATGATTCTCTTTGGGTACGGCTTTTTGGGAAGTGTGAAGGAATATGAAAATGTGTTGTAGCATTGTTTCTCTGAATGAGGCGATGAAGGTCTTCGCTTTACTTCTATGAAACTTTATGCTCAAATGAAGGGTTGGAGGAATATTGTAAATAAGTGTTAGGTTTATGTTGTAATTCTTATGTTTTCATAATTCTTTTTTTGTGTTAATGAACTAAGTTTATGCCTCTCTAGAAATGATAAGTACAATTTCATAACAATGCATCAGGATAGCATTTGTTACCCAATACTAAGACTTACAAGGAATGAATTTCCCAAAAAGGACCCAAATCCATAACTGTTTTCTATTGGATTTTCCTTTCTCACTATGATTTTCAAACATAGAATTCAATTGAATACTAGTACATTTGAAATAATCAATTATGTCTAGGTTATCTCAACCTTGTTCTAAACATAATTATGGAACTACCACTTCTAATGGTGCATACTACATACCATAAGGGAATGAAGAGTATAAATAGCGTTCTACTTTATAAACCATTAGGTAGGAAGTTTACCAAGGAAAAGGTGATGGGAAATTAATATCACACACGAATTGGAAGTCTCATGAAATCCATGTGAAAATCATAAGCAATTTTTTTATTATGTTAACACAACATGTAGAATAAATGAATGTAAACCAACTCAAACACCATACATGATAGTAAGATCGATAATATATTATGCCATATTATCACAAAGATAAGATCGTCTTAGTATCCTCAAGCTAAAAAAGATACCTCCTACTATCCTCTTTTAATTTATTGATAGAGAGACATGGTTCATCTTAGTATGATGAATGCAAAGACAAGAATGGCATGGACGGATTACATTCTTTTGCCTTCAGCTATATAGATTAGCTAAAATGTGAGTCTAAATGTTGACTAGATAGTCAACTTTATTGCTCAATGGGTATATCTATTAAAAGAATGGCTATTCTAACAGAATAGACTAGAAAAGACAAAAGCCCACCACTAGGGGGGTATCTATAAGTAAAACAAATGAGACATGTCTGGGTAAACATCTAGGGGAGATGTTCTTCTTCACTTTCAATTGGTGATCCTGATGAGGTCTATGCTAGAGGACCACAAACTATTGGCTTCATTGAGTTGCACTGGTACGATGCTCCGTCATACACACTTTATACATGAAATGATTATCTGAGACCATATATATCATTTCAGGACAATAATATTGTAATTTTTGTTGTCTAGAAAATGCCAAAAGTGTGTTGATTGTATATACTTAGTAATATAGGACCAAACAATAGACAAAATTTAATTTGACACAAGAACTTGCAAGCATGCCATAGACACACATGACATACCATTTCTTTAATTGATTGTGGACCAAGACATGCTCCACCTCATAATCTCCAGAAGAAGTTAGATTGCTGGAAATTTGCAGATTAAGTGCAAATATTCACGGAAAATAATGCAGATGACGCAACTCTATAGAATAAGATGACATTTTTTATTAGAATAAATAGATTATATCCAAGAAAAGAAAGAAGTAAAAGAAAAATCTTGCATCCTACTGACAGCAACCTCTAGGTAAAAGTTGATTGAGAACTTTGTGTGGCATGTAACCTCCTTGAGCTTTTTTGCCTTTAAAATTGAGAGTAGTTGTCACGATGAAATCTCAATATATAAGAGTAATAGGTGCTGAAATTAAATTTCATTATATTATATGTTTGAAATTCCTAATCCCTCATTCTCACATTAACTGCTAGCTAGATAACTATAGCTTTTTGATAAATAAAGAATTTGAGCAAGAGGTTCTCTATGATCAGACATATTGTATTACTTTTTGTATGTCAGATTCAGACAATGCTAAAATTGGTTAACACTATTTCATCCCATGTTTTCTAGATAACTTATCGATCCCATCATGTGCCTTCTAGTTTTTAAATATTATGCCTTTTACCATGCTACCGCACAACACAACTCATATAGTGTAACATGGAATGGTTGAAAAAGAACCCTGAAATAACTCAAGATAGGAAACAAACAAAACCCCTCCTTTTACAGGCTTCTTAATATTGTCCCAAACGTGCCTCTAGGTTTTTTCTTGAAAAGAAGAGGAGCTTTAAAGTTCACACCATACTAACTTTTCACCGTCAGATATGTTGACTCTTCTCAAGCAATTTAGCTGCATACTAAATGCCCAACGACTCCACAAATCGATCACATCATCAACATCAATGAGCTACATTAGTATGTTCCTTTTATTTTCATTGAACGTATAATTGTGATCATTCACTTAAAAGAGAAAAGAAATTTTTTATGCCTTTTAATGATCATCATCGTCTGATGGCCGAAGTTGACTTCTCAATTGCTTCAACCATGTTATCATGCATTTTTATCGTGCATTACTGCTTCAAACAAAGCATACTCAGGTCAATGAGTTTTTGTTATAAAAAACACACCCTGCACATTTATCCCTTTGTTGTGCATTTCCAAGAAGGACGCTCTGGCTAGTTTGGTTCAAGGAAACTAAAATTAAGTTGATAAAGTGACGGATCACGAAGAAAAAGAACTCAAACTAAATGCTATGTAGTTTCTTAACCATTATAGTGGAAAAATTAGGAGAACGCCCTGGTCGGGGTTTCCTTACCATCCTTTGATCACGATTCTGGTTGTTGGGCATCAGACTTTGATATCAAATACTGGTGTCTCCACTAATTTCCACGCTGATGAAACCCCTATCCTTTATGTCGAGGAAGAGGAATGAGACCTCCTAATTCCAGTTAATGCTCGCTCCGACCTTCTTAAGCCATACGATATCTGCAATGGGAGGTGATAGCCTAATTGACACTGGTGCTTTGTCAGGAGGAGCAACTCAATAGGGATAAGAATGTTGATGATGGGTAGGCGGTCCATAGAGACCTCGATTACTACAACCAGACATGCATCCCGCCGGGGAGGCTAGACTCTTTGGATAGTCATCCAAAGTAGGAGATATCTGATGGAGTGATGGGAAATTGGGATGGTGAGGAGGCGAAAGATGAAGTCAGACGATTAGAAATTGGATGGAGTCTAGATGAGAAAAGCAATCTGGTTAGGGAAGGCAACTAGGATAATGTTCCAGAGGCCTAATGTGGGAGATAAAATTTTGAAGACAAAATGGCTGGAGCAAAAAAACTCTAAAACAAATGACAGGGATGTAAATGACACCTTAATTGGAAGGTTTACACAAGGACAATGAATAAAACAATCCATGCTAGAATTATATATTAAGATAATGAATGAAAATGGTGAATAGGTTGATGCGACACACATATTTTAGGGGGTCTTCTTGGGTTCATGAAATAAATAGGATATGCAAAGTAAAACAAGTAAATTTGGCGCCCATGAAATGCCACTATTACATCTATAAATGCCGATATATTGGGCTCATCGTGTAACATTTATAGTATAGTATTTAGTGGCTTTAAATAAGAAATACCAGATGTATAGCGGCATTTTCAAGCAAATGCCACCATATAAAATGCCACTAATGACCAATTTTTTTATAGTGTAGGCATATGCGCTCCAAAATGGGGTTAAAGTACCTAAAAGTGAGTTAAAACGCCTAAAAATGGGGTTTATCCACCTATTTTTTAAATTAGTGGTAATTTTTGCCTAATTTATAGGCCAACATATGCAGCTAAAAGCCTAAAAATGGGGTTCATACACCCACTTTTTAATGTAGTGCCTTTTTAGTCTAGTTTACTATTTTGCACTTAATAAACTTGAAATGTACCCAAAAATGGGTTGAAGTGCCTGAAAGTGGGTTAAAGCGCCTAAGAATGGGGTTAATGTGGCTACTAGTCACTGTAGTGCCTAATTTATAGACTGATGCGCCCAAAATTGGATTAAAGCACCAAAAGTGTGTTAAGACGGCTAATAATGGGGTTTATGCATCTATTTGTCAATGTTGTAGCAATTTGAGCCTAATTTATAGTGACATGCCTAATTTAAAGGACAAAGCACCCAAAAATGCAGTTAAAGCATCTAAAAATGTGGTTAATGCACCCGCTTGTCTATTTAGTGCATTTTTTAGCCTAATTTACAATTATGTGGCTATTATATAGGAAATGTGCCCAAAATGGGTTGAAGTGCCTAAAACTGGGTTAAAGCACCTAAGAATGGAGTTAATCTGCCTACTTGTTAGTGTATAGCTTAATTTGTTTGCCAATGTGCCCCAAAATGGGGTACAAGCGCCGAAAAGTGGGTTAAAATGCCTAAGAATGGGTTTTATGTGCCTATTTGTAGTGTAGTAGAAAGTTGAGCCTAATTTATTATTATGTGCCTAATAAATAGGAAATGTGCCCAAAATTTGGTTGAATCGCCTAATAGTGGGTAAAATTGCCTAACAATAGGGTTAATCTGCTAATTTCTCACTATAGTGCCTAACTTATAGGCCAATGCGCCTAAAATTGCGGTAAAGCCCCCACAGAAGTCGCTAAGTGCCTAAAATGGGGTTAATGCACCCAATTGTCAGTGTAGTGCCTTTTTTAGACTAATTTACTATTATGAACCTAATAACTAGGAAATGTACCCAATAATGGGTTGAAGAGCCAAAAGGTGGGTTAAGAGCCTAAGATGTCAATGTTGTGCCTTTTCTAGCCTAATTTAATATTATTTGCCTAATAAACAGGAAATGCAACCAAAAATGGGTTGAAATGCCTAAAAGTGGGTTAAAGCGCCTAAGAATGGGGTTAATCTGCCTACTTGTTAGTGTAGTGCCTAATTTATTGGCATATGTGCCCCAAATTGGGCTAAAATACCTAAAACAGGGATAAAACAGCTAAAAATGGGGTTTATGCACCTATTTAATAGCATAGCAGCAATTTTAGTCAGATTTACAATTATGTGCCTAATATATAGGCCAATGTGCCAACAGATGCAGCTAAATACCTAAAAATGGGGTTAATGCACCCACTTGTCAGTGTAGTGCCTCTTTTAGTCTAGTTTACTATTATGCGCCTAATAAACATGAAATGTCCTGAAAAATGGATTGAAGTGCCTAAAAGTGGGTTAAAGAGCCTAAGAATGGTTCTAATGGGGCTACTTGTCAGTGCAATGCCAAATTTATAGGCCAATGCACCCCAAAATGAGGTTAAAGAGGAAAAAGTGGGTTAAAACGACTAATAATGGGGTTGATGCACCTATTTGTTAGTGTTGTAGAAAATTGAGCCTAATTTACAATTACATGCATAACTTATTGGACAATGCACCCTAAAATGCGGTTAATGTGCCTATGTCGTTCATGCACCCACTTTTTAGTTTAGTGCATTTTTAGCCTAATTTACTATTATGTGGCTAATATATTGGATATGTGCCCAAAATGAGTTGAAGTGCCTAAAAGTAGGTTAAAGTGCCTAAGAATGGGGTTAGTCAACCCACTTGTTAGTGTATTGCCTAATTTATATGCCAATGCGCCCCAAAAAGGGGTAAATGCACCTCAAAGTAGGTCAAATTGCCTAAAAATGGGGTTAATCTGATATTTATAGTGTAGTGGCAATTTGAGCCTAATTTACTATTATGAGCCTAATAAATGAGAAATGTCCCCAAAATTGGGTCGATGTGGCTAAAAGTGGGTGAAAGTGCCTCAGAATAGGGTTGATCTGCCTACTTGTTAGTGTAGTTCCTAATTTATAGGCCAATGCACCAAAAATGCGGTTAAAGTCCCCACAAATGTTGCTAAAGTGCCTGAAAATGGGGTTAATGCACACAATTGTCAGTGTAGTGCCTTTATTAGCCTAATTTACTATTATGCACCTAATAACTACAAAATACACTTGAAGTGCCAAAAGGTGAATTAAAGCTGCTCAGATGTCAATGTAGTGCCTTTTTTAGCCTAACTTACTATTATTTGTGAAATAAATAGGAAATGTACCCAAAAATGGGTTGAAATTCCTAAAAGTGGGTTAAAGTGTCTAAGAATGGGGTTAATCTGCCTAATTTTTTTAACGTAGTGCCTAATTTATTGGCATATTCACCCCAAAATGGGGTTAAAGTACCTAAATGTTGGTTAAAAGGCCTTAAAATGGGCTTTATGTGCCTTGTTGTCAATGTAGTGGTAATTTTAGCCTAATTTATAGTTATCAGCCAAATTTATAGCCTAGTGCGCCAACAAATGTGGCTGAATGCCTAAAAATGGGGTTAATGCGCCCACTTGTCAGTGTACTACCTCTTTTAGCCTAGGTTACTCTTATGAGCCTAATAAACATGAAATGTGCCCCAAAATGGGTTGAAGTGCGTAAAAGTGGGTTAAACCGCATAAGAATGGGGTTAATGTGGCTACTTGTCAGTAAAATATCTATTTTATGCACAAATGCACCCCAAAATGGGGTTAAAGCTCCAAAAGTGGGTTAAAAAAGCTAACAATGGGTTTTATGCACCTATTTCTCAGCGTTGTAGCAATTTGAGCCTAATTTAGAGTTACATGCCTAATATATAGTACAATGCACCCAAAAATGTGACTAAAGTGCCTAAAATGTGTTTAGTGCAACCACTTTTTAGTTTAGTGCATTTTAGACTAATTTTCTATAATGTGGCTAATGTATAGGAAATATGCCCAAAATGGGTTGAAGTGCCTAAAAGTGGGTTAAAGCGCCCAAGAATGGGGTTAATCTTCCTACTTGTTAGGGTATTGCCTAATTTATATCCCAATGCACCTCAAAATGGGATAAAAGAGCCTAAAAGTTTTGTTAATTGTCCAAAATTGGGGTTTATGCACCTATTTGCAGTGTAGTGGCAATTTGAGCTTAATTTACTATTATGTGCCTAATAAATAGGAAATGCATCCAAGATTGGGTTGAAGTGCCTAATAGTGGGTTAAAGTGCCTAAGAATAGGGTTAATCTTCCTACTTGTCTGTGTAGTGCCCAATTTATAGGCCAATGCACACAAAAATGCAGTTAAAGTACCCTCAAATGTCGTTAAAGTGCCTGAAAATGGGGTTAATGTACTGAATTGTCAGTGTTATGACCCACTCCGTGATTAATTAGTAAGTATAATGATTAGTGCATCATCAAGTTGATTAAGTTGAATTAAATATATAAGATACAATTAGTGTATAATGAAGATGATTAATTTAAGTTAAGTAATCACAGATGTGATTAGTGCTTTGATCAACTATTACTAGTTGATTAGAGTGTTTTATCGCTTTGAGGTTGTAGAGAATCACGTGCTTGAAAGTTTGCAAGAGAAATCACTCGAATCGGACATTCGAGGAAAACATTATGACAGTTTCAAGGTTTTTGGACCTGGCTGCAATTTTCCCAGTAATTGATCTTTTATTCTTTTTTTTCTTTGGGGGTCGGTTACCCCTTTACTTATCTTCTTCTTCACCCGAACGCAAGCAGGGGGGCGCACATACAGCAGCCCGATTTCAGTCAAGAGACATTAGGGCGTTTGAGTGGGCGATTCTTGCTCCTAGCTTCGCCCTTAGCTGCACCCTACCTCCGCCCACTCCTCTTCTTCTCTTCTTCCTCGACCTCCATGCCCTAGCAATGCCTAGCCGTGCCCCTACCTGCTTCAACCTGCAGGAGAAGCCATGGCCGGCCAACATGAGAAGCAGCAGGCCGCTCGAGCAGTAGTGACCTAGGGCGATTCATGGCCCTTAGCCCCGAACTAGCGACGCCCCTTCCTTCTCCACCTATGAGAAGTTTGGCTTGTGAGTAATCCCTCCGTCGCGCCCACATGTACTTTGCAATCTCTTCATATACCATAATGGAAGTGGGAACATATCACAATGGATTTTGTGATAGAGTTGCCCAGGACACCTAGAGGTTATGACTTGATATGAATGATTGTGGATAGACTAATTTAGTCTGCTCATTTTCTTCATACTAAGTCAGCCTTTGATGTTCTGAAGTTGATTAAGATATTCGTGGATGAGATAGTCAGGTTGCACGGTATCCTAAGTTCACATTCAGGTTTTTGGAATCAGTTGCTTCGTGCTTTGGGCACAAAGTTGAGATGCAATACAACTTTTCACGCACAGACAAATGGTCAGTCAGAATGGACCATTCAGATTCTTGAGGACATGCTGAGAGCATTTGATAGTTGTACAGGATAGGCAGAAGAGCTATGTTGAGAAGAGACGTTGACCTCTTGAGTTTTAAGTTGGTGATGAAATGTATCTGAAGGATTCACCATGGAAAGGAGTGTTGAGGTTGGATAGAATAGGCAAACTGACTTCTTTCAATGAGTGTTGAGGTTGGATAGAATAGGCAAACTGACTTCTAGGTTTATGGGCCATATCCTATTATTGAGAGGAGTGGACCTATAGTCTATAAGTTGGATTTGCCATCTGAGTTGGCTAAGTTACATGATATGATTCATGTATCGATGTTGAAGAAATGTTATCCTGGTACAGAGAAGATAGTGGACCCAGAACCTGTACAGCTCAGACCTGATGAGTCCTATGTTGAAGGACCAGTACAGATAATTGATCGGAGGATCAAGAAACTCAAGAATCACGAGATACTGTTAGTGAAAGTTCAGTGGAGGAATCATAACCTAGAGGAAGCTACGTGGGATCTTGAGTCTAAGATGCGTAACAAATTTCCTTTTCCCTATTAGGAATTTTGGGACGAAATTCTTATAAGGGAGGGAGATTGTTATGACCCACTCCGTGATTAATTAGTAAGTATAATGATTAGTGCATCATCAAGTTGATTAAGTTGAATTAAATATATAAGATACAATTAGTGTATAATGAAGATGATTAATTTAAGTTAAGTAATCACAGATGTGATTAGTGCTTTGATCAACTATTACTAGTTGATTAGAATGTTTTATCGCTTTGAGGTTGTAGAGAATCACGTGCTTGAAAGTTTGCAAGAGAAATCACTCGAATCGGTCATTCGAGGAAAACGTTATGACAGTTTCAAGGTTTTTGGACCTGGCTGCAATTTTCCCAGTAATTGATCTTTTATTCTTTTTTTTCTTTGGGGGTCGGTTACCCCTTTACTTATCTTCTTCTTCACCCGAACGCAAGCAGGGGGGCGCACATACAGCAGCCCGATTTCAGTCAAGAGACATTAGGGCGTTTGAGTGGGCGATTCTTGCTCCTAGCTTCGCCCTTAGCTGCGCCCTACCTCCGCCCACTCCTCTTCTTCTCTTCTTCCTCGACCTCCATGCCCTAGCAATGCCCAGCCGTGCCCCTACCTGCTTCAACCTGCAGGAGAAGCCATGGCCACCCAACATGAGCAGCAACAGGCCGCTCGAGAAGTAGTGACCTAGGGCGATTCATGGCCCTTAGCCCCGAACCAGCGACGCCCCTGCCTTCTCCACCTTCCTTCCTTCTTCCTCGCCTCAGGCATGCAGCGCCCCGCCTCCTTTTGCCCCACCTGTGCTTCAAATTCAGCAAGAGCGGCGCCCCTTTTGGTGGCAGCCTGACCAGCTAGCAGCAGAGCAGGATATGGCGGCCGATTAGGGCTTAAAAGCTTCGGTTTAGCTGCGCCCAACCTCTGTCGTCAACCTCCTCTTCTTCGTCCATCCTTTAGCTCTCTTCTCCATGCCTTAGTGCCCCCAAACAGCAGCAACGTTGGCTGACCTACAGAGCTGCGTTAGCAGCCAGCAGCAACAGTGACCAACGGCCAGCTGCAGCCACGGTCAGGAGCCGTTTAGGCTTGAGGAGCAGCACAGGAGCGACACTGTGAGTCCGGCCGTGAGCCCTAGGGTTGAAATCCGCCGCCAACCAGCTTCAAGCTGCATTGAATCAGCTATGCGTATGAACCTGTGCGGAACAGGTAGTTTTAGAATTGTTTCAAGGTTGAGGATGATCTCGTGAATTGCCCGGAATTAGACCCTGAACGCATTTCCGGACGAACCCGGACAGTTCGAAACGCGGTGAGTAGGATTTCATTCATTTATCATTAAATAACTCAGGCGTTTGAATATTTTCTATTTTGTGCGCAAATTACGTTGATAACAGGCGTAGGGCGGCGTTTAGCGTCGCCCGACTTTTTATTTCATAAATTGCTTCTAGACGCTGTTATATGATTAAATTTAGCAATTGATCAGTGTGGATTGAATCGGTAAATTTTTATGGTTCATTGGAACCTAAATTGTTTATTTGAATGTTGAAATTAGAAATTCATGTCAAAAAAATGGTATGGATTGGGTATGAACCCAGACAATAAGGATTTCTGATAAATTATCAGATGTACGATTTTAAAGTTGATATGAATAAATAAAATGTGCAATAAAACCCTAAATTGCATATATCTTTTGACGTTAATATGTGTAAATTGATATTTACATGAAATGACACATTTCTCTGAATTATTACTAGAAATTCTCAAGTATTGTTATTAAATTATATTGTGAAATGTAATTAACTCTTAATTGAGTTAAGTGATGCACAAACCAAGATTTGGGTTAATGTGCACGTTTTTCGAGAATTTTAGAGAATTGACAAATGTTGAGTATGATTCTCGTATGTGAAGTAAATTTCTTTAATTTGTGCAATAAGATGTTCAATTGCGTAAATTCGCTATGTATGTGCCAAATTGAAATAAGTTGGGTTATTTATGCATTTCTAATTTGTCTGAATGCATGGTATGAGAATTTCTCAGAAATTACAATGATTTGAAATATATTGCTCTGTCAGTTTAGAATGACAGTGTATTGTGATCTGATATGAAATCAGTAAATGTGATATTCCTATTTAAGTGTTTATATGTTAACCAGTTAATAGACTTAGATGCCCTGACACAGTAGAACCCCTTTTGGAGGTCTGTGCCTTAGGGGTGAAACGACCTACCTAGCGTGAGTCTAGATGGTCGGTGGCTCGTGTTTAACAATAATCCGTGCGTGTGTCACGGTGGCACGAGGACAGAGAGGCAGTGTTCAACAATAATCCGTGCGTGTGTCACGATGGCACTGGAGTAAATAGGGGTTATTCAACAATAATATGTGCGTGTGTCACAGTGGTAACCCAGACTCTCCGCCTGTGTGCTCAGCTTAGAGAAGGAGTCTAGAGTACACTCTTTGAGAGTGCAGTGAGGCCGTGTGAGCCTGAGAGTCCTGACGCAGACCAGGACGGCAGTCAGACTTAGCATTTCCCGGGTGTGTCGCTAAGTCTTGTACGGTGGGTTCGTAGTTCGCTACGAGACTTTATATGCAGAGTACACTGCATATGATCAGGGCATAAGTTAAAAGATGATTACTTAGAATTAAGGTAGATTAATATGAAACTTGTGTATGTTCAGATTTAGAATTTATAATACTTGTTCTTTAAATGTTCATTATACTTTTCTGCGATAATTGCACTATTTAATTAGAACTGCTCAGTTTGTTATTTTATTCACATATTCCTGTTAAAGGTAAAATACGGAGTTGTTTAGTGATAGCTAAATGAAATGCTATTCACTGAGCGAGTAGGCTCATTCCTCTACTCAAAACATTTTCAGGTTATCATCAGCAGCAGGAAATCTGAAGAATCGTTTCATCCTAACGCCTAGTCAATAGAAGGTTCGTAGTTAGAAGTTAGAGGTCTCTTAGTCCTTTCCCCTCGATCTTTGGGACAAGGTGTGAGTGAGAGAGTGAATGTGTATAAAGATGTAATTAACTGTTATGCTTTATTTTATGTCGAACAATGTAATATGTTGTAGACTCTGTTTGTATTGCTAGTCAGTTAATAAAGATGCTTCCGCAGTTTGTTTAGTTTCATTTTACATCTTATAATCAGATTTTTCTATTAATGTCTTTAAAATGCTTTAAAAAGTGAAGAGTGGTTGGCTTATGTGCAAATCCCATTCTGTCGCGTCCTAATCTTGTGGTTTGTGGTTAATGTGAAATTGGGGCGTGACAGTCAGTGTAGTGCTTTTTTTAGCCTAATGTCTATTATGCACCTAATAACAAGGAAATGCACCCAATAACAGGTTGAAGTGCCAAAAGGTGGGTTAAAGCACCTAAGATGTTACTGTATTTCCTTTTTTATCCTAATTTACTATTATTTGCCTAATAAATAGGAAATGCACCCAAAAAATGGGTTGAAATGCCTAAATGTGGGTTAATGTGCCTAAGAATGGCGTTAATCTACCTACTTGTTAGTGTCGCACCTAATTTATGGGCATATGCTCTACAAAACGGGGTTAAAGTACCTAAAAGTTGGTTTAAAAGCCTTAAATGGGGTTTATACGCTTATTTGTCAACATAGTGGCAATTTTAGCATAATTTATATTTATGTGCCTAATTTATAGGCCAA
Organism: Alisma plantago-aquatica; assembly: GCA_963693085.1. Classification (NCBI taxonomy): domain Eukaryota; kingdom Viridiplantae; phylum Streptophyta; class Magnoliopsida; order Alismatales; family Alismataceae; genus Alisma; species Alisma plantago-aquatica. The sequence goes on from OY856410.1 coordinate 473,756,752, forward strand.
TGCACCAAAAAATGTGGCAAATGTCTAAAAATGGGGTTAATGCACCCACTTGTCAGTGTAGTTCCTCTTTTAGTCTAGTTTACTATTATGCGCCTAATAAACATGAAAGGTGCCTTAATATAGGTTGAAGTGCCCAAAAGTGGGTTAAAACACCTAATAATGGGGCTAATAGGGCTACTTGTCAGTTTAGTGACTAATTTATAGTCTAATGCACTCTAAAGTGGGGTTAAAGTGCCAAAAGTGGGTTAAAACAACTTATAATGGGGTTTATGCACCTATTTGTCAGTGTTGTAGGAAATTGAGCCTAATTTACAGTTACATGCCTAATTTATAAGACAATGCGCCAAAAAATGCGATTTAAGTGCCTAAAAATGTGGTTAATGCACACACTTGTCAGTTTAGTGCCTTTTTAGCCTAATTTACTATTATGTGGCTAATATTTAGAAAATGTGCCCAAAATTGGTTGAAGTGCCTAAAAGTGGGTTAAAGCGCCTATGAATGTGGTTAATCTGCCTACTTGTTAGTGTATTGCCTAATTTATATACCAATGTGCCCCAAAATGGGGGTAAAAGAACCTAAAAGTGGGTCAAATTGCCTAAAAATGGGGTTATGCACATATTTGAAGTGTAGTGGAAATTTGAGCCTAATTTACTATTATGTGCCTAATAAATAGGAAATGCACCCAAAGTTGGGTTGAACTGCCTAATAGTGGGTTAAAGTGCATGTGAATAGGGTTAATCCACCTACTTGCCAATGTAGTGCCTAATTTATAAGCCAATATGCCCAATAGTGTGATTAAAGCCTCCACAAATATCGCTAAAGCTCCTAAAAATGGGGTTAATGCACCCAATTATCAGTGTAGTACCTTTATTAACCTAATTTTCTTTTGTAGTGTTGTTGCAATTTGAGCGGAATTTACTTTTATGTACCTAATAAATAGGAAATGTGCCCAAAATTGGGTTGAAGTGCCTAATAGTGTTTTCGAGGACCTAAGAAAAGTGGTTAACCCACCTACTTGTTAGTGTAGTGCCTAATTTATAGGCCAATGTGCCCAAAAATTTGGTTAAAGCCCCCTCAAATGTCACTAAAGCGCCTAAAATGGGGTTAATGCACCCAATTATCAATGTAGTGCAATTTTTAGCCTAATTTACTATTATGCACCTAATAACTAGTAAATGAGTCCAATAATGGGTTGAAGTTCCTTAAGGTGGGTTAAAGTGCCTAAGATGTCAATGTAGTACCTTTTAAGCCTAATTTACAATTATTTGCATAATAAACAGGAAATGCGCCCAAAAAAGGGTTGAAATGCCTAGAAGTGGGGTAAAGCTCCTAATTATGGGGTTAATCTGCCTACTTGTTAATGTAGTGCCTAATTTATTGGCATAAGTTCCCCAAAATGGGGTTAAAGTATCAAAAAGTGGCTTAAAACCCCTAAAAATGGGTTTTATGCATCTATTTGTCAACATAGTGCCAATTTTAGCCTAATTTACAATGATGTGCCTAATTTATAAGCCAGTGCACCGAAAAATGTGGCTAAATGCCTAAAAATGGGGTTACTACCCCCACTTGTCAGTGTATTGCCTTACTTAGTCTAGTTTTCTATTATGCACCTAATAAACATGCAATGTGCTAAAAAATGAGTTAGAGTGCATCAAATTGGGTTAAAGCACCTATGAATGGGGTTAATGTGGCTACTTATAAGTGTAGTGCCTACTTTATAGGTTGATGCACCCCAAAATGGGATGAAAGCACCAAAAGTGGGTTAAAACGGCTAATAATGGGGTTTATGAACCTTTTTGTTAGTGTTTTAGCAATTTGAGCCAAATTTACAGTTATGTGCCTAATTTATAGAACAATGCTCGCAAAAAATAGTTGAAGTGCCTAAAAATGTGGTATGTGCACCCACTTGTTAGTTTAGCACCGTTTTAGCCTAATTTACTATTATGTGGCTAATATATAGGAAATGTGCCCAAAATGGGTTGAAGTTCCTAAAAGTGGGTTAAAGCACCTAAGAATGGTGTTAATCTACCTACTTGTTAGTGTATTACCTAATTTATATGCCAATGCACCCCAAAATGGAGTAAAAGTGTCTAATAGTGGGTCAAAATGCTTAAAATGGGTTTTATACACATATTTGCAGTGTGGTGCCAATTTGAGCATAATTTACTATTATGTGCCTAATAAATAGGAAATGTGCCCAAAATTGGGTTGAAGTGTCTAATAGTGGGTTAAAGTGCCTAAGAATAGGGTTAATCTGCCTACTTGTCTATGTAGTGCCTAACTTATAGGCCAATGCGCCCTAAAATGCGGTTAAAGCCCCCACAAATGTCGCTAAAGAGCCTAAAAATGGGGTTAATGCACCCAATTGTCAGTGTAGTTCCTTTATTAGCCTCATTTACTATTATGCACCTAATAACTAAGAAATGTGCTTGAAGTGCCAAAACATGGTTAAAGCACCTAAGATGTCAGTGTAGAGCCTTTTTTAGCCTAATTTAATATTATTTGCCTAATAAATTGGAAATGCACCCAAAAATGGGTAGAAATGCCTAAAAGTGGGTTAAAGTGCCTAAAAATGGGGTTCATCTGCCTACTTTTTTGTGTAGTGCCTAATTTATTGGCATATGCACCCCAAAATGGGTTAAAGTACCTAAAAGAGGGTTAAAACGTGTAAAGATGGAGTTTATGCACCTATTTCTCATTGTAGTGGTAATTTTAGACTAATTTACAGTTATGTACCTAACTTATAGGGTAGTGTGCCAACAAATGCTGTTAAATGCCTAAAATTGGGGTTAACGTGCCCACTTGTCAGTGTAGTCCCTCTTTTAGTCTAGTTTACTATTGTGCACCTAATAAACATGAAATGTTCCCAAAAATGGGTTGAAGTACCTAAAAGTGGGTTAAAGCACCCAAAAATGTGGCTAATGTGGCTACTTGTTAGTGCAACGCCTAATTTATAGGCTAATGTGCCCCAAAGTGGGGTTAAAGCAACAAAAGTGGGTTAAAATGACTAATAACAGGGTTTATGTAGCTATTTATCAGTGTTGTGGCAAATTGAGACTAATTTAAAATTACACGCACAATTTATAGGACAATGAGCCCAAAAATGTCATTAAAGATCCTAAAAATGTGGTTAATGCACCTACTTGTTAGTTTAGTGCCTTTTTAGCATAATTTACTATTAATGGCAGATATATAGGAAATGCATCCAAAATGCGTAGAAGTGCCTAAAAGTAGGTTAAAGCACCTAAGAATAGGGTTAACCTGCCTACTTGTTAGTATATTGCCTAATATATATGCCAATGTGCCCCAAAATGGTGGTAAAAGTGCCTAAAAGTGGGTCAAGATGGTTAAAAATAGGGTTTATGCACCAATTTGTAGTGTAGTGGCAATTTGAACCTAATTTACTATTATGTGCCTATTAAATAGTAAATACGAACAAAATTGGGTTGAAGTGCCTAATAGTCGGTTAAAGTGCCTAATAATAGGGTTAATCCTCCAACTTGTCAGTTTAGTGCCTAATTTATAGGCCAATGCCCCCAAAAATACGGTTAAAGCGCCCACAAATGTCGTTAAAGCGCCTAAAATGGGTTAATTGCACCCAATTGTCACTCTAGTGCCTTTTTTAGCCTAGTTTACTATTATGCACCTAATAACTAGGAAATGCGCCCAATAATGGGTTGATCTGCTATAGAGTGGGTTAAACTGCCTAATATGTCAGTGTATTGCCTTTTTTAGCCTAATATAGTATATTCGCCTAATAAACTGGAAATGTGCCCAAAATTGAGTTGAAATGCCTAAAAGTGGGTTAAAGAACCTAAGAATGGGGTTAATCTTCCTACTTGTTAGTTTAGTGCCTAATTTATAGGCATATGCACCCCAAAATGGGGTTAAAGTACCCTAAAGTGGGTAAAAATGCCTAAAAATGGGGCTTATGCACCTATTTGGAAACATAGTGGCAATTTCAGCCTAATTTATAGTTATGTGACTAATGTATAGGCCAGTGTGCCAACAAATGCAGCTAAATGCCTAAAAATGGGTTAATGCGCCCACTTATCGGTGTAGTGCCTCTTTTACTCTAGTTTACTATTATGCACCTAATAAACATGGAATATTCCCAAAAATGGGTTGAAGTGCCTAAAAGTGGGTTAAGGTGCCTAAGAATGTGGTTAATGTGGCTACTTGTCAGTGCAATGCCTTTATAGGCCAATGCACCCCAAAATGGGGTTAGAGTTCCAAAAGTGGGTTGAAACGGCTAATAATGTAGTTTATGCACCTATTTGTTAGTTTTGTAGCAATTTGAGCCTAATTTACATTTACATCCCTAATATATAGGACAATGCGCCCAAAAATGCGGTTAAAGTGCCGAAAAATATGTTTAGTACACCCACTTTTCAATTTGGTGCTTTTTAGCCTAATTTACTATAATGTGGCAAATATATAGGAAATGCGCCCAAGATGGGTTGAAGTGCCTAAAAGTGGGTTAAAACGCATAAGAACGAGTAAATCCACCTACTTATTAGTGTACTGCCTAATTTATATGACAATGCGCCTCAAAATGGGGTACAAGTGCCTAAAAGTGTGTCAAAATGCCTAAAAATGGGGTTAATGCACCTATTTGAAGTGTAGTGGCAATTTGAGCCTAATTTACTATTATGTGCCTAATAAATAGGAAATGCACCCAAAATTGGATTGAAGTGTCTGATAGTGGGTTAAAGTGCCTAATAATAGGGTTAATCCTCCTACTTGTCAGTGTAGTGCCTAAATTATAGGCCAATGCACCCAAAAATGCGGTAAAAGCCCCCACAAATGTCTCTATAGCGCCTAAAAATGGGGTTAATGCACCCAATTGTCAGTGTAGTGCCTTTTTTTAGCCTAATTTACTATTATGCACCTAATAACTAGGAAATGTGCCCAATAATGGGTTGATGTCCTACAAGGTGGTTTAAAGGGCCTAAGTTATCCGTGTATTTCCTTTTTTAGACTTATTTAATAAAATGGGTTTAAATGCCTAAAAGTGGGTTTAAGCGCCTAAAAATGGGGTTAATATTCCTACATGTTAGTTTACTGCCAAATTTATAGTCATATGCGCCCCAAAATGGGGTTAAAGTACCTAAAAGTGGTTAAAAAGTCTAAAAATGTGGTTATGTGCCTATTTGGAAATGTTGTGGAAATTTTAGCCTAATTTACAGTTATATGACTAATTTATAGGTCAGTATGCCAATAAATGCGGCTAAATGCCTAAAAATGGGGTTAATGTGCCCACTTGTCATGGTAGTGCCTCTTTTAGTCTAGTTTACTATTATGTGCCTAATAAACATGGAATGTGCCCAAAAATGGGTTGAAGTGCCTACAAGTGGGTTAAAGCGCATAAGAATGGGGTTAATGTGGCTACTTGTCAGTGCAACACCTAATTTTTTGGCCAATGCGCCCCAAAATAGGGTTAAAGTGCCAAAAGTGGGTTGAAACGACTAATAATGGGGTTTATGCACCTATTTATCAGTGTTGTAGCAATTTGAGCCTAATTTATAGTTACATGCTTAATATAGGACAATGCACCGAAAAATGTTGTTAAAGTTCCTAAAAATGTGTTTAGTGCACCCACTTCTCAATTTAGTGATTTTTTGGCCTAATTTACTATAATGTGGCTAATATATAGGAAATGCGCCCAAAAAGGGTTGAAGTGCCTAAAAGTGGGTTAAAGCACCTAAGAATGAGGTTAATCTGCCTACTTGTTAGTGTATGGACTAATATATATATATATGACAATGCACCCCAAAATGGGGTAAAGGCACCTAAAAGTGGGTCAAAATGCCTAAAAATGGGGTTTATGCACCTATTTGCAATGTAGTGGCAAATTGAGCCTAATTTACTATCATGAGCCTAATAAATAGGAAATGTGCCCATAATTGGGTTGAAGTGCCTAATAGGGGGTTAATCCGCCTACTTGTCAGTTTAGTGCCTAATTTATAGTCCAATGCACCCAAAAATGTGGTTAAAGTGCCGACAAATGTCATTAACGTACCTAAAAATGGGGTTAATGTACAAAATTATCAGCGTAGTGCCTTTTTAGCACCAAATAACTAGGAAATCAGCCCAATAATGGGTTGATGTGCCAAAAGGTGGCTTAAAGTGGCTAAGATGTCAGTGTAATACCTTTTGAGCTTAATTTACTATTATTCGACTAATAAATAAGAAGTGCACCCAAAATTGGGTTGAAATTCAAAAATAAATGTTAAAGCACCTAAGAATGGTGTTAAAATGGCTAATAATGGGGTTTATGCACCTATTGGTCAGTGTAGTAGCAATTTGAGGTTAATTTATAGTTATGTGCCTAATTTATAGGACAATGCACCCAAATATTTGGTTAATGCACCCACTTGTCAGTTTAGAGGCTTTTTAGCCTAATTTACTATTATGTGGCTAATATATAGGAAATGCGCCCAAAGTGGATTGAAATGCCTAAAAGTAGGTTAAAGTGCCTATGAATGGGGTTAATCCATCTACTTGTTAGTGTATTTCCTAATTTATATGCCAATGGGCTCCAAAATGGGGGTAAAAGCGCATAAAAGTGGGTCAAATTGCCTAAAAATGGGGTTTATGCGCTATTTGCAGTGTAGTGGTAATTTGAGCCTAATTTACTATTATGTTCCTAATAAATAGGAAAATGCCTAATAGTAGGTTAAAGAGCCTAAGAAAAGTGGCTAGTCCACCTACTTGGTAGTGTAGTGCCTAATTTATATGCCAATGTGCCTAAAAGTGTAGTTAAAGCCCCCACAAATGTCGCTAAAGTGCCTAAAAATGGGGTTAATGCACCCAATTATTAGTGTAGTGCCTTTTTTAGCCTAATTTACTATTACACACCTAATAACTAGGAAATGCCCCCAATAATGGGTTGAAGTACTAAATGGTTGGTTAAAGCACCTAAGATGTCAATCTAGTGCCTTTTTAGCCTAATTTACTATCATTTGCCTAATAAATAGGAAATGCACTCAAAAATGGGTTGAAATGCCTAAAAGTGGGTTAAAGCTCCTAAGAATGGGGTTAATATGCCTACTTATTAGTGTAGTGCCTAATTTATTGGCATACGTGCCCCAAAATGGGGTTAAAGCACCAAAAAGTGGGTTAAAATGCCTAAAAATGGGGTTTGTGCATCTATTTGTCAACATAGTGGCAATTTTAGCCTAATTTACAATTATGAGCCTGATTTATAGGCGAGTGCGCCAAAAAATGCGGCTATATGCCTTAAACTGGGGTTAATGCTCCCACTTGTCAGTGTACTGCCTCTTTTTGTCTAGTTTACTATTATGTGCCTAATAAACATGAAATGTGCCCAAAAATGGGTTGAACTACCTAAAAGTGGGTTAAAGTGCCTAAGAATGGGGTTAATGTGGCTACTTGTCAGTGCAGTGCCTATTTTATAGGACAATGTGCCCCAAAATGGGGTTAAAGCGCCAAAAGTGGGTTAAAACGGCTAATATTGTGGTTTATGAACCTATCTGTCAGTGTTGTAGCAAATTGAGCCTAATTTACAGTTTCATGCCTAATTTATGGGACAATGCACCCAAAAATGTGGTTAAAGCATTTAAAATTGTGGTTTATGCACCCACTTGTCAGTTTAGTGCCTTTTTAGCCTAATTTACTATTATGTGGCTAATATATAGGAAATACACCCAAAATGGTTTGAAGTGCCTAAAAGTGGGTTAAAGCACTTAAGAATGAGGTTAATACGCCTACTTGTTAGTGTATTTCCTAATTTATATGCCAATGCACCCAAAAGGGGTAAAAATGCCTAAACATGGGTCAAAATGCCTAAAAATGGGGTTTATGTGTGTATTTGTAGTGTTGTGGAAATTTGAGCTTGATTTACTGTTATGTGCCTAATAAATAGGAAATGAGCACAAAATAGGGTTGAAGTGCGGAATAGTGGGTTAAAGTGCCTAAGAATAGGGATAATCCGCCTACTTGTCAGTGTAGTGCCTAATTTATATGCCAATGCACCCAAAAATGCACTTAAAGCGCCCACATATGTCGTTAAACTGCCTAGAATGCGTATAATGAACCCAATTGTTAGTGTAGTGTCTTCTTAAGCCTAATTGACTATTATGCACCTAATCACTAGGAATTGTGCCTGATAATGCGTTGAAGTGCCAAAAGGTGGGTTAAAGCACCTAAGGTGTCTGTGTAGTTCTTGATTTATAGGCCAATGTTCTCCTAAAAGTTGATAAAATGCCTGAAAATGGGGTTTATGTGCCTATTTGTCAGTGTAGTGGCAACTTTAGCCAATATACTGTTATGAGCCTAATTTATAGGCAAATACACCCAAAAATGCGGCTAAATTGCCTAAATATGGTGTTAATGTGCCCACTTGTCAGTGTAGTGTCTTTTTAGCATTATTTACTTATATGCGCCAAATAAATAGGAAATGCACCCAAAATGGGTTGAAGTGCCTAAAAGTGGTTTAAATCTCCTAAGGATAGGGTTAATTAGCTACTTATGTATTGCCAAATCGCCCCATAATTGGGGTAAAAGTGCCAAAATGTGGGTAAAATGCCTAAAAATGGGGTTTATGTGCCTATTTGCAGTGTAGTGGAAATTTGAGACTAATTTACTATTATGTGCCTAATAAATAAAAAAAACATGCCCAAGAATTGGTTGAAGTGCCTAATAGTGGGTTAAAGTGCCTAAGAATATGGTTAATCTGCCTACTTGTCAATGTAGTACCTAATTTATAGGACAATGCGGTAAAAGCGCCCACAAATGTTGTTAAAGCACCTAAAAATGGGGTTAATGTACCCAATTGTTAGTGTAGTGCCTTTTTAGCCTAATTTGCTATTATGCACCTAATAACTGGAAAATGCACCCAATAATGGATTGAAATGCCTAAATCTGGGTTAAAGCACCAACAATGTTAGTGTATTGCCTTTTCTAGCCTAATTTACTATTATTTGCTTAATAAACAAGAAATGTGCGCAAAAATGGGTTGAACTGCCTAAAAGTGGGTTAAAGAGGCTAAGAAGGGTGTTAATCTACCTACTTGTTAGTGTTGTCCTAATTTATAGGCATTATCACTCCAAAATGGGGTTGAAGTACCTAAAACATGCCTAAAAATGGGGTTGATGCACCTATTTGTTAATGCAGTGGTAATTTTAGCCCAATTTGCAATTATGTGTCTAGTTTATAGGCCAGTGTGCCAACAAATGCAGTTAAACCCACTTGTCGATGTAGTGCCTCTTTTAGTCTAATTTACTATTATGTGCCTAACAAACATGAAATGTGCCCAAAATTTGTTGAAGTGCCTAAAAGTGGGTTAAAGCACCTAGATATAGGGTTATTGTGGCTAATTGACAGTGCAATGCCTAATTTGTATGCCAATGCGCCCCAAATGGGGTTAAAGTGCCAAAAGTGGGTTAAAATGACTGATATTGGGGTTTATGCATATGCGCCCCAAAATGGGGTTAAAGGACCTAAAAGTGGGTTAAAATGCCTAAATATGGGGTTTATGCGCCTATCTGTCAATGTAGTGACATTTTTTGCCTAATTTATAGTTATGTGCCTAAAATATATAGGCCAGTGTGCCAACAAATGCTGCTAAATGCCTAAAATGGGGTTAATGCACCCACTTCGCAATGTAGCGTCTCTTTTAGTCTGGTTTACTATTATGCGCCAAATAAACATGAAATGTGCCCAAAAATGGGTTGAAGTGCCTAAAAGTGGGTTAAAGACCCAAAGAATGGGATAAATGTGACTACTTATCAGTGTAGTGCATAATTTATAGGCAACTGCCCCGCAAAATGGGGTTAAAGTGCCAAAAGTGGGTTGAAACACATAATAATGAGGTATATTGTGACGTCCCCAGATTTTCTAAAACTTAATCTAATGTGTGGCGTCGAAATTGAAACCTCACCTCAATGAGAATTCCAATTTAAACATCCCACACTAGGTTGAGAAGAAGAAAATCAGAGGAAGTCAGAAGGAATCAATCAGTAGCACATGTACATGAAAATTAATGAAACCATACACACATGTTAACCATTCAACATATAGTTGCAAAATGAATTTTTACAACATTTAATATTACATATTGAACAAAAAACTTATACATATACATATACTACTACTAAACTACAGGATCTTCAGACAACAGGTCCACCTGTACATCAGCTCACCACACAACTATCAACTATCCTGGATCTTCAAGAGCATAACCACAACCTAAACAAAAGATTACATGCAGTACACGTCAGCACAATATTCAAGAATATTGTACTGAGTACGCCTACGTGTCTTTTATATACCTCTCATCATATCTTGGCAATAAGATAAAAGTAATACTTGGCAGTAACAAAAGAAATATAACAAAAGGCATATACTCGAACAAAGATGTTTATTAACAAAAGAGAACACATGTTTTAAGCTTACTTCCATCATATTTCTTGTACATCTACCCCTAGGGATTTGATGTTTTTAGGCCTTATGATCTACCACCAAGTGGTTTGTGATCATTATACATGTGATCTACCCCCTAGGAGTTTGTGATCACTTTCTGGGCACCGTGTGCTTTGATATATATGATGGATCAGATATCATATGATTCATGTGTTCATAGCCATAAGTACGGAAAATCAAGCAACATATCATGCAAGAACAATCATTTCATCCAATATCATATGCCAAATATTTTACCACATATATAATACAAGAATATTGTATAATAAGCCAAGTAAGAGGTAATGGTGTACCTTCCAAAGAGACATCTTAATCACATATGTATTGCTTAGGTCAATTCGAACCTTGTTCATCCTTGATTAAGGCAAGATCATAAACTATCATTAGGTTCTCATCATCTTACATCTCATCTTAATCCTATTCATATTCATTAGGGTTTACCTTATTTCATTAGGATATTCCCATCATTACTTATATTCTTGCTTTATATTTATCTTACTAATGTCATATTCTACATTATAGTTCATCCGCTGGATATACTCATGTGTCACATTATTATGTGAACGTATTTAACATTATGTCACTTTCATTAACCATATTAGGGTTACATCTTATGTATTAAGAGTTCTCTTCATATAAAATGAATTTCATGTATATAACTGATCTCAGATTTATATATATATCTCTAGTTACATATATGAGAGTTTTCTGCAAATTTCGTCATTTATTGATCATGTATGTATTAATTGCATTATCTTTAGTGTTATTATCCATAATTAGCCATATTAATCAAATTATATGGTTTCGTGCATCAACATGACCATATCTGACATCATAAGAACTATAAACATGATTATAGACTTACTAACATTTTTCCATAATTTAATATCATCATTTGATATTTATTATCTAATAAACAAGCATTACACATCTTACATGATCTCACTATTATTAGTGCATCAAAAGACTGATATTATGCTTCCATTGTGTTCTACTCATTTTTCTGAGAATTTTCGATATATTACATGTATTTTTCTCATATGCATGCTAATTACTACAAATTATATAAGAACTCAGCATTTCTGAAGTATTTACCTCTGTTAGCCAGTCAATTGCTGCCACATGGACCCTTGGGTAGCGGCTTCTGCCTTGAAGCTGGCCTCAAGTGAACCGACAGTTCACTTCTGAGAGTAGGCCAGTTTTCTGGGCAGTCTAGGACTCAAGCTGGTTCAGGCTCTCCCTCTTCTCCGCTTTCTCGTGATAACAGAACCCGACCCCCACGTTCTAACGTGATCACGGCTGCCGCCCGCTGTTAAGCATGCATCCACGGGTGTGATCACCTGCCAAATAGACACTACCATGCTCCATCTTCTGGCGAGAAATCAGTTGCCGACTACTACTCGTCGTCCACTACCGATGACACCTCTACCTCCTCAAAATCTCTTCTGTTCGATGTTGCTTCTCAGCGAGTAGGAGCACGGGTACCCTTGCCTAACGTAGTGGGGTCTTGCGGCAGAAATTGCCAGTGGGAAAGGGGTGTCCTTCGTGGGTAAAGGTTGAAACTCAGACCTGGTAGTGAGGTTGCTGGCTGTTCCTCTATTGTGCCTACGATCACCAGCACCGTCGCAAGGAAAAAATATCTGTGGTGAGGTAACAACCAAGAGGTCCTCCTGCTCTCCAGTACAGACGCCAGCACGGCGGGTTGGAAGGGGAACTGACATCTGAAAACTCCATCGGGCTCCAAACGAACCCACTCGTCCAACTATAACTCTAGCACGTTCCAGTTCTTCAGCCATGGAACCCAACCTGGAGGGGATGGGAAATGCTCAGGGCTTCTCCTCCAGTCTTCGTCGTCATTCTCCTTACTCTGGTTCCCTCAAGGAGCCCTGTATCTCCATGTTGTACCTTTGGCCATCACCTGTTCCTCAGGGTGGAGAAGCACTGGCGATGGGGAAGTGGATCCCCCCTCGTCTTCTCCAATGCTACCGCCAGGGCACTACCATGGAGCAGGGAACCCACAAGGGATCAACGTCCCTCTTCCTTCTTCCTCGTCTATCACACAGGTGGAGTGGCCGAGAAACGATGGTTGTGGAGTATTCCTTCTCTTTCTACCCCTCACCAAGAGCCATGACAGTAGGGTAAAAGGGGATGTGTGGGAGAAGGCAAAGCCAACTTCTCGTTCCCACTGCCCCACGACCTCCCCAGAAACCGGTGATCACAGTTGCCACTCCGGTTACCCATGATGCCAAGCTTGACCGCAGCTCAGAGATAGATTTATGACCATCCGATCCAAAGGTTGCAGCTTTGAATAATCTATTCACCAAGCCAATCTGTTGCTTTACCTTCTCAAGCACTACGACCACTAGATGAAGGATCCACAAGCCAGAACTTGTCCACGCAGCCCAGTCCAAATCAAAGGGACGTGTGACATTGATTTAAAACCAACTTAGGTCTATAAGTCCTAAAAATGCCTATTATTTCTCAAATTGGAAACCTTCATAACTTCTTCTAGGAATATCCGATCGCCACCGAATTTGAACCATAGCTTCCCTACCACTCAAACTACATTCTACTCAAATTTGGTGACAAAACTCAAATGTTAGATCATTCAATTAAATTCCTCAAAAAGACATTAAAAGAGAGATCTTAATCATGATATCAACCTCACATCAACACACTTACTTTATCAAAAGCTTGGAACTCTCAATCTAACTGAACCATATGTTTTCAATTAAGTCATATGGATATTTAGGATTCTAAAAGTCCAATCCATCACATCCTACACACCTTAAAGGAAACTTCATCCTTGGAATTAAAGCAACAAATCTGCTTTGTCACATCATATACATCTTAAAAGAACTTTCGTCCTTGAAAGTAAACCATACTCATACTTCCAGGGAAAACCTTATATTTCTCTCATCCACATGTAGGCACCATTCTATGTGTAACATATCCGCAAAGGTTACCTAGAACCATGTATCCAAAGCCCTATTAGGAGGTTTCAAACGCATCAAGGGTGAAACCTCGCTCCATAGAAGTCTCAAGAAGGGTTTAGAAGCTTAGGTTATGTCATTACATATCTCATGTGTTAGATTTTCTTCCTTATCTTTAGCCATGCATTAGGGTTCTCACATCATATTCCATGTTCTAAAGAAGTCAACTAAGATTAACTCATACATCAAGGTGTCATAATCATGATATTGTGGTAACTGTCAAACTATATTTTCCATCTTTATTAAGCATTAATATTAACACATCATGTAACATGTTTCATTTATATGATCTTATTTCATTGCTCATAATAAATGGTAACCTTTATTGGCGACTTCATCACAAGATTAACCAATAGTTTCACATTATCATCATTATTCATGTTAATGGTTAACCATTTATGCATTGATGTCTATTAAACCACGTCTAGGTTTCCATCATCTCATATCTCACGATTAGATCACCAAATTACATATATTTTATCATGGTTGTGCTAAATAAACTTATGTGAGTTGCTCTTTAAACATATATTAAAACTTTATCTAGTACAACTGAGGTTCTCCTATCCCATATCACGAGGGTAGCGTCGTGCTCAGTCTCTCTGAGCTAACTCAACTCTATGAGTATTTCATATGCATATACTTTATCTTCCCTCTTTTGGTCTAGGGTTAACAAGTCTACCTCATTGGCATTAGAGATAGCCTTACAAGCTCTAGCTTCATAAGCACAAACCAAAACATGCTATGACATACTCTTCATAGGTATTTACCCAAGAGATATGTTTACCCAAAACTCTCTTATATACACCACTAGAGTCCTAAGAGGAACCACTAACCCGAGCATGAGGCTTCACAAAAACTAAAACATAGTTACCTCCTCTAGGGTCTTGGGCTCTCTCCCTCACCCAGATGGCAGGCACTCATATTTCCTTATTCGCATGTGCACATATAACCAACCTCTCTCTAACTCTAGGGTTTCACAAACTATAGGAATAATGCATTAGGCAACTCAACTCATTCACTAAGGAGTATTCTAGTTTAGGACATATCATATCACATATTTCTCGTATTTCTCATATCATGGAGTCTAGGTTCTCTGACCTTCTCCCTGTGGGTCTCTCTCTCTCTTGAGCTAACCCCAAAATTGGTCCTAACAATAGAGGTCCTCCTTTGTAAAAGAGTGTGAGGCTCATCCTGACTCACAACCTTGTCTTAACTTATCTTAGAAAGGCATATATATACTAGCATCATCAACACTTATCTCAAATCCTCAAAACTAGATTTACGTCCTCAAAGACAAACATGGATCATCATAAACCATCTTATATCATCTATATAAGACTTACATCATATTATCAAAACTTATACCATCTATTCCATCTAACATATATTTCAAAAAGGCTCTAGACATCTAATCTAGAACTACTCTCTCTTCTAGACTGATGTCATTCACTATCACTTAGGTTGCATGATCATCTCCTACTCGTACATGTGTGGGGACACATTTTTGTAATACATATTCATAATAAAATATTATATAGTTTTTCTCTGATAAAACAAGCATCAGAGAAAACTATCGAGGTTCGATCCATTTGGAATCAAAACCAAATCCTGAAAACGAGTGTCCCACACATAATAGAGAGTACAGTGTTATGAAAACTAGTGAAAAGAGTGAGAACAAGGGGTAGACTAGTGTAGCTACTCTAGACAACGTGCGCAATATGTCTAGGGTTTCTCTTCCCTCGATGTACGTCATTTCCAAATAGTGCAACGTCCCATACCGATGCACTATAAGGAAAGAACGACATCTAAGGACTTGCTACTCAACAAGCACCAGTCTAGACCTAGTTCTCAGACATCTAGGTGCTAACCTAGAGGCTAGGTCAAATCTAGTCTCTAAAAGATGACTAATCTAATCCTAAGGATTATTAAGTTCAAGGTTCTTTAGTTTTGAGTTGCATAATGAGCAAATGTCAGGCTTTGCTATTGTTCATGCTCTGATACCACATGTGACATCCCCGGATTTTCTAAAACGTAATCTAATGTGTGGCGTCTAAATTGAAACCTCACCTCAACGAGAATTCCAATTTAAACACCCCACACTAGGCTAAGAAGAAGAAAATCAGAGGAAGTCAGAAGGAAACAATCAGTAGCACATGTACATGAACAATAATGAAACCATACACACATGTTCACCATTCAACATATAATTACAACATGAATTTTTACAACATTTGATATTACATATTGAACAGCAAACTTATACATATACATGTACTACTACTAAACTACAGGATCTTCAGACAAGAGGTCCACCTGTACATTAGCTCGCCACACAACTGTCAACTATCCTGGATCTTCAAGAGCATAACCACAACCTAAACAAAAGATTACATGCGGTACACGTCAGCACAATATTCAAGAATATTGTACTGAGTACGCCTACGTGTCTTTTATATACCTCTCATCATATCTTGGCAATAAGATAAAACTAATACTTGGCAGTAACAAAAGAAATATAACAAAAGGCATATACTCGAACAAAGATGTTTATTAACAAAAGAGAACACATGTTTTAAGCTTACTTCCATCATATTTCTTGTACATCTGCCCCTAGGGCTTTGATGTTTTTAGGCCTTATGATCTACCACCAAGTGGTTTGTGATCATTATACATGTGATCTACCCCCTAGGAGTTTGTGATCACTTTCTGAGCACCGTGTGCTTTCATATATATGATGGATCATATATCTTATGTTTCATGTGTTCATAGCCATAAGTACGGAAAATCAAGCAACATATCATGCAAGAACAATCATTTCATCCAATATCATATGCCAAGTATTTTACCACACATATAATACAAGAATATTGTATAATAAGCCAAGTAAGAGGTAATGGCGTACCTTCCAAAGAGACATCTTAATCACATATGTATTCCTCAGGTCAACTCTAACCTTGTACATCCCTGATTAAGGCAAGATCATAAACTATCATTAGGTTCTCATCATCTTACATCTCATCTTAATCTTGTTTGTATTCATTAGGGTTTACCTTATCTCATTAGGATATTCCCATCATTACTTATATTCTTGCTTTATATTTATTTTACTAATGTCATATTCTAGATTATAGTTCATCCGCTGGATATACAAATGTGTCACATTATTATGTGAACATATTTAACATTATGTCACTTTCATTAACCATATTAGGGTTACATCTTATGTATTAAGAGTTCTCTTCATATAAAATGAATTTCATGTATATAACTGATCTCAGAGTTATATATATATATATATATATATATATATATATATATATATATATATATATATATCTCCCATTTACATATATGAGAGTTTTCTACAAATTTCATCATTTATTGATCATGTATGCATTAATTGCATTATCTTTAGTGTTATTATCCCTAATTAGCCATATTAATCAAATTATATGGTTTCGTGCATCAACATGATCATATATGACATCATAAGCACTATAAACATGATTATAGACTTACTAACATTTTTCCATAATTTAGTATCATCATTTGATATTTATTAACTAATAAACAAGCATTACACATCTTACATGATATCACTGTTATTAGTGCATCAAAAGACTGATATTAGGCTTCCATTGTGTTCTACTCATTTTTTCTGAGAATTTTTGATATATAACTTGTATTTTTCTAATATGCATGCTAATTACTACAAATTATATAAGAACTCAGCATTTCTGAAGTATTTACCTCTGTTATCCAGTCAGATGCTGCCACATGGACCCTTGGGCAGCGGCTTCTGCCTTGAAGATGGCCTCAAGTGAACCGGTGGTTCACTTCTGAGAGCAGGCCAGTTTTCTGGGCGGTCTGGGACTCAAGCTGGTTCAGGCTCTCCCTCTTCTCTGCTTTCTCGTGATAATAGAACCCGACCCCCGCGTTCTCACGCGACTACGGTTGTTGCCCTCCGTTAAGCATACATCCACGGGTGTGATCACCTGGCAAATAGACACTGTCGTGCTCCATCTTCTGGCGAGAAATCAATTTCCGACTGCTACTCGTCGTCCACTACTGATGACGCCTCTACCTCCTCAAAATCTCTTCTGCTCGATGTTGTTTCTCTGCGAGTAGGACCACGGGTGCCCCTTGCCTAACGCAGTGGGGTCTTGCGGCAGAAATCGCAGACGAGAAAGGGGTGTCCTTCGTGGGTAAAGGTTGAAACTTGGTCCTGCTAGTGAGGTTGATGGATGTTCCTCTATTGTGCCTACGATCACCAGCACTGCCGCAAGGAAAAAATATCTGTGGTGAGGTAACAACCAAGAGGTCCTCCTTCTCTCCAGTACAGACGCCACCACGATGGGTTGGAAGGGGAACCGACATCCAAAAACTCTATCGGGCTCCAAACGAACCCACTCGTCCAACTGTAACTCTAGCAAGTTCCAGTTCGTCAGCCATGGAACCCAACCTGGAGGGGATGGGAAATGCCCATCTCTTCTCCTCCAGTCTTGGTGGTCATTCTCCTTACTCTGGTTCCCTTAAGGAGCCCTGTATCTCCATGTTGTACCTTCGACCATCACATGTTCCTCACGGTGGAGAAGCAATGGCGATGGGGAAGTGGATCTCCCCTCGTCTTCGCCAATGCTACTGCCAGGGCACCACCATGGAGCAGGGAAACCACGAGGGATCAATGACCCTCTTCCTTCTTCCTCATCTAGCAATCAGGTGGAGTGGCCGAGAAATGATGGTTGTGGAGTATTCCTTCTCTTTCTACCCCTCACCAAGAGCCACGACAGTAGGGTAAAAGGGGATGTGTGGGAGAAGGAAAAGCCAACTTCTCATTCCCACTGCCCCACAACCTCCACAGAAATCGGTGATCACAGTTGCCACTCCAGTTACCCACGATGCAAAGCTTGACCACAGCTCGGAGATAGATTTATGACCATCCGATCTAAAGGTTACAACTTTGAATAATCCGTTCACCAAGCCGATCTGTTGCTTTACCTTCTCAAGCACTACGATCACTGGATGAAGGATCCACAAGCCAGAACTTGTCCATGCAGCCCAGTCCAAATCAAAGGGACGTGTGACACTATTTTAAAACCAAATTAGGTCTATAAGTCCTACAAAATGCCTATTATTTCTCAAATTGCAAACCTTCATAACTTCTTCTAGGAATATCCGACCACCACCCAATTTGAACCATAGCTTCCCTACCACTCAAACTACATTCTACTCAAATTTGGTGACAAAACTCAAATGTTAGATCATTCAATTAAATTCCTCAAAAAGACATTAAAAGAGAGATCTTAATCATGATATCAACCTCACATCAACACACTTACTTTATCAAAAGCTTGGAACTCTCAATCTAACTGAACCATATGCTTTCAATTAAGTCATATGGATATTTAGGATTCTAAAAGTCCACTCCATCACATCCTACACACCTTAAAAGAAATTTTATCCTCTGAATTAAAGCAACAAATCCGCTTTGTCACATATATGCACCTATTTGTCAGTTTTGTAGTAATTTGAGCCTAATTTACAGTTACATGCCTAGTATATAGGACAATGCGCCCAAAAATGCAGTTAAAGTGCCTAAAAATGTGTTTAGTACACCCAATTTTCTTTTTAGTGCTTTTTAGCCTAATTTACTATAATGTGGCTAATATATAGGAAATGTGCCCAAAACGGGTTGAAGAACCTAAAAGTTTGGATAAAGCGCCTAAAAATGAGGTTAATCTGCCTACTTGTTAGTGTATTGTTTAATATATATTTCAATGCGCCCCAAAATGGGGTACAAGAACCTAAAAGAGGGTCAAAATGCATAAAAGTGGGGATTATGTGCCTATTTGAAGTGTAGTGGCAATTTGAGCCTAATTTACTATCAAATGCCTGATAAATAGCAAATGCACCCAAAATTGGGTTGAAGCACCTGATAGTGGGTTTAAGTTCCTATGAATAGGGTTAATTTGCCTACCTGTCAGTGTAGTGCTTAATTTATAGGCCAATGTGCACAAAAATGTGGTTAAAGCACCCAAAAATGTCTTTAAAGCACCTAAAATGAGGTTAATATACTGAATTGTCAATGTAGTGGCGTTCTTATCCTAATTTAATTTTATGTACCTAATAACTAGGAAATGAGCCCAATAATGGGTTGAAGTGCCAAAAGGAGGGTTAAAGCGCCCAGGATGATAGTGTATTGCCTTTTTTAGCCTAATTTATTATTATTCGACTAATAAATAGGAAGTGTGACCCAAATTGGGTTGAAATTATTAAAAGAATGTTAAAGTGCCTATGAATGGGGTTAATCTTCCTACTTGTTAGTGTAGTGCCTAATTTATTGGCATATGCACCCCAAAATGGGGTTAAAGTACCTAAAAGAGGGTTAAAACACAAAAAAATTGGGGTTTGTGCGCCTATTTCTCAATGTAGTGGCAATTTTTGCCAAATTTACAATTATGTGCCTAATTTATAGGTCAGTTCGTCAACAAATGTGACTAAATTCCTAAAAATAGAGTTCATGTGCCAACTTGTCAATATAGTGCCTCTTCTAGTCTATTTTACTATTATGCACCTAATAAACATGAAATGTGCCTAAAAATGGGTTGAAGTGCCTAAAATTGGGTTAAAGAGCATAAGGATGGGGTTAATATGGCTACTTGTCAGTGTAGTGCCAAATTTATGTGCCAATGCACCCCAAAATGGAGTCAAAGCACCAAAAGTGGATTAAAAATAATGGGGTTTATGCACCTATTTGTCAGTGTTGTAGCAATTAGAGCCTGATTTACACTTACGTGCCTAATTTATACGACAATGTGCCCAACAATGCGATAAAAGTGCTTAAATTTTTTGTTAATGCACCCACTTGTCTGTTTAGTGCCTTTTTTATCCTAATTTACTATTATGTGGCCAATAAATAGGAAATATTCCCAAAATGTTTGAACTACATAAAAGTGGGTTAAAGAGCCTAAGAATGGAGTTAATGCTACTTCTTTTCAGTGTATTGCCTAATTTATATGCCAATGCGCACCAAAATGGGGTAAAAGCACCTAAAAGTGGGTCAAAATGTCTAAAAATGGGGTTTATGCGTCTATATCCAGTGTAGTGGCAATTTGATCCTAATTTACTATTATGTGCCTAATAAATAGGAAATGCACCAAAAATTGGGTTGAAGTGCCTAATACTGGGTTAAATGCCTAATAATAGGGTAATCCACCTACTTGTCAGTCTAGTGCCTAATTTATAGGTCAATGTGGTTAAAGTGCCCACAAATGTCAATAAAGCACCTAAATATGGGGTTAATGCACCCAATTGTCAGTGTAGTGCCTTTTTAGCCTAATTTACTATTATGCACCTAATAACTAGGAAATGCGCTGATTAATGGGTTAAAGTGCCAAAAGTTGGGTTAAGGTGCCTAAGATGTTAGTGTGTGTCCATTTTAAGCCAAATTTACTATTATTCACCTAATAAATAGGAAATGTTCCCAAACTTGGGTTGAAATGAATATAAGTGGGTTAAAGTGTCTAAGAATGGGGTTAATCTGGTTACTTGTTAGTGTAGTGCCTAATTTTTAGGCATATGCACCCCAAAATGGGGTTAAAGTACCTAAAAGTGGGTTAAAACACCTAAAATGGGGTTGGTACGACTATTTGTCAAGGTAGTGGCAATATTATCCTAATTTACTGTTATGTGCCTAATTTATAGGCCAGTGCATCAATAAATGCGGCTAAGTGCCTAAAAATGGGGTTAATATGCCCACTTGTCAGTATATTGCCTTATTTAGTCTAGTTTACTATTATGCTCCTAATAAACATGGCATGTGCCCAAAAATGGGTTGAAGTGCCTAAATGTGGATTAAAACGCATATGAATGAGGTTAATGTGGCTACTTGTTAGTGCAGTTCCTAATTTATAGGCCAATGGACCCCAAAATGGGATTAAAGCGCCAAAAGTGGGTTAAAATGACTAATAATGGGGTTTATGCACCTATTTGTTAGTGTTGTAGCAATACGAGCTTTATTTACAGTAATGTGCCTTATTTATAGGACGATGCACCCAAAATGCAGTTAAAGTGCCTAAAAATGTGTTTAATGCACCCACTTGTCAGTTTAGTGTCTTTTTAGCCTAATTTACTATTATGTGGCTAATATATAGGAAATGCACCCAAAATGGGTTGAAGTGCCTAAAAGTGGGTTGAGGCGCCTAAGAATGGGGTTAATCAGCTTACTTGTTAGTGTATCGCCTAATTTATATGTCAATACGCCCCAAAATTAGGTTAAAAGCGCCTAAAAGTGGGTCAAAATGCCTAAAATGGGGTTTATTCACATATTTGTAGTCTAGTACCAATTTGAGCCTAGTTTACTATTATGTGCCTAATAAATAGCAAATATGCCCAAAATTGGGTTGATGTGCCTAATAGTGGGTTAAAGTTCCTAAGAATAGCATTAAATGCCTACTTGTCATTGTAGTGGCTAATTTATGGGCCAATGCGCCCTCAAATGCGGTTAAAGCCCCCACAAATGTCACTAAAGTGCCCACAAATGGGGTTAATGCACACAATTCTCAGTGTAGTGCCTTTATTAGCCTAATTTATTATTATGCACCTAATAACTAGAGAATGCATTTGAAGTGCCAAAACGTGGGTTAAAGTGCCTAAGATGTCAATGTAGTGCCTTTTTTAGCATAATTTACTCTTATTCTCCTAATAAATATGAAATGCGCCCAAAAATAGGTTGAAATGCCTAAAAGTGGATTAAAGCGTCGAAGAATGGGGTTAATCTACCTACTTTTTAGTATAGTTCCTAAATTATTGGCATATGAGCCCCAAAATGGGGTTGAAGTACCTAAAAGTGGGTTAAAATGGCTAAAATGGGGTTTATGTGCTTATTTGTCAATGTAGTGGTAATTTTAGCCTAATTTATAGTTATGTGCCTAATTTACAGGTTAGTGCGCCAACAAATGCAGCTAAATGCCTAAAATTGGGATTAATGGGCCCACTTGTCAGTGTAGTGCCTAATTTAGTCTAGTTTACTATTATGCGCCTAATAAACATGAAATGTGCCCAAAAATTTGTTGAAGTGCCTAAAAATGGATTAAAGCACCAAAGAATAGGATTAATGTGGCTACTTATCAGTGAAGTGTCTAATTTATAGGCCAATGCACCCCAAAATGGGGTTAAAGCAGAAAAAGTGGGATAAAACAACTAATAATGGGGTTTATGCATCTATTTGTTAGTGTTGTAGAAATTTGAGCGTAATTTATAGGACAATGCGCCCAAAAATGCAGTTAAAGCGCCTAAAAATGCAGTAATGCACCTACTTCTCAATTTAGTGCAATTTTTAGCCTAATTTACTATTATGTGGCTAATATATAGGAAATACACCCATAATGATTTGAAGTGCCTCAAAAGTGGGTTAATACACTTAAGAATGAGGTTAATCTGCCTACTTGTTATTGTATTGCCTAATTTATATGCCAATGCGCCCCAAAAGGGGTAAAAATGCCTAAACATGGGTCAAAATGCCTAAAAATGGGGTTTATGCGTCTATTTGTAGTGTTGAGGCAATTTGAGCCTAATTTACTGTTATGTGCCTAATAAATAAGAAATGTTCACAATATAGGGTTGAAGCGCCGAATAGTAGGTTAAAGTGCCTAAGAATAAAATAATCCGCCTACTATTCAGTGTAGTGCCTAATTTATATCCAATGCACCGAAAAATGTTGTTAAAGCACCCACATATGTCGTTAAATCGCCTAGAATGGGTATAATGAACCCAATTGTTAGTGTACTGTCTTTTTAAGCCTAATTTACTATTATGCACCTAATCACTAGGGATTGTGCCTGATAATGCGTCGAAGTGCCAAAAGGTGGGTTAAAGCACTTAAGGTGTCCGTGTAGTTCCTAATTTATAGGCCAATGCTCTCCAAAATGGGGTTAAACCTCCTAAAAGTTGATAAAATGCCTAAAAATGGGGTTTATGTGCCTATCTGTCAGTGTAGTGGCAATTTTAGCCAATATACTATTATGAGCCTAATTTATAGGCAAATACACCCAAAAATGCAGCTAAATTGCCTAAATAAGGGGTTAATGTGCTCACTTGTCAGTGTGTTGTCTTTTTAGCATTATTTACTATTATGCGCCAAATAAATAGGAAATGCACCCAAAAATGGGTTGAAGTGCCTACAAGTGGTTTTAATCTCCCATGGATAGGGTTAATTAGCTACTTATGTATTGCCAAGTCACCCCATAATTGGGGTAAAAGTGCCAAAATGTGGGTAAAATGCCTAAAAATGGGGTTTATGCGCCTTTTTGCAGTGTAGTGGCAATTGGAGACTAATTTACTATTATGTGCCTAATAAAAAAAAAAAACACGCCCAAGATTGGGTTGAAGTGCCTAATAGTTGGCTAAAGTGCCTAAAATATGGTTAATCTGCCTACTTGTCAGTGTAGTACCTAATTTATAGGCCAATGCGGTAAAAGCGCCCACAAATGTCGTTAAAGCACCTAAAAATGGGGTTAATGCACCAAATTGTTAGTGTAGTGCCTTTTTTTAGCCTAATTTACTATTATGCACGTAATAACTGGAAAATGCACCCAATAATGAACTGAAATGCCTAAAGCTGGGTTAAAGTGCCAACGATGTTAGTGTATTGCCTTTTCTAGCCTAATTTACTATTATTTGCTTAGTAAATAAGAATTGTGCCCAAAAATGAGTGGAAATGCCTAAGAGTGGATTAAAGAGGCTAAGAAGGGTGTTAATCTACATACTTGTTAGTGTCATCCTAATTTATAGGCATAAACACTCCAAAATGGGGTTGAAGTAACTAAAACTTGCCTAAAAATGGGGTTGATGCACCTATTTGTTTATGTAGTGGTAATTTTAGCCCAATTTGCAATTATGTGCCTAGTTTATAGGCCAGCGTGGAAAAAAATGCAGTTAAATGCCTAAAAATGGGGTTAATGCGCCCACTTGTCAATGTAGTGCCTCTTTTAGTCTAATTTACTATTATGCGCCTAATAAACATGAAATGTGCCCAAAATTGGTTGAAGTGCCTAAAAGTGGGTTAAAGCACCTAGAT
This sequence comes from Alisma plantago-aquatica, assembly GCA_963693085.1. Classification (NCBI taxonomy): domain Eukaryota; kingdom Viridiplantae; phylum Streptophyta; class Magnoliopsida; order Alismatales; family Alismataceae; genus Alisma; species Alisma plantago-aquatica. Next base: position 473,781,268 of record OY856410.1, read on the forward strand.
ATGGGGTTATTGTGGTTGCTTGACATTGCAATGCCTAATTTATATGCCAATACGCCCCAAATGGTGTTAAAGTGCCAAAAGTGGGTTGAAATGACTGATAATGGGGTTTATGCATATGCGCCCCAAAATGGGGTTAAAGTACCTAAAAGTGGGTTAAAATGCCTAAATATGGGGTTTATGCACCTATTTGTCAACGTAGTGGCATTTTTTGCCTAATTTACAGTTATGTGCCTAATTTATAGGCCAGTGTGCCAACAAATGCAGCTAAATGCCTAAATTGGGGTTAATGCACCCACTTCTCAATGTAGCATTTCTTTTAGTCTAGTTTACTATTATGCACCAAATAAACATGAAATGTGTCCAAAAATGGGTTGAAGTGCCTAAACGTGGGTTAAAGAGCCAAATAATGGGATTAATGTGACTACTTGTTAGTGTAGTGCCTAATTTATAGGCCAATGCGCCCCAAAATGTGGTTAAAGTGCCAAAAGTGGGTTGAAACGTATAATAAAGGGGTATTTGAACCTATTTGTCAGTGTTGTAGTAATTTGAGCCTAATTTACAGTTACATGCCTAAAATATAGGACAATGCGCCCAAAATTGCGGTTAAAGTGCCTAAAAATGTGTTTAGTACACCCAATTTTCTTTTTAGTGCTTTTTTAGCCTAATTTACTATAATGTGGCTAATATATAGGAAATGTGCCCAAAACGGGTTGAAGTACCTAAAAGTTGGTTAAAGTGCCTAAAAATGAGGTTAATCTGCCTACTTGTTAGTGTATTTTTTAATATATATTTCAATGCGCCCCAAAATGGGGTACAAGCACCTAAAAGAGGGTCAAAATGCATAAAAGTGGGGTTTATGTGCCTATTTGAAGTGTAGTGGCAATTTGAGCCTAATTTACTATTAAATGCCTGATAAATAGAAAATGTACCCAAAATTGGGTTGAAGCGCCTGATAGTGTGTTTAAGTGCCTATGAATAGGGTTAATCTGCCTACTTGTCAGTGTAGTGCTTAATTTATAGGCCAATGTGCCCAAAAATGTGGTTAAAGCACCCAAAAATGTCTTTAAAGCACCTAAAATGAGGTTAATATATTGAATTGTCAATGTAGTGCCATTCTTATATGCACCTAATAACTAGGAAATTAGGCCAATAATGGGTTGAAGTGCCAAAAGGAGGGTTAAAGTGCCCAAGATGTCAGTGTATTGCCTTTTTTAGCCTAATTTCTTATTATTTGACTAATAAATAGGAAGTGTGACCAAAATTGGGTTGAAATTATTAAAAGAATGTTAAAGTGCCTTAGAATGGGGTTAATCTTCCTACTTGTTATTGTAGTGCCTAATTTATTGTCATATGCACCCCAAAATGGGGTTAAAGTACCTAAAAGAGGGTTAAAACACAACAAAATGGGATTTGTGCGCCTATTTCTCAATGTAGTGGCAATTTTTGCCAAATTTACATTTATGTGCCTAATTTATAGGCCAGTTCGTCAACTAAAAATGCGACTAAATTCCTAAAAATGGAGTTAATGCGCCAACTTGTCAATATAGTGCCTCTTTTAGTCTATTTTACTATTTTTTTAGTAACCCAGGAGACTCGTAAATCTATTTTACTATCATGCGCCTAATAAACATGAAATGTTCCAAAAAAATGGGTTGAAGTGCTTCAAAGTGGGTTAAAGATCCTAAGAATGGGGTTAATATGGCTACTTGTTTGTGTAGTGCCTAATTTATCTGCCAATGCGCCCCAAAATGGATTCAAAACACCAAAGGCAAGTTAAAACGTTTAATAATGGGGTTTATGCACATATTTGTCAGTGTTGTAGCAATTAGAGCCTTATTTACAGTTACGTGCCTAATTTATAGGACAATGTGCCCAACAATGTGGCAAAAGTGCTTAAATTTTTTGTTAATGCACCCACTTGTCTATTTAATGCCTTTTTAGCCTAATTTACTATTATGTGGCTAATAAATAGAAAATATGGCCAAAATATTTAAACTACCTAAAAGTGGGTTAAAGAGGCTAAGAATGGAGTTAATATTCCTTCTTGTCAGTGTATTGCCTAATTTATATGCCAATGCGCCCCAAAATGGGGTAAAAGCGCCTCAAAGTGGGTCAAAATGTCTAAAAATGGGGTTTATGCGCCTATGTCCAATGTAGTGGCAATTTGATCCTAATATACTATTATGTGCCTAATAAATAGGAAATGCACCAAAAATTGGGTTGAAGTGCCTAATACTGAGTTAAATGCCTAATAATAGGGTAATCCACCTACTTGTCAGTGTAGTGCCTAATTTATAGGTCAATGTGGTTAAAGCACCCACAAATGTCATTAAAGTGCCTAAATATAGGGTTAATGCACCCAATTGTCAGTGTAGTGCCTTTTTAGCTTAATTTACTATTATGCACCTTATAACTAGGAAATGCGCTGATTAATGGGTTGAAGTGCCAAAAGTTGGGTTAAAGTGCCTAAGATGTTAGTGTGTTGCCATTTTAAGCCTAATTTACTATTATTCACCTAATAAATAGGAAATGCTCCCAAACTTGGGTTGCAATGAATATAAGTGGGTTAAAGTGTCTAAGAATGGGGTTAATCTGGCTACTTGTTAGTGTAGTGTGTAATTTTTAGGCATATGCACCGCAAAATGGGGTTAAAGTACCTAAAAGTGGGTTAAAACACCTAAAATGGGTTTTATGAGACTATTTGTCAAGGTAGTGGCAATATTAGCCTAATTTACTATTATGTGCCTAATTTATAGGCCAGTGCATCAATAAATGTGCCTAAAATGGGGTTAATGTGCCAACTTGTCAGTATATTGCCTTATTTAGTCTAGTTTACTATTATGCTCCTAATAAACATGACATGTACCCAAAAATGGGTTGACGTGCCTGAATGTGGATTAAAGCGAAGATGAATGGGGTTAATGTGGCTACTTGTTAGTACAGTGCCTAATTTATAGGCCAATGGACCCCAAAATGGGATTAAAGCACCAAAAGTGGGTTAAAAGGACTAATAATGGGGTTTATGCACCTATTTGTTAGTGTTGTAGCAATCGAGGTTAATTTGTACTAACGTGCCTTATTTATTGGACAATGCACCCAAAATGCGGTTAAAGCACTTAAAAAAGTGGTTAATGCACCCACTTGTCAGTTTAGTGCCTTTTTAGCCTATTTTACTATTATGTTGCTAATATATAGGAAATGCAACCACAATGGGTTGAAGTGCCTAAAAGTGGGTTGAAGCGCCTAAGAATGGGGTTAATCAGCTTACTTATTAGTGTATCGCCTAATTTATATGCCAATACGCTCCAAAATTGGGTTAAAAGCTCCTAAAAGTGAGTCAAAATGCCTAAAAAAGGGGTTTATGCGCATATTTGTAGTCTAGTACCAATTTGAGCCTAGTTTACTATTATGTGCCTAATAAATAGGAAATGTGCCCAAAATTGGGTTGAAGTGCCTAGTAGTGGGTTAAAGTGCCTAAAAATAGGGTTAAATGCCTACTTGTCATTGTAGCGCCTAATTTATAGGCCAATGCGCCCTAAAATGTAGTTAAATCCCCCACAAATGTTGTTAAGGTGCCCACAAATGGGGTTAATGTACGCAATTGCTAGTGTAGTGCCTTTATCTCAGCCTAGTTTAATATTACACACCTAATAACTAGAGAATGCGCTTGAAGTGCCAAACCGTGGGTTAAAGCGCCTAAGATGTCAATGTAGTGCCTTTTTTAGCATAATTTACTATTATTCTCCTAGTAAATACAAAATGCGCCCAAAAATGGGTTGAAATGCCTAAAAGTGGATTAAAGCATCGAAATATGGAGTTAATCTTCCTACTTTTTAGTATAGTGCCTAATTTATTGGCATATGAGCCCCAAAATGGGGGTGAAGTACCTAAAAGTGGGTTAAAATGGCTAAAAAGGGGGTTTATGCGCTTATTTGTCATTGTAGTGGTAATTTTAGCCTAATTTACAGTTATGTGCCTAATTTATAGGTTGGTGCGCCAACAAATGTGGCTAAATGCCTAAAATTGGGGTTAATGGGCCCACTTGTCAGTGTAGTGCCTATTTAAGTCTAGTTTACTATTATGCGCCTAATAAACATGAAATATGCCCAAAAATTGGTTGAAGTGCCTAAAAGTGGGTTAAAGTGCCTAAGAATAGGATTAATGTGGCTACTTATTAGTGAAGTGCCTAATTTATAGACCAATGCGCCCAAAATGGGGTTAAAGCAACAAAAGTGTGTTAAAATAGCTAATAATGGGGTTTATGCACCTATTTGTCAGTGTTGTAGAAATTTGAGCGTAATTTATTGGACAATGCACCCAAAAATGCAGTTAAAGTGCCTAACAATGCGGTAATGCACCAACTTCTCAATTTAGTACCTTTTTAGCATAATTTACTATTATGTGGCTAATATAGGAAATGCGCCCAAAATGGATTGAAGTGCCTAAAAGTGGGTTAAAGCACCTAAGAATAGGGTCAACCTGCTTACTTGTTAGTGTATTGTCTAATATATATGCCAATGCACCCCAAAATGGGGTAAAAGTGCCTAAAAGTGGGTCAAAATGCTTTAAAATGGGGTTTATGCACCTATTTGCATTGTAGTGGAAATTTGAACCTAATTTACTATTATTTTCCAACTAATTAGGAAATGCAACCAAAATTGGGTTAAAGTGTCTAATAGTGGGTGACACTACCTAATAATAGGGTTAATCTACCTAGTTCTCAGTATAGTACCTAATTTATAGGCTAATGCGCCAAAAAATGTGGTTAAAGCGCCCACAAATATCGTTAAAATGCTTAAAATGGGGTTAATGCACCCAATTGTAAGTGTAGTGCCTTTTTTACCCTAAATTACTATTATTCACGTAATAACTAGGAAAAGCGCCCAATAATGGGTTGATGTGCTACAAGGTGGGTTAAAGTGCCTAATATGTTACTATATTGCCTTTTTTAGCCTAATTTAGTATATTCACCTAATAAACAAGAAACACACCCAACACGTGGGTTGAAATGCCTAAAAGTGGGTTAAAGCACCTAATAATGGGGTTAATCTGCCTACTTATTAGTTTAGTGCCTGATTTATAGTCATATGCACCCCAAAATGGGGTTAAAGTACCTAAAAGTTGGTCAAAACGCCTAAAAATGAGGTTTATATGCCTATTTGTCAACGTAGTGGCAATTTTAACCTAATTTACAATTATGTGCCTAATTTATAGGCTAGTGTGCCCACAAATGCGGCTAAATGCCTAAAATGGGGTTAATGCGCCTACTGATCAATGCATTGCCTCTTTTATTCTAATTTACTATTATGCGCCTAATAAACATGAAATGTGCCCAAAAATAGGTTGAAGTGCCTAAAAGTGGGTTCAAGCCCCTAAGAATGGGGTTAATGTGGCTACTTGTTAGTGTGGTGCCTAATTTATAGGCCAGTGCGCCCCAAGATGGGGTTAAAGAACCAAAAGTGGGTTGAAATGTCTAATAATGGGGTTTATGCACCTATTTGTCTGTGTTGTAGAAATTTGAGCCTAATTTACAATTATGTTCCTAATATATAGGACAATGCACCCAAAATGCAGTTGAAGTGCCTAAAAATGTGTTTAGTGCACCCACTTTTCAATTCAGTGCTCTTCTAGCCTAATTTACTATAATGTGGCTAATATACAGGAAATGAGCCCAAAATGGTTTGAAGTGCCTAAAAGTGGGTTAAAGCACCTAAGAATGAGGTTAATCCACACACTTTTTTAGTGTATTGCCTAATTTATATGCCAATGCGCCCCAAAATGGGGTAGAAGCACCTGAAAGTGGGTCCAAATGCCTCAAAATGGGGTTTATGCACCTATTTGAAGTTTAGTGGCAACTTGAGCCTAATTTGCTATTATGAGCCTAATAAATTGGAAATGCGCCCAAAATTGGGTTGAATGCCTTATTGGTTGTTAAAGTGCCCAAGAATAGGGTTAATTTTCCTACTTGTCAGTGTAGTGCTTAATTTATAGGCCAATGCACCTAAATATGCAGTTAAAGCACCCACAAATGTCTCTTAAGTACCTAAAAATGGGGTTAATGTACTGAATTGTCAGTGTAGTGTCTTTTTAGCCTAAATTACTATTATGCATCTAATAACTTGGAAATGTGCCCAATAATGGATTGAAGTGCCAAAAGGTGGGTTAAAGTGCCTAAGATGTCATTGTATTGCCCTTTTTAGCCTAATTACTATTATTCGACTAATAAATAGGAAGTGTGCCCAAAATTGGGTTGAAGGTCCTAAAAGAAAGTTAAAGCGCCTAGAAATGGGGTTATTCTACCTACTTGTTAGTGTAGTGCCTAATTTATAGGCATATGCCCCCAAAATGGGGTTAAAGTACCTAAAAGTGGGTTAAAATGCCTAAAAATGGGGTTTGTGCACCTATTTATCAACGTATTGGTAATTTAAGCTGAATTTACAATTATATGCCTAATTTATAGGCCAGTGCGGCAACAAATGCGACTAAATGCCAAAAAATGGGGTTAATGCATCCACTATCAGTATAGTGCCTCTTTTAGTCTATTTTACTATTATGCACCTAATGAACATGAAATGTGCCCGAAAATGGGTTGAACTACCTAAAAGTGGGTTAAAGCACCTAAGAATGGGTTTAATATGGCTACATGTAAGTGTAGTGCCTAATTTATAGGACAATGCGCCCCAAAATGGGGTCAAAGCACCAAAAGCGGGTTAAAAAGCTTATAATAGGTTTTATGCACCTATTTGTCAGTGTTGTAGCAATTTGAGCCTAATTTACAGTTATGTGCCTAATTTATAGGGTAGTGCACCCAATAATTTGGTTAAAGCACTTAAAAATGTGGTTAATGTTGCCACTTGTTAGTTTAGTGCCTTTTTAGCCTAATTTGCTATTATGTGGCTAATATATAGGATATACGCCCAAAATGTTGGAAGTGCCTAAAAGTGTGTTAAACCACCTAAGAATGGGGTTAATCTACCTGCTTGTCAGTGTGTTGCATAATTTATATGCCAATGTGCCCCAAAATGGGGGTAAAAGAGCCTAAAAGTGGGTCAAAAAGCCTGAAAATGTGGTGTATGCGGCGATTTGCATTGTAGTGGCAATATGAGCCCAATTTACTGTTATGTGCCTAATAAATAGGAAATGCGCCCAAAATTGGGTTGAAGTGCCTAATAGTGGGTTAAAGTGCCTATGAATAGGGTTAATCCACCTACTTGTCCGTGTAGTGCCTAATTTATAGGCCGATACACCCAAAAATGCAGTTAACGCACCCACATATATCGGTTAATCACCTAAAAATGGGGTTAGTGCACCCAATTGTCAGTTTAGTGCCTTTTTAAGCCTAATTTACTATTATGTACATAATAACTAGGAAATGCACCACCCAATAATGGATTGAAGTGCCAAATGGTATTAGTCTCCAACATCTAATTTTCATAGTGGTAGAGCGGTCGACTATTAACTGATTGGTTGTTAAAATTTATCAAATTAAATCAAAAAGATGTCAATGTAGTGCCTAATTTATAGGCCAATGCACCCAAAATGTGGTTAAAGCGCCCATAGATGTCATTAAATCATCTAAAAATGAGGTTAATGTGCCTAATTGTCAGTGCAATGCCTTTTTAAGTCTAATTTACAAATATGCACCTAATAACTAGGAAATGCACCTAATAATCGATTTCAGTGCCAAAAGGTTGGTTAAAGTGCCTATGTTGTCAGTGTAGTGCCTGATTTGTAGGCAAATGTGCACCAAAATAGGGTTAAAGTGCCTAAAAGTTGGTAAAAACACCTAAAATGGGGTTTATGTGCCAATTTGTCAGTGTAGTGTCAATTTTAGCCTAATTTATTGTTATGCGCCTAATTTATAGGTAATTCACCCAAAAATAAGGCTAAATTGCCTAAAAATGGGTTAATGCGTCCACTTTTCATTACAATGCCTTTTTAACATAATTTATTATTATGCACCAAAGAAATAAGAAATATTCCCAAAAATGGGTTAAAGTGCCTAAAATTGGTTTAAAGAGTCTAAGGATAGGGTTATTTAGCTATTTATGTATTGCCTAGTTTATATGCAATGCATCCCAAAATTGGGGTAAAAATGCCTAAAAGTGGGTCAAAATGCCTAAAAATGGGGTTTATGCGTCTATTTGCAGTGTAGTGGCAATTTGAACCTAATTTACTATTATTTTTTGAGAGTAAATGGATTGATTCATTACTTGTTCACCATACGACATCTACAATTGGGAAGAAAGATACAAACAAAACATACAAACGTCACGTTCAGTAACCCAAGGGCACTATAACTCATATTGGAACGAGAGAGAGACATTTCTGCATTGATTCTTCTTCCTTAAGGTTGTCCTAAGCAACTTTACCCGAAGAATTCCTTCAACCTGAATGTTAAGTAGTGGTAGAGGGGCTTGATGGAGCTGGGACTTACACCAAAAGATTTTCAGTCTTCCAATGGGAGTCCCAGGATTCTATCACCAAAAACCCTAGAGAGGATGGATGTCTTCCCTAGGTTTACCTAGAACTGGTGCTTAGATAACAACTCCAACCCCATAAGAGTATGGAAGCCTTATCATAGTACAGATTTAGGATCGAACCCAAAAGACAACGGTCTTGTTGCAAGCAACAAGATGGAAAACGTACAACACTTCACTTAGTTACTTTACCAATTGGCACTTATATCGAAAGGTTGGATTTTGATTGGTTTTTAGACTAAAGCATGAAAAGTAAATAAAGCAAGTAAAACTAAGTTTTAACAAATGATGATGAATCACTGGGATTAAGCAGGTATTCACCACCGCTACACATGCATTGTTTATGTACTAAGCAAGCAAGACTTATAAGCTAGATGCATGGATGTTCCACAAGACCGATGCCTTATAAGACAAGAGTGATGCATTGCATCCAAGGATGTTCCACAAGACCGATGCCTCGTAAGACAAGAGCGATGCATTGCATCCAAGGATGTTCCACAAGACCAATGCCCATATAAGACAAGAGCAATGCATCGCATCCTTCAAGGGTTAAGTAGCTCTCATTCGGTACATTTCTACGTGTCAATGAAGATATGTAGTCTTCCAAAGAGAGAAAACTTACTCAACCTCATGAAACGTGCATCTAAAACTAACAAGCGAGCGATAATTATCAAATCGAATAGTGTCTTTGTAGGCCTAGTCTCCTATTCGGATAACCTAGCTACGAGAAGTGCGGGAATGTTGCAACGCCAGCCATTCCCGATCAAATGGTCACATGCTTTACATCATTCCCCTCGCAAAGCGTGTTCCTCGACTTACCAAGGTTACTTCCATACAGATGGAAGTGTAACGGATGATAGTGAGTTTACTCCACTCTTTGAGATACACTCCTAGACACCGAAACGGATGCGTGGTGGATACACACACCAGAAACCAACACTAAATCGGCATTCGAGTCTCGAGAGCGGTCGTAGACAAACCACAACAAAAGACAATAGATGCATACAAGAACGTGGCCATCATTCAAGCATGTATGAAACTATTTAGTATTAAAACGAAAGGATAACATCTTTTTAGTACAAAGTACAAAACATGGGCAGCGGGGCTAGTCCCTGCGCCCCAGTGGATGGAACTACTCGCTCCTCATAGAGGGAGCAACAAAGGAGGAGGCAAGAAGAGATAGAAAGAACATCATCTCCACTGAGGAGAGAAGGTTGAACCCTTGGTGGAGAGAGCAACGATCTTCACCCTTCGTGGCTTGCTTGACGACGGATCTTCTCCTCTCGCCTTCTTTGTTGATGAGAGAGAAGGTAGCTTTGCAATGGAACGTGAGTCTCAGACCGGCAGCCTCGGGCGGTGGATGGAGTTGTTCTGGTAGTAGAGAGACAGCCTCTGGACGTCTGGACTTTCCTCAGGGATGGCCCTTGAGGTCTTATTTATAGGCCTTGAGTGAGGTCAAACGGTCTGGAGACCGTTTGGGTTCAAACGGTCTTGAGACCGTTTGGCGTCAAACGGTCTTGAGACCGTGTGGCGTCAAACGGTCTTGAGACCGTCTGGCGTCAAACGGTCTTGAGACCGTCTGGCGTCAAATGGTCTTGAGATCGTTTGGCGTCAAACGGTCTTGGGACCGTTTGAACTCCATGCGGTCTTGGGACCGTTTGGCTTCATGCGGTCTCGGGACCGTTTGAACTCCATGCGGTCTTGGGACCATTTGGCTTCATCCGATCTCGGGACCGTTTGAACTCCATGCGGTCTTGGGACCGTTTGGCTTCATGCGGTCTCGGGACCGTTTGAACTCCATGCGGTCTTGGGACCGTTTGGCTTCATGCGGTCTCGGGACCGTTTGAACTCCATGCGGTCTTGGGACAGTTTGGCTTCATGCGATCTCGGGACCGTTTGAACTCCATGCGGTCTTGGGGCCGTTTGGCTTCATGCGGTCTCGGGACCGTTTGAACTCCATGCGGTCTTGGGACCGTTTGGCTTCATGCGGTCTCGGGACCGTTTGAACTCCATGCGGTCTTGGGACCGTTTGGCTTCATGCGGTCTCGGGACCGTTTGAACTCCATGCGGTCTTGGGACCGTTTGGCTTCACGCGGTCTCGGGACCGTTTGAACTCCATGCGGTCTTGAGGTTGGTTTATTCTTTTATGATTTTTTTGTGCTTTTTCTGCAAGTGTAAAAGGAAAAAGTTAGTTTGATGATGTATTTACAAAAAGAGGTAAAATTAGGTTTATGTACCGTATAAACGTAAAAAGAGTGCGGAAAACTAAAGAAAAAGACTAAGATAAACTACTAAAATAGGAGGTTATCACCCCCCCTAACTTAGAGTCTAGCTTGTCCTCAAGTTAGATAGAGCTGAGACATGAAATGGCGAGGCGATCTTAATTAGGGTCTCCATACTCTTGCTTCAATTCTTGACCTGAGTTCCCCAGGAGTCATATCGAGGCTTATTGCATGCCTTGATTCTTTTGGATTTTTGAGAGTTGCTTGGATCTCAGGGTTTTTCCGTATCTCAAAATTTGCCTTGGGACCACATTTATTTTGTGCATGCCGTTGACTCTAATCAACTTTATACCTCTCTGGAAACCTACTGGAAGCTAGAGAGGGTATGAGGGTTGGCTAAAGGCTTTGGAGTGTATCTCCCCTTCGAGTGGGGGAGGGGATATCTATGCTTTTTAGGATCTCACTACCGGGCATGACACATCTGCCTTTATGAGGGCAGCTGAATGTACCGGCCGGGCAAGTCCTTTATGAGCCTTTTCATATACTTGGAACTTTTAGGGTTTCACTACCGGACGCGACACATCTGCCTTTGTGAGGGCAGTGGAATGTGCCGGCCGGGTGAGCCCTTTATCAGTTCTTCATATAGGTCCTTATGCGTGGCACAACTCTCATGATTTTATTCGTCTCTCTGGCTTTTATTCAAAAACTCACAGGCTTGGGTTTTGGAAAGAGGATTTATTTTGGGCGGCCAAGCCTCTTTTATTTTGAAGAGAGGAAAGCTGTTCTTAAAGTTTTTCAGCAAGCACTTATTTGGTTTGTGGTCCACTTGCAGAACTTTTTGATTCGGGAGTTGCCTAGTTTCCCTCTCGTCCTCGAGATCTCGGCTTATTTCTGCCCTGATTTTGACCTATGGAGAGTCAGATAAAGAATTGAAGCAGAAATACGGGATCCATAGTAGGGGGAAATTGATAAATCGCCATTTGATGTCTGAGTGCTATTTACTTGCAGAGACTAACATGATTCTAGGGTTAGTTGAGGTGACTATTTTTGAAAAAGAATTGTGAAAAGAATTAAGACTTTAAAGAATTGTAAAAAAAAAAATTTAAGAATGAAGAAATGTATGGAGAAAGGAAGTATAGAAGTTGATACCTAGCCCTTGGCTAATGTATTCCCCCCTAACTTATCACACACTCTGTCCCGAGAGTGGCAAAGTGATAGGTGGAGGAATCATTAGAACAAGGGCTGCAGGTTAAGGTAGATATTCGTTTGCCCCTGGAGAACGGAGTAGTGTAGATGTGAACTGCCCACGTAAGGCGTGGTAGTCCACGTCAGTCATTTCCTCCACTGGTCTTTGGAGGACGATTATGGTGTATATCCAGTAGAGGATGTGGAAGCCACAGTCGTTGGATTGTCGTATTTGCTGGGGGCATTTGTGGCAGAAGGCGGGGCGATTGAAGTGTTCCTTGCTGTATGCCTTAGTGTGCTGACTCAGAAGCTCTATTAATTTCGCAACGCACTCTTTTGCCGTTTCTTCTGTTGGCGTCTTGGGCGTTACGACGTAGTGTCGTTGTCGGGCGTTGAACTAGCTGTCGGAACTGTTGTATATTGTAGTTGTTCCGTCTTGAAGGTTAGTTGCCAGAAGAATCCAGTGCCCTTGATGCAGGATTGGTAACATGATGAACTTCGGCGTTGTATGTTGGAGATATGTGATCAACGCTTCCGTTGTGCCGAAGTTTTTGAGTTTGAGTAGATCATCCTTCATGTATGGGGACGCCATGTATGTATCTGGGTTATGTTGGCCAATCTGAGACTGGTAAGCTGTCATGAGACTGACAGAAAGTTGCCCCTTATCTTGTAAAGTCTCTCGCAGTGAGTCGGCCATCACGATAATGTCTTGAGACATGAATACTATGCCGTCTTTTTCTGCGGAGAGATTCGTCATGATGATGCGCATTTCAAGGTCGGTGAGACCTTTGCAAGAATCGCGATCAAAATCAGGAAAAGTTGGTTTAGTGGTGTAAGCAGGATCGTTTTTGTTGGTATTTCTTCTGGCGACTTGTGTTGTACCGACTCTTTCAGAATTTGGCGGAAAGGTCGCCGTTGTCGGCGTTGTACAGCTGAAAATAGATACCTTGGAACATCATCTGGTGACATAGTCGGATCGTTGAAATATCGTCTGTCACAGATGAGCTCCATGGCGTAGCGTCCTCTTAAGGAATGGAAGTCTTCAGCTGCCAAATCGGTGAAAGGAATTTCTTGGTTCAGTGCTTGGATGTGTCGGATGGTGTAGAAAGCGCTGTCCCCAGATCCCGTGGTGGCTTGAACTGGAGGGTTAATGATTCTGAACCAGGGTTGGCTCCAGTCTTGTCGAAGAGAAGGGCATACAACCCAGATTACTTTGAGCAGCCGGAAGGGTATACACCGGGCTTCACCTGCTGCGTCTCCGACGAAGTTTATTATGCCGGCTGGTAGCTCGGCGTTATTGAAGTTGTAAACTTTGGCGTCCCTTGCTTCGGTATCCACTATCATAAAAATCCAGTGGTCCGAGACTTGGAATGGCATTGTGATATAGCGTGCCCGACGCGCTAAACCGGCACGCAGCCGCTCAATCGACTGCGCGCGCAAGCTTTCGTGTAAAAGGCCAAAAGACAATGCGGGTGAAGCGTTGAAGGCTGGTTGTATCCGCTGTTTACTTCTATAGATTTCTATACAGTTGGCGAGGAGGACACGGAAGATTGGCATTGGCATCATAGACCGGGGTCGGAGGATGCAACGAAAATTTTCACGTGTCAACGAACGCCTGGTTTTTGTATTATTGTAAACTATGTCGTCCCCCGCTTTTTCATCGTCAACTATAGTGTTCAGGATGAAGATGTCCTGAGCATCTAAAGTAGAGATGGCTGTCATATCAAGATCGTGCATTTTTTGTGGGAGAGGAGGTGGCGGGGGGAGGTATTGTGGTGGAGGGGAGGCGTGCTGTTCGGGGGCCTCTTCATGGTCTCTGAGGTTGTCGTCTAGATCGGAGGCGGAGTCAAGATCTGCGTCAGTATCTAGACTCACTCGGTCTGCCTCGTCTAGGTAAGGGGGAGAAGGTGTTGAGGGAGGGGAAGAAGTTTTTGGCGAGGTAGCGCTGGCTCCTAGTATGCATTGTTGGAGCTCAGCGAAGGCCGCATCCTTGGCAGCTTCCCCCATTGACCCCATAGCGGAGTAATCAAAGAATTGGTCCCCGTAAGAGATGTTTACGTTGTCATGCTGTGGGGACTTGGGGTGGTAGTCACTTTCCTGGTGACCTTTATCAGACCCTCTATGGGGGGGTCCTGCTGCGTTTCCTGGATCCTCACCGTCATCGTGCTTGTCTCCTGAAGATGTGTCTTTATTGGAGTCAGCAGATGAATCGGAGTCGTCTTCTTCTTCGTCATCATCGTCGTTGTCGTCCGCAGCTTCGTCGGTTGTCTTCTTTTTAGTCGACTTTTTGCACCGCCGGTGAGTGGCTTGTAGCTCATCGAAAGCCACTTGCAGATGCTCGTGTTTCTCGAGCAGTGCGTCGTGGGCTTCTTTGAGATCTGTGTATCTGCCCTCGGTGGAGAGGAGGCGTGCTGTCAGATCTGTGACTTGGGCACATAGTTGTTGTGTTTCATTGATATTAGCCTCCTCTTGATGATGATGGAGCTGCGTGATTGTTTCGGCGATGGAAGCCAGGCGCGTGCTTAGCTCTTCTTGATTCTGCTCAAGCTTGCGGAGATTCCCTTGCAGAGGGTGAGTCTGGTTGGAGATCTCATCGACTTTTGTTGTCGTATCTTCTTGCTGGCGCGTTGCCCCAAGGATCAGGTCTGGCAGGTTGTTGGTGTGGCTGTTGATATGCTCAACTTGCTTAGCCACTTCATCCTGTCGTTGCTGGATGCCTTGTAGGACGACAGGAAGAGCTCGGTGTTGGTTGTCGATCCTGGTTACCTGTTTAGATAAATCTTGTACACAAGAAAAAATAGAATGTAATAGGTTAGAAGGATTGGTGAGGAGGTGTCGGACAGCGTCAAATTGACGGCCGAATTCCTCACCGATGTTAGTAAGGGGGGCCCCAGAGGCGGAAGGGTGATGTGGCTGGGGCCTATGTGGGATGGTGGTAGTGTCTTGCGGAAGAGACACTGATGATAGCCCGAACTGCGTAGTGACTGTTGATGAAGTCACCAGCGGTGTCGAGGTTGTGGCGGATGTGAAGAGTGGTGGTATTTGTGGCAAAAAAGGTGGCACTGATGATGAAGGGGTGGGAACTGTGGATGTGAATGGAAAGGTGGTGAAGTCGGGCATGGAGGTGGAGAAAGGGAAACCCGATGTTAGGGTGGGTGAAAAGGTGGATGCGAATGCTGGCGTGGATGTGGGGAGGAAAGTAGTGGTGGGGGCAGCGGAGAGCTGCTCATTTAGACCCTGGATGAAAGAGTCAAATGAGGAAGTTGTTAAGATTTCATCGTTGAACCGCTCGTCCTCCGGGTTTGGGCGGGACGTTGGTGTCCCCGACAGCTATTGGACCCGCAACAACCTCCTAGAAGGTCGTTTGACAGGGATTTTTGTAGATCGAGCTGTCGGGGCTGTGATGCTCGTTTCAGTTGGGCCCGCAGTTTGTTTCTTTGCAGCGGGTGTGACCGAAGCTAGTAGATGAGTAAGCTCCTCGTCAGAAAAGAGGAGCTGTGTCATATCATAGTGTGCTAGCTCTGGTAACGGAAGGAGGGTTCTTGATGACTTAACCATTGGGCAGAATACATAGTGTAACTTCCCATCCTTTTCTTTGATTATAAACGAATTTTTCAAAGATTGTTTGTTTGTAAGGATGTCGCCCTTTATTTGCGTGCATTGGGGTAATAGCCTGTCCATCTTAAAAAATTTAATTATGGATGTGACATGGCCCCCCAAACAGATCTCTTTCCCTATGAAGGCGGCGGATAATTTCTGGACCATCAACCGTCCGATGTTGACTGGCCTTCCGTGGAGGATAGACCATAGGACAAATAGGTCTGAGATTGTAACGTTTCCTCCCTCCGTTCTTGGAAAAAGTGCGCCAGCTAGGATTTTGTGCAGAGTGCGCACAAATCTGGAGTGTATGTTGGACGCTTTGCATGTTTTGGCATCGTATGTGGGAATCCCAATTAAGCTTTTCCAGAATGTGTGGCGGTTGAATTCTGGATGATCAGTTCCCACTGATTTGGCCTTTTGTAGCTGCTCCAGGTCGTCAATCAATATTGAATTGAGCATATTCTCTGTTAAGACGACGTTGCTACCGAAGATTTGGGTGACAATCCTTCTATCACCCCCATCCCGTGACCTATCTGCAATGTCGACGGGCTCCTTTGTCAGGCAGGAGAAAAATTCCGCTGTGGGCTCGATGTAGGACAATTCAGGTATTAAGCACAACCTGGTGAGGTTGGCTTTTTGTAGCGCTTTGAAGATGCGCTCGTGAATTCCCATTTTAGCTAGTATGCTGGAGCAAACATACTTAGTTGGTTTAAGGGTTTTATCGGTGGTGATGGAGGTTTGGATGGATAGGTTCTCTGGTGGTGGTATTGGGGCAATGATGGGAATGAAGGTGGTAGGGATGGTAGCTGCAGAGGTGATGGTGGTAGCAGCGAAGGTGGATGGTTTGGCGAAGGGTTGGTCCATGGCAGATAGAGGGTGGACTTGTTTTCTTGCCCTCTTGGGGGGCTGCCCAGATGCATCCTTTGCAGCTTTGCGTTTTCCCTCTGTCTCTTGGGCAGAGGAGTCTTCATCGGGATTTGGTATGTAGTCTGATCCTTCATCATCGTCTGAAGAGATGTGCTCGATGTCCTCTTTCGGGGCCTCACCCAAGCATTTGGTGAGGCGAGTTATCTCACACAGTACGTCGATGATCTTGACCTTGGGAGGGACGGCGCTGGTGGTGTTGTAAGTGTCCCTGATCTGTATGAGCCTGTCTCGCTCTTCCATCATCTGCTCCCTTGTCAGAGCAGGGGCAGTTCCTGAGCCGGAAGTTTTGTTTGCTGGTGACGCCATTTCTGAAAAAGAATAAGAGTTTCATAATTAGAGAAGATTTGAAACAATGTAGATTTGATTTGTAGTTATATCTTTTATATTTTGCGAAAGCAAAAAGGGAAACGAAAACCAAACGGTTTCAAGACCGTTTGGTTCCAAACGGTTCAAGACCGTTTGGTCCCAAACGGTTTCAAGACCGTTTTGTCCCAAACGGTTTGAGGGCCGCTTGGTCCCAAACGGTTTCAAGACCGTTTGGTTCCAAACGGTGTCGAGACCGTTTGGAAAGCGAAGAGTCGCAGGTCGCCGGTGTGGGAGAAGGTGGAACGGCGCGAAGGTGAAAAACGCGTCGGCGCCTTTGAAAACGATGAGAGGAACGGCGACGGCGATGAAAGCGATGGGAGAGTTGGTGAAATCTTTCGACAGAGACGGCGATGGCGGAGCAAGAGACGTCGTGCGATGGTACAGGAAATGGCGACTTGTGCCATGATGGTGGTGACAGAACGGCGCGGCGACGAAAGCGATAGAGGAGTCGGTGAACTCATTCGATGACGACTGCGATGGTGGCGAAGGAGACGTCGGAGTGAGCAGCGTGCTTGTAGTCACCGGACTACCTTGCGGAAGGTGGATGGACGAACGGGTGAGAAACTTGCGCGGATGCAACAGGAGCAAGAACGAGATTCTTCACACGAAAGCTCTGGAGAATTCGAAGGTTCGAAGAGAGAAAGACTGAGGGGTAGGGTTGATATTTATAGTGATTGGTTGGTGACCTTTTGTATTCCAAACGGTTTGAAGACCGCTTGATCCCAAGCGATCTCAAGACCGTTTGGTCCCAAACGGTTTCAAGACCGTTTGGTCCCAAACGGTTTGAGGACCGTTTGGCTCCAAACGGTTTGAAGACCGTTTGGAGTCCAAACGGTTTCAAGACCGTTTGGCTCCAAATGGTTTGAAGACCGTTTGGAGTCCAAACGGTTTCAAGACCGTTTGGCTCCAAACGGTTTGAAGACCGTTTGGAGGGGCACAAAGGGTTTGTATATTTTTATGTTTGTTTTAGAGTATGTATATTATTTTTTTGTATTTTGGTTTATGAATTTTTATGTTGTTTGTTTTATGTATTGTTTTTGTAGTTTTAATTATGTAGATTTTTTTGTACTTTTAGATTAATGATGAAAGAATTTAAAGAAAGCAAAACAAATTCAAAAGAAAAATAAAAGACTAGAAAATTAGAGAAGGTGATACTGAGGTCTTGGGTTGCCTCCCAAGAAGCGCCTTGGTTTTATGTCGCTGGCTCGACGAAGTCAAAACATTATTATGCTGCTGTCATAGTATTTGATTGCTCATGTCTATTTGGCCCATGTTTAGGGTTCGATTCCGGCTGCCCAGCGAAAGTGCCTGTTGGGGGTTTCAATTGTGTAGCAATCTGGGCAAGCTGTGCTTCAACTGCCTTCTGTTGAGCTTGTTGGTTGGCCAGCATGGTTTGCTGAGACTGAAGCATTTGCTTTATCAAAGATAGCTCATCTTCCGGTTGTGCAGTGACGTTTTTCTGAGGGTTTTGTTGTTGAGACTGTTGAATATGCAATTGCGGGTGAAGCGGGGGATGAGTGTACTGATAGTAGGCTGATTGATTTCTAGGGTAGTTAGCCCTAGGGAAATTGTTCCTTGGGTTCCCTTGATTTTGGTTAAAATTGTTTGGAAATCCAGGAGGCAGCCTACTGTCAAGTCCCCCTTGTGTCTGATGTTGCGGATTCGCAGTTCCAGAGGGATTCCCATACTGGAATCCAGGATGGTTCCTTGGTTGACTGGGATTATAATAAACTTGTCCGGGAATAGTATGGATGGAATTGACTTGCTCTGGAATCTGATCTTCAGCCTGATTAGTGATGGCCTCATAGGATTGTGGTGGTGGATGCAGATCCATCATCACATTATAGAGTATTCTGCAGGAAAGAGTCGGATGATCCGAAGAATGACAAGCCTCACAGGATCCTGTGACGGCTTTGACTTGATGAACCAGCGGGGTTTTCTTCTTATCAATTTCTCCTAGGGTTGTTTCAAAGGTTTGCTGTTTATGAGCGATTGTCTTCAAAGCTTCGGCTATTGACTTTAGTTCCATAGATTCCTCAGCTTTACAGACTTTAAGGACGCCTTTTCCGGTTGACCGCCCCCAGTTGGACTGGTTTTCAGCTCCTAAAGTAACGATTTTCCAGGCATCTTCATAATTTTTCCTCATGAAATTTCCTCTAGATGAGGAATCTAGGAACTGTTTAATGTCATCACTTACCCCTCGATAAAAAGTTTCAATCAATTGATTATGTGAAATTCCATGATGAGGGCATTTGCGTAGAAGTTCCTTGAATCTTTCCCATGCCTCAGCGAGGGTTTCTCTAGGTAGCTGGGAGAAATGGTTGATCTGCCCTCTGATTTCATAGGTCAGCGAGGGTGGAAAGAATTTCTCCAAGAATTTTTCCTCTAGAGGGGCCCAAGTGGTTATGATGGGTTCTCTGTCCAATGAGTTGTACCAACTCAAGGCCCTTCCAGATAAGGTGAAATGAAACAGGTGGAGCATTATTGCATCAAAAGCAATACCAGCTTGCGGGACCAGGTGGCATAATGCCTTAAACCGTTTCAAATGATCCATACAATCGTCTCCTGAACCTCCTGAGAAGGAAATTCCTTGCATAATCTGGATCCACTGGGTCCGAATCTCAAAGTTTGGGATGTTGATGATCGGAGGCCGGACCGGGTGGTTGTCTTCGTAATTCTTCGGGACAGCATAGTCCCTCAGTTTCTTGTTTCGTAGTTCGAGCTGAGCAGCCTCGGTCTCTGCTCTTATGCGGGCTTGCTCTTCTGCTCGTATCTCCGCTTGTATTTGGGTACGGGTGTCTGCAATGAGTTGTGCCCGTTGTACGACGATAGCAGCATTGACTCTCTCCATCACCAAAGTGGCTTGATGCTGTTCGTCAGCCATTTGACTAGCTCGTTGGCGATTAAGACGGATTCTGCGGTGGAAACTTCTCTCTACCTCGGAGTCGAACTCCGGATCAGGGGAGAATCCTTGATTATGCGGTGATTGCATATACGGGTTCTATCTGAGTAAAGAAAAGAGAATACCTTTAGATAATGGAGACAATATGAAAGCTTCAAGAAGATAGTGAATTATGATTCAAAAAGAAACTGTAAAATCCTAACCAACTAGAAAAATAAACTAAGTGAAATACTAACGTTCTGTTGTCCCCGGCAACGGCGCCATTTTTTGATGGAGCTGGGACTTACACCAAAAGATTTTCAGTCTTCCAATGGGAGTCCCAGGATTCTATCACCAAAAACCCTAGAGAGGATGGATGTCTTCCCTAGGTTTACCTAGAACTGGTGCTTAGATAACAACTCCAACCCCATAAGAGTATGGAAGCCTTATCATAGTACAGATTTAGGATCGAACCCAAAAGACAAAGGTCTTGTTGCAAGCAACAAGATGGAAAACGTACAGCACTTCATTTAGTTACTTTACCAATTGGCACTTATATCGAAAGGTTGGATTTTGATTGGTTTTTAGACTAAAGCATGAAAAGTAAATAAAGCAAGTAAAACTAAGTTTTAACAAATGATGATGAATCACAGGGGTTAAGCAGGTATTCACCACCGCTACATATGCATTGTTTAAGTACTAAGCAAGCAAGACTTATAAGCTAGATGCATGGATGTTCCACAAGACCGATGCCTTATAAGACAAGAGCGATGCATTGCATCCAAGGATGTTCCACAAGACTGATGCCTCGTAAGACAAGAGCGATGCATTGCATCCAAGGATGTTCCACAAGACCAATGCCCATATAAGACAAGAGCAATGCATCACATCCTTCAAGGGTTAAGTAGCTCTCATTCGGTACATTTCTACGTGTCAATGAAGATATGTAGTCTTCCAAAGAGAGAAAACTTACTCAACCTCATGAAACGTGCATCTAAAACTAACAAGCGAGCGATAATTATCAAATCGAATAGTGTCTTTGTAGGCCTAGTCTCCTATTCGGATAACCTAGCTACGAGAAGTGCGGGAATGTTGCAACGCCAGCCATTCCCGATCAAATGGTCACATGCTTTACATCATTCCCCTCGCAAAGCGTGTTCCTCGACTTACCAAGGTTACTTCCATACAGATGGAAGTGTAACGGATGATAGTGAGTTTACTCCACTCTTTGAGATACACTCCTAGACACCGAAACGGATGCGTGGTGGATACACACACCAGAAACCAACACTAAATCGACATTCGAGTCTCGAGAGCGGTCGTAGACAAACCACAACAAAAGACAATAGATGCATACAAGAACGTGGCCATCATTCAAGCATGTATGAAACGATTTCGTATTAAAACGAAAGGATAACATCTTTTTAGTACAAAGTACAAAACATGGGCAGCGGGGCTAGTCCCCGCGCCCCAGTGGATGGAACTACTCGCTCCTCATAGAGGGAGCAACAAAGGAGGAGGCAAGAAGAGATAGAAAGAACATCATCTCCACTGAGGAGAGAAGGTTGAACCCTTGGTGGAGAGAGCAACGATCTTCACCCTTCATGGCTTGCTTGATGACGGATCTTCTCCTCTCACCTTCTTTGTTGATGAGAGAGAAGGTAGCTTTGCAATGGAACGTGAGTCTCAGACCGGCAGCCTCGGGCGGTGGATGGAGTTGTTCTGGTAGTAGAGAGACAGCCTCTGGACGTCTGGACTTTCCTCAGGGATGGCCCTTGAGGTCTTATTTATAGGCCTTGAGTGAGGTCAAACGGTCTGGAGACCGTTTGGTTTCAAACGGTCTTGAGACCGTTTGGCGTCAAACGGTCTTGAGACCGTTTGGCGTCAAACGGTCTTGAGACCGTCTGGCGTCAAACGGTCTTGAGACCGTCTGGCGTCAAACGGTCTTGAGACCGTCTGGCGTCAAACGGTCTTGAGACCGTCTGGCGTCAAACGGTCTTGGGACCGTTTGAACTCCATGCGGTCTTGGGACCGTTTGGCTTCATGCGGTCTCGGGACCGTTTGAACTCCATGCGGTCTTGGGACCGTTTGGCTTCATGCGATCTCGGGACCGTTTGAACTCCATGCGGTCTTGGGACCGTTTGGCTTCATGCGGTCTCGGGACCGTTTGAACTCCATGCGGTCTTGGGACCGTTTGGCTTCATGCGGTCTCGGGACCGTTTGAACTCCATGCGGTCTTGGGACCGTTTAGCTTCATGCGATATCGGGACCGTTTGAACTCCATGCGGTCTTGGGGCCGTTTGGCTTCATGCGGTCTCGGGACCGTTTGAACTCCATGCGGTCTTGGGACCGTTTGGCTTCATGCGGTCTCGGGACCGTTTGAACTCATGCGGTCTTGGGACCGTTTGGCTTCATGCGGTCTCGGGACCGTTTGAACTCCATGCGGTCTTGGGACCGTTTGGCTTCACGCGGTCTCGGGACCGTTTGAACTCCATGCGGTCTTGAGGTTGGTTTATTCTTTTATGATTTTTTTGTGCTTTTTCTGCAAGTGTAAAAGGAAAAAGTTAGTTTGATGATGTATTTACAAAAAGAGGTAAAATTAGGTTTATGTACCGTATAAACGTAAAAAGAGTGCGGAAAACTAAAGAAAAAGACTAAGATAAACTACTAAAATAGGAGGTTATCAGGGCTGGAACAGGACGGTATTCTTCTCGTATATCAACTCAAACAAAGCCATACAACTGAGTAATGAGATCAATCCAGAGCAAAGATGAGATTTAGCAATACCAAGGTTGAATTGCCGGGGGGAACCCAGAAAAACCACCACCTTCACAGAGGAAGGAGTAACAATCCTTATTCAAAGGAAGAAAAAACACCGATATACGACGGAACCAGGCAGATAGCCTGCCAGAAATTAGCACCCAAGCGGAAACCTGCAAGGCAGAAACAAAGGAGGGAAACTCGCCTCCTCCGGAACCCCAGCAAGGACACCCCACCAGCCACCCGCCTCAGCCTCAAGGCAGATCTGAGAAAGACTCTGCCAGGAGAAGAGCACCACTGCCTCCTGCAAGTGACACGTCGAAGAGAAGACCCTATCAACCAGGTCGCATGGCCGCCGCCCAGGGGGGAGAGATGAGGAGCTTGGAGAGGCACCTGTAAAAGGAAAACTGGAAAGAAGAGGCAAGTCGAGGAGGAGGCCCGGGGGGAGAAGATGATGACCAAGCTTGAGCGCCGCACGCGGGGGGAGCCCTAAACCACCACCGTGATCGCCAGAGCCCTAGATGACATTCTAGCTGCTAAATGACACATGCTAATTATACCTAATTTACTATTATGTACCTAATAAATAGGAAATGTGCCAAACTTTGGGTTGAAGTGCCTAATAGTGGGTTAAAGTGCCTAAGAATAGGGTTAATATGCACTTGTTAGTGTAATTCCTTATTTATAGGCCGATGCGGTTAAAGCGCCCTCAAATGCCATTAAAGCGCCTAAAAATGGGGTTAATGCACCCAATTGTCATTGTAGTGCCTTTTTAAACATAATTTACTATTACGGACCTTATAACTAGGAAATGCACTAAATAATGGGTTGAAGTGCCAAAAGGTGGGTTAAAGTGCCTAAGATGTCAGTGCATTTTCTTTTTTAGCCTAATTTACTATTATTTTCGTAATAAACATGAAATGCACTAAAAAATGGGCTAAAGTGCCTAAAAGTGGGTTAAAGCGCCTAAGAATGGGGTTAATCTACCTACTTATTAGTGTAATGCCTAATTTATAGGAATATGCCCTCCAAAATGGGGTTATAGTACCTAAACGTGGGTTAAAATGCCTAAAAATGGGGTTTATGCGCCTATTTCTCAATGTAGCGGCAATTGTAGCCTAATTTGTAGTTATGTGCCTAATTTATAGGCCATTGCGCCAAAAATGCGTGTAAATGTCGAACAATGAGGCTAATGGGCCGGCTTGTTACTGTAGTGTCGTTTTAGTCTAGTTTACTATTATGCGCCTAATAAACATGAAATGAGCCCAAAAAGGAGTTGAAGTACCTAAAAGTGGGTTAAAGCGCCTAAGAATGGAGTTAATGTGGCTACTTGTCAGTGTACTGCTTAATTTATTGGCAATTGCTCCTCAAAATGGGATTACAACTGCAAAAGTGGGTTAAAACGACTAATAATGGGGTTTATGCACCTATTTGTTTGTGTTGTACCAATTTGAGCCTAATTTATAGTTACATGCCTAATTTATAGGACAATGTGCCCAAAAATGTGGTTAAAGTGCCTAAAAGTGTTGTTAATGTACCCACTTGTTACTTTAGTGCCTTTTTTAGTCTAATTTACTATTATGTGGCAAATATATAGGAAATGCACCCAAGATGGGTTGAAGTGCCTACGTATGGGGTTAGTATGCCTACTTGATGGTGTATTTCCTAGTATATAAGCTAATGAGCCCCAAAACAGGGTAAAAGTGCCTAAAAGTTGGTCAAAACGCCACAAAATGGGGGTTATATGATATTTGTAATGTAGTGGCAATTTGGGCCTAATTTATTGTTATGTGCCTATTAAATAGAAAATGTGCCCAAAATTGGGTTTAAGTGCCTAATAGTTGTTTAAAGTACCTAAGAATAGGGTTAATCCATCTACTTGTTAAAGTGTGCACATGTCGTTAAATCACCTAAAAATGGGGTTAATGCACTCAATTGTTAGTGTAGTGCCATTTTAAGCCTAATTTACTATTATGCACCTAATAAATAGGAAATACACCCAATATTGCGTTAAAGTGACAAAAGGTGGGTTAAAGCACCTAAGGTGTCAGTGTAGTGCCTGCTTTATAGGCCAATGCGTCCCAAAATGGGTTAAAGCTCCTAAAAGTTGGTAAAAAGGCCTAAAAATGGGGTTTATGAGCCTATTTGTCAGTGTAGTGGCAATATTAGCTTAATTTATTGTTATGCACCCAATTTATAGCCAAATGCACCCAAAAATGTGGCTAAATTGCCTACAATGGGGTTAATGTGCCCACTTGTCACTGTAGTGCCTTTTTATTCTAATTTTCTATTATGCGCCAAATAAATAGGAAATGCACCCAAAATGGGTTGAAGTGCCTAAAAGTGGTTTAAAGCGCCTAAGGATAGGGTTAACTAGCTACTTATGTATTGCCAAATTTATATGCCAAATCGCCCCAAAAATGGGGTATATGTGCCTAAAAGTGGGTCAAAATGCCTAAAAATGGGGCTTATGCGCCTATTTATATTGTAGGTGGCAATTTTGGCCTAATTTACTATTATGTTCCAAATAAATTGGAAATATGCTCAAATTTTGGTTGAAGTGCCTAATAGTGGGTTAAAGTGCCTAAGAATAGGGTTAATTTGCTTGCTTGTTAGTGTAGTGCCTAATTTATAGGCCAATATAGTTAAAGCACCCACAAATGTCGTTAAAGCACCTAAAAATGGGGTTACTCCACCCAATTGTCAATGCAACACCTTTTTTAGCCTAATTTACTATTATGCAACTAATAACTAGGAAATGCGCCCAATAATGGGTTGAAGTGCCAAAAGGTGGGTTAAAGCACATAAGATGTGAGTGTATTGTCTTTTTTAGCCTAATTTACTATTATTTGCCAAATAAATAGGAAATATGCCCAAAATGGGTTGAAATGCCTAAAAGTGGGTTAAAGCGCCTAATTTATAGGCGTATGCACTCCAAAATGGGGTTAAAGTGCTTAAAAGTCGCCTAATATGGGGATTATGTGCCTATTTGTCAATGTATTGGAAATTTTAGCCTAATTTACAATTATGTGCCTAATTTACATGCTAGTGTGGCAACAAATGCTGCTAAATGCCTAACAATGGGGCTAACGCGCCCACTTGTTAGTGTATTGCCTTTTTTAGTAAAGTTAGTAAATTATGCGCTTAATAAACATGAAATGTGCCCAAAAAAGGGTTGTAGTGCCTAAAAGTGGGTTAAGCTGCCTAAGAATCGGGTTAATGTGGTAACTTGTTAGTGCAATGCCTACTTTATAGGCCAATGCGCCCCAAAATGGGATTAAAGCTCCAAAAGTGGGTTAAAAAGGCTAATAATGGGCTTTATGCACCTATTTGCCAGTGTTGCAGCAATGTGAGCCTAATTTATAGTTACATGCCTAATTTATAGGCAATGCACCCAAAGATGCGGTTAACAAGCCCACTTGTCAATTTAGTGCCTTTTTTAGCCTATTTTACTATTTTGTGGCTAATATATAGGAAATGTGCCCAAATGGGTTGAATTGCCTATAAGTGGGTTAAAGCACCTAAGAATGCACCTACTTGTTAGTGTATTGCCTAATTTATATTCCAATGCGCCCCAAAATGGGGTAAAAGTGACTAAAAGTGGGTAACGCATAATAATGGGGTTTATGCGCCTATTTGTAGAGTAGTGGAAATTTCAGTCTAATTTACTATTATGTGCCTAATAAATAGGAAATGCACCCCAAATTGGGTTGAAGTGCCAAATAATGGGTTAAAACGAGCCGGAAAAAAGTGGTTAATCTTCCTACTTGTCAGTGTAGTGCCTAATTTGTAGGCCAATGTGCCCAAAAATTGTGGTTAAAGCCCCCACAAATGTTACTAAAACACTTAAAAATGGGGTTATTGCACCAAATTTGTATGTGTAGTGTCTTTTTAGCCTAATTTACTATTATACACCTAATAACTTGGAAATGCACCCAATAATGTGTTGAAGTGCCAAAAGGTGGGTTAAAGAGCCTAAGATATCAATGTAGTGCCTTTTTTAGCTTAATTTACTATTATTTTCCAAATAAACTTTAAGTGCCAAAATGGGGGTTAAAGCGCCTAAGATGTCAATGTAGTGCCTTTTTTAGCTTCATTTGCTATTATTTGCCAAATAAACAGAAAATATGCCCAAAAATGGGTTGAAATGCCTAAAAGTTGGTTAAAGTGCCTTAGAATGGGGTTAATCCACCTACTTGTTTGTTAGTGCCTAATTTATTGGCATATGTGCCCCAAAATGAGGTGAGTACCAAAAAGTGGACTAACATGTGTAAAAATGGGGTTTATGTGACAATTTTTCAACATAGTGGTAATTTTAGCCTAATTTATAGTTATGTGCCTAATTTATTGGGATAGTACGCCAAAAATGCAGCTAAATGCCTAAACTGGGGTTAATGCACTTGTCAGTGTAGTGCCTCTTTTAGTCTACTTTCATATTATGTGCCTAATAAACATGAAACGTGCCCAAAATGTGTTGAAGTGCCTAAAAGTGGGCTAAAGTGCCTAAGAATGGGGTTAATGTGGCTACTTGTCAGTGCACTGCCTTAATTTATAGGCCAATGCACCCCAAAATGGGGTTAATGTGCCAAAAGTGGGTTAAAACGACTAATAATGGGGTTTATGCACCTATTTGTTAGTGTTGTAGCAAGTTGAGTTAAATGCACCTAATTTATAGGACAGTGCGCCCAAAATGCGGTTAATGTGCCTAAAAATTTGGTTTATGCATCCACTTGTCAGTTTAGTACTTGTTAGCCTAATTTACTAGTATCTGGCTAATATATAGGAAATATGCTCAAAATGGGTTTAAGTGCCTAAATGTGGGTTAAAGCACCTAAGAATGGGGTTAATCTGCCTACTTGTTAGTCTATTGCCTAATTTATATGCCAATGCACCCCAAAATGGGGTAAAATCACCTAAAAATGAGTTTTATTGCCAATCTGCAGTGTTGTTATGTGCCGAATAAATAGGAAATGCACCCAAAATTGGGTTGAAGTGCCTAATAGTGGGTTTAAGTGCCTAACAATAGGGTTAATCCACCAACTTATCAGTGTAGTGCCTTATTTATATGCCAATGCACCCAAAAATGCGGTTAAAGCGCCCACAAATATCATTAAATCACCTAAAAATGGGGTTGATGCACCCAATTGTTAGTGTAGTTCCTTTTTAAGCATAATTTACAATTATGCACCTAATAACTTGGAAATGTGCCAATAATGGGTTGAAGTTCTAAAAGGTGGGTTAAAGCACCTAAGGTGTTAGTGTAGTGCCTGATTTATAGGCCAATGCACCCCAAAATGGGTTAAAGCTCCTAAAAGTTGGTAAAATGCCTTAAAAGGGATTTATGTGCCTATTTGTCATTTTAGTGGCAATTTTAACCTAATTTATTGTTATGCGCCTAAATTATAGGCAAATGCACCAAAAAATGCGACTAAATTGCCTAAAATGGGGTTAATGCGCCAACTTGTCAGTGTAGTGCCTTTTTAGTCTAATTTACTAGTATGCGCCAAATATATAGGAAAAGCGCCCAAAAATGGCTTGAAGTGCCTAAAAGTGGTTTATAGCACCCAAGGATAGGGTTAATTAGCTACTTACGTATTTCCTAATTTATTTTCCAATGTGCCTCAAAATTGGAGTAAAAGTGCCTAAAAGTGGGGTCAAAATGCTTAAAAATGGGATTTACGTGCCTATTTGCAATGTAGTGGCAATTTGAGCCTAATTTACTATTATGTGACTAATAAATAGGAAATGTGCTGAAAATTGGGTTGAAGTGTCTAATAGTAGGTTAAAATGCCTAGGAATAAGGTTAATCTGTCTACTTGTCAGTGTAGTGCTGAATTTATAGGCCAATGCGGTTAAAGCACCCACAAATGTCATTTAAGCGCCTAAAAATGGGGTTAATGCACCCAATTATCAGTGTAGTGCATTTTTAGCCTAATTTACTATTATGCACCTGATAACTAGGAAATGTGTCAATTAATGAGTTGAAGTGCCAAAAAGTAGGTTAAAGCACCTAAGATGTCAGTCGTACAACAAAAAATGTTAAATGTCAAGGCCAACTGTTACAACCCATATTTCGGGTAGTCAAGAAATACCTTGAATAACGTGAAGCACCTTGATTAGTGCTAAGTATTTTGTTAAACATCATGGATAATCAAGATAAGCTAAGATGTGAATCAATAGTCGAGATTTAATCATCTGAGGTAATTAATGATAATAGTAATAATGATTGTTAAGTTAATTGAGTTGAGTTAAGTACTGAGTGATGCAATTAGTGTTTTGATCATGTGTTACTAGTTAATTACCATGATTTTGATGCCTCCAGTTTTAGAGAATCCCATGCTTGAAAAGTTGCAAGAGAAATCATTCAAATCGAACATTCGAGGCAAAAGTTATGACGGTTTTAAGGTTTTTGGACTTGGGTGCAATTTTTTATAGTAATTGATTTTTTATTTTTATTTATTTCCCTTGGGGGTCGGTTACCCCGTTCCTTTATCTTATTTGTCTCGAATGATTGAATGGAACAGGAACCAGCCGCTAAGCGGCGCCCAAAGCAGCCCACCCAGCGGCCGATCTAGGGCTTGGTAGCCCCTTCCAACAGCGCCCACCTTTCCCCTTCTCCTTCTACCTCCTTCCTCTTCCCTCTTCCTCATCCTAATCGCACCTCAGAGTGCTTGGGCGGCGCCTCCAACCTGCAACTAGCAGCAGCGCCGGCCGTGTTCAAGCAGCAACGACAGGTTCAGGGCGGAGTTGGGTGACCTGGTTTTGCTTTTGGATGGGTGACGCCTCCTTGTACCTCTCCTCTTCTTCATCACCTTGTCCGCGCTTCACTAGTTAGGGCGGCGCCCCAGCTAGCACCTACAGCTGCGCCCGATGGCAGTAGCAAGGGGTGTTTGGGCGGGGTGATTTGGGGTCCCAGAGTTCGTTTGAGCATTTCGTCCACCTCCCCTTCCTTCTTCTTCTTTCCTACCTCCCCCAACGCTTCCCACCTGTACCCAAGCAGTAAGAACGACACCCCATTTAGCTGCAGCAGCAGTTGCGTGAAGAAGTGGCCAGAGGGCATCCTGGCGCAGCAAAAACACCACCAAACGGCGACATCAACTTCGGCTATGTGCCCAGAGCAGATATTTGCAACCAATAACTTTGACATGTGAAACAGGTTGAAACCAGGGCTGTCCGGAGGTAGAAGACAACCCAGTGGACACCTAGAAATAGGTGTCTGGACGCATTTCTGGACGGATCCGGGTGATTCGAACCATGGTGAGTAGGAGTTCATTTAGTTATCATCATTTAACTCTTTCGTTGGAATTTTTCGGTAAACTGTGCATTTTTCGCTGATACTTGGCTTTTGGACAGTATTTGGCGTTACTCGAATTTTATTTCATAAACTGCTTCCTTATGCCGTTATATGATTTAGTTTAGCATCTGATCAGTGTAGATTGAATCAGTGAATTTATAAGGTTCATTGGAACTTGAAATACGTAATATGATTGATGAAAATGATAGAATTTCCTGTATTACAACTGCAATGTATACGTTGAGCATAAAATGGATGTTTAGCATCGAAACTGGATAAGTTGATACTGAGTCATGTTTAAAGATGACAAATGATGTATATGTGTTTTCAAATGATGCTCAGGATATGAAATAAGTATGAAATGTGATATTCCTGTTTAAGTGTTTATATGTTAATCAGTTAATAGACTTAGGTGCCCTGAACACCGTAGAACCCCTTCGAGAGATCTGCTTCTTAGGGGTGAAACTCGTGTTGCAACATTAACCGTGCGGAGTCATGGTGGCACGAGGACAGAGAGACAGTGTTCAACAATAATCCGTGTGGAGTCACGGTGGCACTGGAGAAAATAGGGGTTATTGCAAAAAGATCCGTGCGGAGTCATGGAGGTAACCCCGTGAGACTCTCCGCCTGTGTGCTCAGGTTAGAGGAGGATTCTAGAGCACTCAGAGTAGTGCATTGAGGCCGGAGAGCCTGTGGTCCTGTGGCAGAACAGGGCTGGCGTCAGACTTAGCATTTCCCGGGTGTGTCGCTAAGTCTTGTACGGTGTGGCCGTAGTGCACTGCGAGTCTCTATGCAGAGTACAATGCATAGATCAGGGCATAAGCTAAAATATGATCATATAGGTTCACAGAGTTCCTTATAAATGAAAGAGTTAAGGAAGACTAGAGCATAGTCTTCTAGTAGTTATTCTTTGAATGCAATATTTACATTCTTTGTTATTTCAATTATATTGTTTTAGAACTGCTCAGTGTTGTATTTCTTGTATATTAATCTGAATAATAAACTTAACGAGTTGTTTAGTGATAGTTAAATGAAAAACTATTCACTGAGCGAGTAGGCTCACTCCTCTACTCAAACATTTTCAGGTCAGTGACAGTTCTAGGAATCTGAAGGATCTTACCACCCTAGTCAGTAGAAGGTATATGTAGTTAGTTAGATAGTGGTCTCTTAGTCCTTTCCCCTCGATCCTTGGGACATGGTGTGGGTGAGAGAGAGTGTGTATGTGGAATGTGTATAAAGATGTAAATTATCTGTTATGTTTACTTTCTGTTAAATAATGTTACATTTTGTAAACTCTGTTTATGTTCTCTAGCTAGTTTAATTGAAATTCTTCCGCAATAGTTTATTATGTTTTAGTTTACAGCAATAATCTAGATATCATTACGAGGTTTTAAAAAGAAAAAGTTCTCAGTAATTTGTTTATGTGATAATCCCTCCGTCGCGCCCTAATCTCGTGATTAGTGCTTAGTGTGAGATCGGGGTGTGACATCTTGGTATCAGAGCATAGGTTGAGTACATGGTTATTCTAAGTCAAGGTCAGGGGACGATAAGAGACCAATAGGATTAGGACTTAAGTGTCTTCCTTCTAACTGTAATTTTCTAACAGGAAGTGTTCTGTTATACTATTGCAGATGGCAGGAAGAGGATGTGGTCACGAGAACCAAGTAAAGAGCTTAGGTTGAGTCGTTGAGAATCATTAGGATTAAATGATAAAGTTATAAGTGAGGCAAATAGGAAGTGATATGTTTTTAGCTCTGGGAGGTCTGAGTGTTTAGATACCCTGGCCAGGTGTCTGAATACTTAGATTGACCAGTATCAAGCTACTCTGTCTATTCTTCTCTGGATGCCCTGGCCAGGTATGCAGAGGAAGGATGGGCTAGAGAGAAACCCTAGAAATCTTAGGGTTAAGAAACTGGAAATCAATGTAGGAGTAAGAGATTAAACATAGAATGTGATACAACTCTTGCCTTATATTGCTTATTTGATTGTAAATCACTAGAAATGCTCTTATATGTATGAATTTAGATTTTCAGTTAGTAGAATAAATATGATTCCTTTATATTGTTGTGTGTCATGAAGTGATTTATTTATTGTTTATATTCTTTGTATCAAGTAGACCAAAAGTTATGTTTAAATGAGTTTGCCCTAAGTGGATATTCTTTCCACATGTTTGAGATTCATAGGAGTTGGTTAATCCTGAGTAGCTCTTGGCTTCAGGACTACAGGTTCGGCATGGTCCGGCTGGAAGGATGCGTTACTGAGATCTAATGACTTCTATTAACAGTATAATAAGAGTAGACTCTGGATAATTTAGACTCACGTCATAGTAAGAATGTACATACACTAAGATGTTGAGATATAAGAGAAAGATTAGAACAACTAAGAATTAGTTGGAACTGATATCGGAGACCCAACATTGGGACCTAATATGAGCAATCCTTAATTAGAAATAAAGGAACACAATAAGGTTCATATTAAATTTAATGATTAGGTGAGAAATACCCTTAATGGTACTAATCAATAATGCATAACAAATGCATGGATCCAATACATGATTAGTAAACCCTAATGGAGGGTGTATCATTGTGAACCCTGGTTGAGGGTGTATCCTTGTGAAATCCTAGTTGAGGGTGTATCATTGCGATTGTTTATAGGCAACTTTATAATAAAGTTATGCCTTAAACTAAGATAAGTCCATATCATGTGAGATAGCTGGACAATTCTAATGTGTGGCCTATGCATTATATGCTAAGGGTGAGTATTCTGTGATGGAATGTATTAAGAGGGGAAATACCTTAATACAAGATAAAGTTGGTTAACTCAAGAGGGTCTGAATTAATGAGAAATGGGGAACCCTAACCCTAATTTGGGGAAAAGGGAATGATAAGCCATGTTTGATAGTGAACCCTAATTCCTGGTTAAGGAATGATGGTGTTACTATTGTATCACATGATGTGATGAATATCTTGTATGACCGTTATCATACCTAATAACCATGCATGTATGATGAGATGATGAATATAGCCAAGTTTGGGCTGTGACATTTATATAATAAATGTTGATTGGATTTTTGTGCGTTGATGTTGTTATTGATTAATAAAAGTAACAATGTGTACGGATCTTATGAACCATGTGAATAAGTTGTTGCCTAGTGAGAGGTGACAAGATGTGAATGGCCTTGTGAGCCATGTGAATAAGTTGTTGCCTAGTGAGAGGTGACAAGATATGAATGGCCTTGCGAGCCATGTGTGATGCTTGGGTAACAAGTATCATGTTTATTTGTAGCATTTGTGTTAATAAGTTATGCTAGAGAACTTGGCTGATGTTACATTTCTGTTATATATCTATAGTTCATTGATGATTATTCATATCTGTTGTATTCATTACAAGTAGATGAATGAACTTATGAGATCTAAAGTTTCATTTCAAACTAAGGAAGCAAAGTCACATCACAATAATGCTATGTTACTGATAAGGACCAAACCCTAGAATGTTTAGAGTTGTAGTAGTTCAAGGGATGTCATTAGTGATTTGACCTTGAATACTAGTATCTCTATAAAACAAGATCATACGATTTTCACTATGAAAGGTAACCTAGCACTAATAAAATCCAGGGTTTAAAGTTAGCTAATCTGGAAGGTAGATACACAATATAAATATGACTCGGAGAAAAGAGTAAGATATAATTTTGAAATAAATTCTTACAGAAGTAATAAGAAGTAAGTAGCATAGAATGAGGAGAATTACTCATCACATGATCTGGAATTAGTTGTTGTAGTTCATGCTCATAAGACATGACGTTACTATCTTTATGGTGAGGTGTGCCAGGTGTTTATAGATCATAATAGCTTAAAATATATCTTTACCCAGAAGGATTTGAATCTTAGACAGCGGAGATGATTAGAATTGATCAAGTATTATGATATAATGATAGATTATCATCCTGGAAAAGTGAATGTGGTAGCAGATGCCCTCAGCAGGAAGTCAAGTTCAACAACTGATGCATTTTCTATGGCATGTTTCAAGAGAGACCTGCTAGTAGAAATGTGGAAGTTGAACATAGACTTTGGGGTGACAGAACAGAGTGGTTTGATTGCACAGATGCAAGTCAAGCCTACTTTTTATGATCAAATTAAAGAACTTTAGCAGAATGATAGTGAGTTATAGCAGATCATGCAGGATATGACAAAGGAAAAAAAAAGACCGGGGTTCAGGTTTTCAGATGACGGATTGCTATATCTGCATGACAGGTTGTGTGTACCTGGAGATGGTGATTTGAAAGAATAGATTCTTGAGGAGGCACATGCATCGATGTATGCTATACATCCAGGTAACACTAAAATGTACAGGAATCTCAAGGAACTGTACTGGTGGTCAGGTATGAAAAAGGATGTAGATGAGTACGTGGCTAGATGTAGTGTGTGCCAGTAGGTTAAGGCTGAGCATCAGAAACCTGCAGGTACCTTGCAATCTCTTCCTATACCAAAGTGGAAGTGGGAACATACCACAATGGATTTTGTGATAGGGTTGTCCAGGACACCTAAAGGTTGTGACTCGATATGGTGATTGTGGATAGACTGACTAAGTCTGCTCACTTTCTTCATGTTAAGTCAACCTTTGATGTCCTAAAGTTGGTTAAGATATATGTGGATAAGATAGTCAGGTTGTATGGTGTCCCAGTTTCAATTATATCTGATAGAGATCCTAAGTTCACATCCAAGTTTTGGTATCAGTTGCATCGTGCTCTGGGCACAAAGTTAAGATTCAATATAACTTTTCACCCACAGAAGGATGGTCAGTCAGAGAGGACCATTCAGACTCTTGAGGACATGCTGAAAGCATGTGTCTTGCATTTCAGTGGAAGTTGGGAAAAACACTTGAGCCTTATAGAGTTTGCATACAACAATAATCACCATTCCAGTCTTGGTATGGCTCAGTATGAAGCTCTGTATGGTAGAAAGTGTAGATCACCCATATGTTGGTATGAGGTAGGTGAAAGGTATATTCTTAGACCATAATTAGTGGATTTGACTACCAAAAAGATTGCAGTGATTAGAAAGCAGTTAAAAGCTGCTCAGGACAGGCAGAAGAGTTACACTGGGAAGAGACATAGACCTCTTGAGTTTGAGGTTGGTGATGAAGTGTACATGAAAGTTTCACCATGGAAAGGAGTGTTAATGTTTGGTAAGAGAGACAAACTGACTCCTAGGTTTATGGGCCCATATCCTATCGTTGAGAGGATTGGACTTGTAGCATATAGGTTGGATTTGCCATCTGAGTTGGCCAATTTACATGATGTTTTTAATGTATCGATGTTGAATAAATGTTATCATGGTACATAGAAGATAGTGGACCCAGAACCTACACAACTTAGATCAGATGTGTCCTATATTGAGGGACCAATACAGATAGTTGATCAGAGGATCAAGAAACTCAGGAATTGTGAGATACCATTAGTGAAGGTTTTGTGGAGAAATATAACTTAGAGGAAGCTACGTGGGAGCTTGAATCTGAGATGTGTAACAAGTTCCTTTTCTCTTTTAGGAATTTCGGGACGAAATTCTTATAAGGGAGGGAGATTGTTACAACCCATATTTGGGGTAGTCAAGAAATACCTCGAATAATGTGAAGCACCTTGATTAGTGCTAAGTATTTTGTTAAACATCATGGATAATCAAGATAAGCTAAGATGTGAATCAATAGTCAAGATTTAATCATCTGAGGTAATTAATGATAATAGTAATAATGATTGTTAAGTTAATTGAGTTGAGTTAAGTACTGACTGATGCAATTAGTGTTTTGATCATGTGTTACTAGTTAATTACCATGATTTTGATGCCTCCAGTTGTAGAGAATCCCGTGCTTGAAAAGTTGCAAGAGAAATCATTCAAATCGAACATTCGAGGTAAAAGTTATGACGGTTTTAAGGTTTTTGGACCAGGGTGCAATTTTTTCTAGTAATTGATTTTTTATTTTTATTTATTTCCCTTGGGGGTCGGTTACCCCGTTCCTTTATCTTCTTTGTCTCGAATGATTGAATGGAACAGGAACCAGCCGCTAAGCGGCGCCCAAAGCAGCCCACCCAGCGGCCGATCTAGGGCTTGGTAGCCCCTTCCAGCAGCACCCACCTTTCCCCTTCTCCTTCTACCTCCTTCCTCTTCCCTCTTCCTCATCCTAATCGCACCTCAGAGTGCTTGGGCGGCACCTCCAACCTGCAACCAGCAGCAGTTCCGGCCGTGTTCAAGCAGCAACGACAGGTTCAGGGTGGTGTTGGGTGACCTTGTTTCGCTTTTGGATGGGTGACGCCTCCTTGTACCTCTCCTCTTCTTCATCACCTTGTCCGCACTTCACTAGTTAGGGCGGCGCCCCAGCTAGCAACTGCAGCTGCGCCCGATGGCAGCAGCAAGGGGTGTTTGGGCGGGGTGATTTGGGGTCCCAGAGTTCGTTTGAGCATGTCGTCCACCTCCCCTTCCTTATTCTTCTTTCCTACCTCCCCCAACGCTTCCCACCTGTACCCAAGCAGTAAGAACGACACCCCATTTAGCTGCAGCAGCAGCTGCGTGAAGCAGTGGCTAGAGGGCATCCTGGCATAGCAAAAACACCACCAAACGGCGGCATCAACTTCGGCTGTGTGCCCAGAGCAGAGATTTGCAACCAATAACTTTGACGTGTGAAACAGGTTGAAACCAGGGCTGTCCGGAGGTAGAAGACAACCCAGTGGACACCTGGAAATAGGTGTCTGGATGCATTTTCTGACGGATCCGGGTGATTTGAACCATGGTGAGTAGGAGTTCATTTAGTTATCATCATTTAACTCTTTCGTTGGAATTTTTCGATAAACTGTGCATTTTTCGCTGATACTTGGCTTTTGGACAGTATTTGGCGTTACTCGAATTTTATTTCATAAACTGCTTCCTTATGCCGTTATATGATTTAGTTTAGCATCTGATCAGTGTAGATTGAATCAGTGAATTTATATGGTTCATTGGAACTTGAAATATGTAATATGATTGATGAAAATGATAGATTTTCCTGTATTACAACTGCAATGTATACGTTGAGCATAAAATGGATGTTTAGCATCGAAACTGGATAAGTTGATACTGAGTCATGTTTAAAGATGACAAATGATGTATATGTGTTTTCAAATGATGCTCAGGATATGAAATAAGTATGAAATGTGATATTCCTGTTTAAGTGTTTATATGTTAATCAGTTAATAGACTTATGTGCCCTGAACACCGTAGAACCCCTTCGAGAGATCTGTTTCTTAGGGGTGAAACTCGTGTTGCAACATTAACCGTGCGGAGTCATGGTGGCACGAGGACAGAGAGACAATGTTCAACAATAATCCGTGCGGAGTCACGGTGGCACTGGAGAAAATAGGGGTTATTACAACAAGATCCGTGCGGAGTCATGGAGGTAACCCCGTGAGACTCTCCTCCTGTGTGCTCAGGTTAGAGGAGGAGTCTAGAGCACTCGGAGTAGTGCATTGAGGCCGGAGAGCCTGTGGTCCTGTGGCAGAACAGGGCTGGCGTCAGACTTAGCATTTCCCGGGTGTGTCGCTAAGTCTTGTACGGTGTGGCCGTAGTGCACTGTGAGTCTCTATGCAGAGTACACTGCACAGATCAGGGCATAAGCTAAAATACGATCATATAGGTTCACAGAGTTCCTTATAAATGAAAGAGTTAAGGAAGACTAGAGCATAGTCTTCTAGTAGTTATTCTTTGAATGCAATATTTACATTCTTTGTTAGTTTAATTATATTGTTTTAGAACTGCTCAGTGTTGTATTTCTTATATATTAATCTGAATAATAAAGTTAACGAGTTGTTTAGTGATAGTTAAATGAAAAACTATTCACTGAGCGAGTAGGCTCACTCCTCTACTCAAACATTTTCAGGTCAGTGACAGTTCCAGGAATCTGAAGGATCTTACCACCCTAGTCAGTAGAAGGTATATGTAGTTAGTTAGATAGTGGTCTCTTAGTCCTTTCCCCTCGATCCTTGGGACATGGTGTGGGTGAGAGAGAGTGTGTATGTGGAATGTGTATAAAGATGTAAATTATTTGTTATGTTTACTTTTTGTTAAACAATGTTACATGTTGTAAACTCTGTTTATGTTCTCTAGCCAGTTTAATTGAAATGCTTCCACAATAGTTTATTATGTTTTAGTTTACAGCAATAATCCGGATATCATTACGAGGTTTTAAAAAGAAAAAGTTCTCAGTAATTTGTTTATGTGATAATCCCTCCGTCGCGCCCTAATCTCGTGATTAGTGGTTAGTGTGAGATCGGGGTGTGACACAAACTGTCTACGAATTTGAGTCCTGAGCAAAATAGCTACATTACACAAGGCCTATCCCTGGCCAATATTATTAAAATCACTAACTCAAAAATTTACTCACTCATTGTCCCGCTCCCCATACCCTACCAGCCATATATTTTCTTTACTAAACCATCTAAAGATCTACTATTCTCATTTCCAGGTGCCGCCGCCCCCCAACCCCACATGAAATGCATTCTGCTTCCCATGTGATATGCCTAGCGCGAGGGTTCTCCACTACCTCTTTCCGCTTGCTCTAAAAGGAACGTGAAAATGACATGTTTCTGGATGGAAGTGAACTTATTATGACACTGAATATTGTCGAGACATACCCTGCACTTGTTTACTACAAATATCTCAAAAGAGTAGAAATATTATATAATTGTTAAGTACGAACCATCCATCGTGTAACTTTGTATTAGCATCAAAGATGTGGGTTCCGAACAATAGATCCAATATTGAAGGACGGATGGAAAAGTGCCGACTAGTATCAAATTATTGAGCAATTATAAACATTAAATCCTTGTATGATTGTCGAGGGGACCAAATCTTCTGTGTTTATCTTCTGTGTCCACTTCTACATCGCTTCACTTGTATGGTGAAGTGTATGTCCAAGATTTATTGGGCACACTGTCCCGGACACACAAAACATAGAGACCTGGTCGATAAAACAGACTGTACACATTCGTTTATACCTTATACTTGTGCTGCTCGACGCTCTATTCCCGACGGACCATCTTACATACTACCTCAAGGAAGACCTAGCAACGTCAGTGTAAAACATCCTTTATACTAAAAGGATCCTAGAAATTCC
Source organism: Alisma plantago-aquatica (assembly GCA_963693085.1). Taxonomy (NCBI): domain Eukaryota; kingdom Viridiplantae; phylum Streptophyta; class Magnoliopsida; order Alismatales; family Alismataceae; genus Alisma; species Alisma plantago-aquatica. The sequence continues at coordinate 473,820,121 of OY856410.1, forward strand.
CTATAGTATACCCCGCTTCTTTTAAACTGCCGCCCATGACACTGCCGCATGTGCCATGATACTATGATTACTCTACTGTGATATCATTTGGCCATCTATACCACCGCACCGCTACTAGAGCTGGATTACAAGTAGGAATGATTTGATAAGTTTGGTGAAAGCCGAAATTGGCATAAGAACCAGTTGCAGTGCTCTAAATAGTTGTCCTAGGTCTACACCAAACTAATCCAACTAAAAGTATCTTCATGTTTGGGTTTGTTCATCTTAAAGCCATACTAATGATGTGTTGTCTTTGCTGCCAACAAATATATAGTCATGTCAATTGTGTCAAATGTTTCTAGTGCATGTTCAAAATGAATATGTGACAAAGTGGAGTTTAGCATAATAATGAGATAATTACTCTTTTGACCTCATTATATTCTCTCATGGTCTCAAATAAGTTTATTGTCTTCATAATCAATGTTGAGGCTCAAATACAAAATATGATGATCAATGTAGTTTTTATACACATTATCACACCTCAAATTAGATTCAATCATCACTTTGTCCAAAGAAGAAAATTGATCCATCAAACCTCATGTTTTTGTTCTCAAACTTTTTATAATGGTTCTCCACATTTTTTTGAAGTTGTGGTCCAAATTTGAGAACAATTGGACATTTCTACAATTTACTATTATTTCTTAAAGACAATGTGTTGAAAATCATTATTTTGTCTTTTTTTGACCTTTTTCCATGTCAGTGATCCAAGGCAAGAATCTGGGGTGCTCCCAGCCCTTGGATCTATCCCTAGTGGATTCCGGTCTGATCCAACGACCATGGACCCATCTTCTACCTCCCGCAATCAGAGGGGAGGAGTAAATGAAGGCTGAGAGTGAGATCTCCCGCTCATGACCTCCATTCAAGTTTCGAAGCGAGCCAAATTGCTCCTCTCACGAATTCAAATTGATTTAGCCCTACTTTGACCACCAATAGTGCTCTGACCAGCCGCCAAAACACCTTCCTCGCCTCCCCCTCTCACACCGTCAGCTGTGGCTGCCACCAAAGATAGATCAAGCCCTAAACCTAGTCCTAGTGCTATAAAAGGACCCCCAAATGGATCGTCATAGTCACACCTTGCAAGAACCCTTGCTCTTGCTCTCTGTTTTGGCCTCAAACTTCCTCAATTTTCTCCGTCTTGCTCCTATAGCTCGGATGGTGCCACCGCATAGCCCGTCTTGGGCGTCTCACCTCCGTAGTCTCTCACATCAAATAAACACTTCCATCACCCTTGGGGGGACACGATAGAGTTAAGCGGTAGACTCACCAACTCCTTCGGTGCCTCTTCCTCCTAAACCTCCTCTACACCGGCAGGCTCCTCTGTCGCATCCCTGGAGTGGCGAGGGGCCTTACGCGAGGAAGAGAAAGAGCGTAGACCGTTCGGTCCAAGAAAACCGAAACGGGTCGAAGACCCAGCTAGACCAGCTTTTGGACCAACTAATTAAGGGATTGACCCGCGAACTGAGTTTGAACCAGCCATATGAGCTTGCAAGTCACAAGGACTATGTAACTAGATCTGGACCATTGCTTGCGCATCCAACAACCCTCGTATTTTGTAATTAAGGTATTTATTTCCCTCTCTGCTCGAGATTACAATAAATATTCAGATCTTGTTTTAATAATAATAAATACATCCAAACTCCAAAAATGATGAACAAATAGTCAATCTTGATCAGAAAAATCCAATGGATCGTTTAAAAATACTTTGAAACTAGATTCCAAATGTTGTTCACTAATATCCCTATATTTGTTCTCTTTCTTATTTAATTTATCTAATGATTCAATAATGATGATTAATCCTTGAGAAACCCTAATTATGACTCTAATGCTCATCTTGAAACTGAACTTGACTATGTATGAGTTTAGATTTGATCTTGCAACTCATCTCCCCTAGAATGCGAATCATGCACATTGAACTAGGGATTAACCTTAATATTATGATGATGGATCTAATCTTACAAAACACTAGATATAGTTTGACCCATCGATCTGATCTTGATTTCCAATGATATTAGTTATCATGATGATAATCTAGAAATGTGATGATGAATTGTAAATGACCATAAATTAGGGTTAAAACATATGATCCTAGAAAACCTAGGTAAGTCATTCACACTTGAAATATTAGTGTACACTTGAAATAATGTTGGACATATTGAAATATTGATTATAAGTGAATGACCCAACCCTAAGGTTGACGTAGGAAAAGTGTAACCCTAATCTCGAATATTGAAACCTGATATTCTGAACATCATGATCTTGACCCTTGATCCAATCTTAATGATTTAGGATCTCACTCAAAGGGTTTACCTATTGATCAAATATTGATTATACTCGAAATCCTCAGTGAAAGCTACACTATTATACCTCCTCTTTGGTTGTAATGATGATACTTTTTATGTATCTCTTGATTTTGTACTTGGCAACTTACTTGGATGAGCTACTGTTCCCTATGATTAGTCTTATGTTTTTCTATACTATATTTTGAAAAACATGAAAACATAAATTGCATGCCCATTATGACTGCCTGTATATTGATAATGATGATGATATTGATAATGTTGATAATATTGATATTGAGTGTAACAACCCCCTCATTTGGAGGTGGGACTTGTACATTGGTCTCCTATGTTCTTATGGTGAGAAGGAGCCTACTGACCTTCCCCATCACGTTGGCGTAATAGTGTCACAAAAAATATATAAGCATGCTTACTTGGTTACAGCATAATGGGAAGTCATAATAAAAATGTAATCATTGAATAAAAAACATTTTGTCGAACGACATTGGTTTTGTAAATCATTTGTTATTTTTTGAATATAAGTCATGCCAAGTATACTCTTTTATTATAAACCGTTTTACTTGATTTTGATAGTGTACCTGTAAGGACCCTAACCTCCGTTTAGGGTTTACCCTGTTTGCTTTGCTTAACCCTGATGCTCAGTTGCTTGCTAATCACCTTTAGTGGTGATTAAGGTTTGTTTGTGCTTTGTTGAGAGTTGGAGGTGCTACTTGCAATTAACCCAAGTCTAGGGTTTGTGGGCAAGTTTGTCACCTTGTGAGGTGTTCCTCCCTCTTATTGCTTCCTCTTATGCTGACAGGAAGGTTTGGGCTCGTTGCTTGAGTTCCTTTGAGCTTGGTTGAGCTTGTTGGGCTTTGAGGTGCCTTTCCTTTGCTTGGTTGAACCTTGTATCAGACAAGAGAGCTTGTGTTGCCCAGGGTGTGTGTCGCCCTGGTGGTGTGTCGCCCAGGGTTGTATCGGCCATGGTGGTGGTGTATCATCCAGGTGTGTCGCCCATGGATTTTTGACCTTCTTTGACCTCGTTTGTGTCACCACTAGTGGACACTTGGTGCTTGATGCTTGCATGTAGCAATGGCCTTGGACATGTGTTTAGGGCATGCTAGAGTGGTGGTTTTTGTACATGGACAAGTGTCCCTAGGTGGGCGACACCTTGCTTTTCTTTGCTTTGGTTTCTCCTCCATCCCCTTCTATATATGTGTTTCCTTTCCCTTAATAAGGATCCCTTTAGTTCCTTAGTCTCCTTCTCCTTGGTGCACGACACTATCTTCTCTTTCAAGCTAGGTGGCCGATCCGTCTTGGAGTCTTCTTCTTCCTCTAGTGGTGGCCGAACCCTAGAGTGCATTTCTCTCCTTCTTGTGGTGGTGCGTGGAGCTTGGAGCTTGGAGCTTGGAGCTTGAACCCTAACCCTAACTACACTACCTTCTTTCTATGTTCTTATATGTTTCTATGTTCATGTCAGATATATGAGTTGCTAGTTAGTTCCTTGCTTAAGTTGTTCTTGTTGGCCGAACCATGTGTTCTAGGGTTTCTTGGTGAGCAATACTCCCTTCTCTCCTAGGTCTTGAGGAGTGAGCTTGAGTTCTAGTACCATGAGCAACACTCCTCTCTCCTTTAAGTTGAGAGGTGAGCTTGTGTTCTAGTAGCTTGAGCAACACCCTCCTCTAACCATGGACTTGAAGGGTGAGCTTGGTGGTAGTTGTGGACCTCATTTGGGGTTGTCCTTGTGTTGCCCGATTGGTGATAAGAGATGTGCAAGACCCCTCTCTCGCTTAAGTTGAGAGGTGAGCCATCCTCTTGATCCATTAGGGTTTGGTGCCCTTGTGCTTGAGGTTGATGAAGATCTTGTGGAGTCGCATCTTGGCTGTTATGATCTTGGGGGAGGTGTTGCCTGATACCCCTCTTGACCTAGAGTTGTGGTCGATATGTTGTGGTGGCTGTGACAAACGATACCCCTGGTCCCTGACCTTGTGACGGGCGCCACACTACCATCCTTGCTTTGTGACGGCCGATAAGCCATGGATAGGTTGGCTGAACGATAAGTTTCTTGTTGGCTATTTGAGTTGCACCCTTAGACGTTGCCTCTTGTGGATTACCCTGCCCAACACACATGACTTAGATGTAGCTTGGTGTTGTTGTGCTTTGAGGTATGGATGTTGCTAGTTAGTTCTGTAATGAGCATCACCCTTGGTCTTAGCTCTGTGTGTGTGTGTCGGCCGACAGCACGACGCTTGACGGGAATTGCATGACACCTTAGTGCCCGATACAGGTTGTTGCCCGATAGGCTTGGGTCCACGACACATGACGCACCGTTGCACGATGCGTCATTTGCTGAGCTGCACACGTGAGCGCCCGTTACCTGTGGTGCACGACACTGCGTTGCACCTGATACCCCTTGTTACCTGACGCTGAGTTGCACGACACAAGAAGTGCACGACATGCGTTACACGTTACACATGAGTGCACGGGATGGTTTGGTTTCTTTGTTGCTGATGCATGTAGTGGCTGATACCCTACTGGGGACTTGGCCGATATGTAGAATGGTTGCTTGGCTGTTAGGAGGTGGTTGTGTTGGGCGACACATGGGGAGTGATCTACCCGATATCACCTCTAGTGAGGGTGCCCTACCCGTCACACTTCTTGTGAGGGTAGTGGGCACTTATAGTGAGGGTCTTGTTCCTTCCAAAAAACATCTATGCTAAACCTTGTGTATGTATCACGTTTGGCTTATAATGGTGACCCTTGATATTCTTGATGGTGATCGTTATGGTAGAGTTTATCTATGTATCTTCACATGACTTTACATATGTATGTGATCATCTTGACATTATGTATAATGATAAGGAAATGGTAAGCATGTGAGATGCTTTGCTTGATAATATGATCAATGTCTATGGTCACAAGTTGAGGCATGATTGATAAAGCATCAATGTCACCCTATGTTGATAATACGACCTTTCTGTTAGTCTACGATGATTGTGCATACTAACCATGCAGGTGATGCATAGCCAGGTAAAGGGCTATCGGGTTTATATGTTGAGTAACATTGCTTTGATGATGAGATAACCTACATGATGTGTTTTGGTCTGAGGACCTGAGTTTGGCTTAAGTGCCTGAGTTGATATAAGCCTTGATAGGCAGTGGCACTAAGTGATGAGGGATTGAGATCCCATGGCAATGTGATGATCCTTGAGATGGATCTAGATGTTTGTCAAGAGGCCAAGTGAAAACATGTAATGTGGGATCCTTGTGATGGATCATGATGATGTTGATTACAATAAAAGCATACTGTTGAGTTTCATACTGTTTATTTTGTTATAGTTTACATGTTATATAATTTGGTTGAATCTTGCAATCCACATAAAAGATATTAATTAATCACAGTGGAATATATCATGTAGTTGCCCTGGCCATAGATCCATCATCGTCAGGAGCTGGTGATGGTGAAATGGGTTCTCCTACGGGTTAACTCAGAGCACATATTATTGAGTATGCGAGGTTTCTCCTAGCCTAAAGTGAGGAGGTAACAGTGCAGCTACGGTTGCAGACTCGGGATATGTGTATGAGTATGGTGAACAAGCCCATGGCTCAGGATATGTGATATGAGAGCATGAACACGTTCATGGCTCAGAGCACGGTGAACTGGCTTGTGGCTCAGATATACTAGCGTCGAGACTTGTACCGAGGCGGGCTAGAGGAAAGGGTAGCCTATGGAGCTAACCTTGTGGCTAAGGACACTTCAGTATGAGACTACAATCCTTCTTTGGTTCTCGTGCACTGACCACGAGGTGGGAGGTCATGGAGTCTGACTCTTCCATTGACCTTTTTAGGCACCGGCTCCGGGTTTCGCAGCCGTCGGTTGGATTTGAACGGTATGATTCACTTCCTTAGGGCATAATAATATGTAATCCGGCCGTATAGTATTTACTGCTTAAGGCAAAACACAGAACATTGGTTGAGGCCTTGCTTATGTAGTTAATCTTGTTATACTTTGCAGTTACTTATATGTTCCTCATATTATGTGGTAATACCTTATAAATCTTATCTTGTTAATCATGTTCCATAAAAGAGATATCTGGTGATATGCCTTCCGTACATCTGGTAAGCTTGACAGTATGAATAGCTTTACTTTATAAATTGCTCTTGTTATACTCCTTATCGGTTACCTGCTATTGTTGCTTTTACCTTTCTGAGGTTTTGTAGTTTCAGTGGGAAGTTATGTTTCTCGCTGGGACTGTGTGTCTCACCCTGCTGGTTTACACCCTTTTTAGGTGGTCGATCTAGATGTGGTGGTGGTCACGGAGTTACGGCTGAGCAACAAGACGAGCAATGGAAGGAAAGAGATGGATATGCTTCTGTTTTGGATGTTTTGTGGTAGAGTCTTAGAGTCATCCATGTACTCTTAGGTCCTTGGAGGTGTTTTGATGTTGTTTCACAATGTATAATCGTTGATGTTTTGTATATCCTGCTGCTGGATGGATGTGGGATTTTATGTACATATAAATAGGTGATGAACTCATGTGATGGTTAGACAACTGTTCCTCTAAGCTGTGGACACGTATCAAGGCTGCTATATGCTTATATAACATGTTTGCTTGCAGGATGAGGACTTAAATGTAATAGTTTCTCAGTTTATCAGCTTTCCGCAATCGGTTTTAATTAACCTGTGTTTTTTATAATCTGTGGTTATGGTGATTTCCGCACGTTTTCTCGTAACACCTCGTTGTCTGTGTGATAGCGGGATGTGTTGCCACAAGTTTGGCATTAGAGCTCTAGGTTCGCTGAGTCTACATGGATTTAGGACTAGGTTGTATCTGTTCTTGTGAGTTTTCCAAATTTTCTTACAATCATCATCTGCCCTCAGCGGAAGAAAAGCCAAGATGTCTAGAAACCATGAAGAACATGCTCCTGAGCACAGCGATGCTGCATCAGTTGATGGAGCTATAGGTCAGGCACATGAAGATCGGGTGCCTGAGGTCCCCCAACCTGACCCAGCCATTCTTGAACATCCTTCCTACCAATAGCTTATGGGGCAGATGATGTCTACGATGAATCTCATGGTAGAAAGATTGCCAGTGCCTCAGCCAAGAGCACATGCTCCCCATGGAGAAACATCGGGTATTGGGAAGACCTTTGAGCGGCTTTGCCGAGTCGGAGCTTCGAATTATACTGGAACGGCTGACCCAGCAGATGTAGATCTGTGGCTGACAAGTCTTGAAAAGGCTTTTCGGATCCTCGACATCCCCAAAACAGACAAGGTAAAGCATGCAGTCTACCTTCTGAAAGGTAGTGTTGGTCACTGGTGGACCATCGAGGAAGAGAAGCGGCCTGGTGAGGTGATCGATTGGGAGGTTTTCCGGCACGAGTTTGTCAGCAGATACTTTCCGAAGACGTATCTGGATGAGAAAATCAGTCAATTTGAGCATTTGCACCAAGGAGTGATGAACGTCATCGAGTACAAAGCCACGTTCGTGGATTTGTTGAGGTTTTGTCCTCACATGGCAACGATAGATGAAGAGTGGATCAGAAGTTTTGAGAAGGACCTGAGTGCTGAGCTGACGACACTTGCTTCTGCATTGGAGAACAGAGAGCGGTTTGCTATGTTTGTGGAATCTGTCCGGAGGATCGAACGGTCAGTAAGGGAGAAAAAAGAATCTATGTCTAAGAAGAGGCCTTCTCAGTTCTAGGGACAGAGGTTTGGTGGCTTCAAGAAGCCAAGGTTTTCAACACCTTCTGTGATGAGAGGTTCCAGTGCACCGTCGCAGTGGTCTCCGAGTAAGGGAAGAGGATATGTTTCTTCACCATCAAAGGCACATAGTACAGCTTCAGTGGTAGTGACAGGGCCATCTAGGCCACGGTTTGAAGATAGGACATGCTATCGTTGTGGTCAGATCAAGAATCAGAGGTCAAACTGCCCAAATAGAGATGTTGTAGTGACACAACAGCCAAGGTCGAATCATCAAGGGACAGATAGGCAACAGCCCAGTGGTAACAGAGGGTGAGGACGCAGTCAAGCATCGCAAGCAGGATTGTCTGCTCAAGGAAGCAGAGGACGTGGATAGCAAGTAACGGCTCGATTCTATGCTATGAGTCAGCCGGAGGCGATAGTCAACCCGCGAGTGGTGACAGGTCAGATGGAGTTATTTCATTCTGATATGTCTTCTTCTTGCTTTATATATGTTGTAGTTGACCCGGGTGCTACACACTCTTTTATCGCCTATAATATGCTTGAAAATTGTCATTTACCTGTTAGCTGTAAGAAGGATAACTTGTTGTTAGAAACCCCTCTTGATGGTTCATCGATGCTTCGAGAGGAGTGTCCCTCTTCTGTCTGATCTTTTTCGGGACACAGCATACAAGTGGATCTTATACCACTTGATATGCATGGTTTCGATGTCATCCTTGGGATGGATACCTTAGAGAAGTATAAGGCTGTGTTGAATTGTGGTTCCAAGCAAGCTGTGTTTGATGATGATGGAGAGAAGTGGATCTTCCAGGGAGATAGGAAGATTCTTCCGACGTGTCTGGTATCAGCCATGGTGGAAGAGAAGTTGCTACGACAAGGATGTGAGGCGTTCTTAGCTCACATTGTGGATACCGTTGTGGCTACCAAAGCGAAAGGTCCTAGTCTCGAGGAAGTGTCAGTTGTCCGAGAGTTTGCCGATGTGTTTCCTGATGAGTTTCCTGGTATTCCTCCACCCCGAGAAATTGATTTCGAGATTAATCCGGTACCAGGAACACAACCAGTTGCACAGACACCATATAGTATGGCTCCAGTAGAGATGGCAGAGCTTAATAAATAGTTGCAAGAGTTGTTGGAGAAAGGTTTCATCCGACCGAGTATGTCGCCTTAGGGTGCTCTAGTGTTGTTCGTCAAGAAGAAGGACCGGTCGATGCGGTTATTTATAGATTACCGACAGTTGAACAATGTCACGATCAAGAACAAGTACCCATTATCGAGTATAGATGATCTGTTCGATCAGTTGCGTGGTGCTATAGTGTTTTCAAATATCGATCTACAGTCTGGATATCATCAGTTGAGGATTAAGGCGGATGGCATACCAAAGTCATCTTTTAGGACGAGGTATGGTCACTTCGAGTTTGTGGTTATGTCATTCAGGATAACCAACACACCTGCTCCTTTCATGGATTTGATGAACATAGTGTTTCGTCCATTCTTAGATCAGTTTGTTGAAGTCTTCATAGATGACATCTTGATCTATAGTCGGGACAGGCAAGAGCATGAGCGACATCTTCAACTAGCGTTGACTCTTCTTCGCCAACATCAATTGTATGCCAAGTTTAGCAAGTGTGAGTTTTGGTTGGAAGAAGTGACTTTCTTGGGTTATGTGAAATCTGCTGAAGGAGTCAAAGTAGATCTGAAGAAGCTGGACTCTGTTGCAGTTTGGGAGCAACCGAAGACGCCGACAGAAGTTCGTAGTTTCCTGGGTTTAGCAGGATACTACAGGAGGTTTATCAAGGACTTCAGTGTGATTGCATTGCCAATGACAAAGTTGACTAGAAAGGATATACCTTTTGTCTGGAATGATCGTTGTCAGAAAGCTTTCCAAATTTGAAGGAGAAGCTGACCAGTGCTCCAGTGCTGGTGCTGTCAGAGCCTGGAAAGGGCTATGTTGTTTTCTGTGATGCTTCCAAGAAAGGTTTAGGGTTGTGTGTTGATGCAGGAAGATCATGTGGTTTCATTTGCTTTGTGACAGCTTAAGAAACACGAGGAGAACTATCTGACTCATGATTTGGAGTTGGCAGTAGTGGTTCATGCATTAAAGATTTGGAGACACTATCTTTACGGGGAAGTGTGTCAGATTTTTACGGATCATAAGAATCTGAAGTACATCTTTTCGCAACATGAGTTAAACATGCGACAGCGTCGATGGATGGAGTTGATCAATGATTATGACTACACCATCGAGTATCATCCTGGTAAGGCGAATGTGGTATCTGATGCGCTTAGCCAAAAGTCTTCTCTTTCTTCAAAGAAGGCACAGTTGAGTTCCCTGGTATGCCATGGACGGGATATGCTTGTTTCTTTGCGACAGATGAATGTACATATGGAAGTTTCCTTGTTAGCTGGACTTTTAGCATAGATGCAAGTCAAGCCTACACTGAGACAGCAAATCAAAGATGCACAACAGACATATGATACAGTACAGTTGATCAGATTAGAGTTTGGCAGTGAAAACCATGATGGGTTCCATGAGTCCGAGGATGGACTAGTTTGCTATCATGATAGGATGGTGGTTCCCGATACTGATGATCTGAGGAAGTTAGTGCTCGAGAAAGCACACACGTCGATGTATGCTATGCATCTAGGTGTCACCAAGATGTATCATAGTATGAAGGACTTGTATTGGTGGCCCGGCTTGAAGAAAGATGTAGTCGAGTTCGTGGCTAGATGTGCGGTATGTCAGCAAGTCAAGGCCGAGCATCAAAAGCCGGCAGGTACGTTACAACCCTATCGATACCACAGTGGAAATGGGATCATACAACCAGGGATTTCATAGTTGGTCTACCCAAGATAACTAGGAATCATGATTCCATTTGGGTAATAGTGGACAAATTGACAAAGTCTGCCCATTTCATACCAGTAAAGACAACGTATACAACTAAGAAGCTCGCTCGTGTATATGTGGATGAGATAGTACATTTGCACGATGTTCCAGCGACGATAGTTTTTGACAGAGGTCCTTGATTCACGAGTCATTTCTGGGAACAGTTGCACAAAGCGTTGGGAATGCAGTTGAGGTTCAGTACCGCTTTCCACCCACATACGGATGGACACTCTGAGAGGACTATTCAGATTTTGGAGGATCTCCTTCGAGCTTGTGTTTTGCAGTTCCTTGGCAGTTGGGACGTGCATCTTAGTTTGATAGAGATTGCCAACAACAATAGTTATCAGCGGAGCATTAACATGGCTCCTTATGAGGCCTTGTATGGCAGGAAGTGCATATCTCCTTTATGTTGGTACGAGTCTGGTGAATATTAGCTTTTGGGCCCTGAGTTAGTACAATAGACAACAGAAAAGATCAATGTGATACAACAACAGTTGAAAGTGGCACAGGACAGGCATAAGTTTTATGCTAACAATTGTCGACGACCTTTGGAGTTCCAGGTAGGATACAAAGTGTATCTTAATGTCTCTCCATGGAAAGGTGTGCTAAGGTTTGGCCAGAAGGGTAAGCTAGCACCTATATATATGGGGCCTTACCCAGTCATAGCATGTGTTGGCAAGGTAGCTTACGAGTTAGAGTTGCCTCTAGAGTTACGTAGGTTACATCCAATGTTCCATGTCAGTATGCTGAAGAAAAGTCATCCAGATTCAGGAATAGTGATACATCCAGTTGAGATTGAGCTTGATGAAGATGTGACCTACGAGGAAGGTCCTGTGGCGATCCTTGACAGAAGGGTTAAGAAGCTGAAGAGGAAGGACATGGTTCTTGTGAAGGTTCTTTGGCATCATCATTGTGGCGTTGAGGAATCCACGTGGGAGCTTGAGAAAGAGATGAGGAGGAAGTATCCCTTGCTTTTCTCTTTGGATTTCGGGGATGAAATCCCTTTGTAGGGGGTTAGCTTGTAAGGACCCTGACCTCCGTTTAGGGTTTACCCTGTTTGCTTTGCTTAACCATGATGCTTAGTTGCTTGCTAATCACCTTTAGTGGTGATTAGGGTTTGTTTGTGCTATGTTGAGAGTTGGAGGTTCTACTTGTAATTAACCCAAGTCTAGGGTTTGTGGGCAAGTTGGTCACCTTATGAGGTGTTCCTCCCACTCCTTGCTTCCTCTTGTGATGAGAAGAAGGTTTGGGCTCGTTGTTTGAGTTCCTTTGGGCTTGGTTGAGCTTGTTGGGCTTTGAGGTTCCTTGCCTTTGCTTGGTTGAACCTTGTGTCCGGAAGGAGAGCATGTGTCGCCCAGGGTGTGTGTCGCCCAGGGTTGTATCGGCCATGGTGGTGGTGTATCATCCAGGTGCGTCGCCCATGGATTTTTGACCTTCTTTGACCTCGTTTGTGTCACCACTAGTGGACACTTGGTGCTTGATGCTTGCATGTAGCAATGGCCTTGGACATGTGTTTAGGGCATGCTAGAGTGGTGGTTTTTGCACATGGACAAGTGTCCCTAGGTGGGCGACACCTTGCTTTGCTTTGCTTTGGTTTCTCCTCCATCCCCTTCTATATATGTGTTTCCTTTCCATTGAGAAGGATCCCTTTAGTTCCTTAGTCTCCTTCTCCTTGGTGCACGACACTCTCTTCTCTTACAAGCTAGGTGGCCGATCCTTCTTGGAGTCTTCTTCTTCCTCTAGTGGTGGTCGAACCCTAGAGTGCCTTGCTCTCCTTCTTGTGGTGGTGTGTGGAGCTTGGATCTAGGAGCTTGGAGCTTGCTTAAGGCGGGTTACATAACTCCTAACCCTAACTACACTATCTTCTTTCTATGTTCTTATATGTTGCTATGTTCATGTCGGCTATATGAGTTGCTAGTTAGTTCCTTGCTTAAGTTGTTCTTGTTGGCCGAACCATGTGTTCTAGGGTTTCTTTGTGAGCAATACTCCCTTCTCTCCTAGGTCTTGAGGAGTGAGATTGAGTTCTAGTACCATGAGAAACACTCCTCTCTCGTTTAAGTTGAGAGGTGAGCTTGTGTTCTAGTAGCTTGAGCAACACCCCCCTCTCACCATGGACTTGAAGGGTGAGCTTGGTGGTAGTTGTGGACCTCATTTAGGGTTGTCCTTGTGTTGCAAGATTGGTGATAAGAGATGTGCAAGACCCCTCTCTCGCTTAAGTTGAGAGGTGAGCCATCCTCTTGATCCATTAGAGTTTGGTGCCCTTGTGCTTAAGGTTGATGACGATCTTGTGGAGTCTCATCTTGGCTATTATGATCTTGGGGGAGGTGTTTTCCGATACCCCTCTTGACCTAGAGTTGTGGTCTATATGTTGTGGTGGCTGTGACGGACGATACCCCTGGTCCCTGACCTTGTGACGGGCGTCACACTACCATCCTTGCTTCGTGACGACTGATAAGCCATGGATAGGTTCGCTGAATGATAGGTTTCTTGTTGGTTGTTTGAGTTGCACCCTTAGACGTTGCTTCTTGTGGAGTACCCTGCCTGACACACATGACTTAGATGTAGCTTGGTGTCATTGTGCTTTGAGGTATGGATGTTGCTAGTTAATTATGTAATGAGCGTCACCCTTGGTCTTAGCTCTGTGTGTGTGTGTCGGCTGACAACACGACGCTTGACGGGCGTTGCATGACACCTTAGTGCCCGATACAGGTTGTTTCCCGATAGGCTTGGGTGCACGACACATGGTGCATCGTTGCATGATGTGCCGTTTGCTGAGCTGCACGCCTGAGCGCCTGTTACCTGTGGTGCACGACACTATGTTGCACCTGATACCCCTTTTTACCTGACGCTGAGTTGCACAACACAAGAAGTGCACAGCATGCGTTGCACGTTACACATGAGGGCACGGGATGGTTTGGTTTCTTTGTTGCCGATGCATGTAGTGGCCGATACCCTACTGGGGACTTGGACGATATGTAGAATGGTTGCTTGGCTGTTAGGAGGTGGTTGTGTTGGGTGACACATGGGGAGTGATCTGCCCGATATCACCTCTAGTGAGGGTGCCCTACCCGTCACACTTCTTATGAGGGTAGTGGGCACTTATAGTGAGTGTCTTGTTCCGTCCGCAAAGCATCTATGCTAAACCTTGTGTATGTATCACATTTGGCTTATAATGGTGACCCTTGATATGCTTGATGGTGATCGTTATTGTAACATCCCTGACCTGGGTTATAAGTTAACCCTAGGTGTTTTTCTTAATTATGTAATTATATGATTGTGATTATCTCCTGGTATGTAATTAAAGCACCTGAGGAACATATGTTGCTATATCTGTCCTTTTTAAACAATGTTGTAGAATTGTTTTGTAATACAAGGACCTATGTGCAAATTACCCAATTAGAGGGGTTAACTTGCAAATTGCACATGTTAAGATGTTCCTTTGATGATGAGACATCATAAGTGTGAATATGATGAAGTATGATGGATTCTCCAAGCTTGGGCATCAAGATGCAGCTTAAGGAGCAATCCTTGTACTTAAAACCCTAATTTTGATGTAAAGTGCAATTTACCATAAATATGGGGTGCAACTTGTAAAATACATCTTCTAGAGTATCTTGTATGACTCTAAACATCATTTAGAGTAAAAGTGAAGAAAAAGGGCGCTTCAATTGAATAACTAAATAAGACTGATAATCCTTTTATATGAGAAACTTAGCAAGAAGTTGGCTTTCTTTACCTTTAGATTTTGGGTTTCAAATGAGTTTTGCTTAAGTATGGAAGGGAGAAACGTGGCTTAGAATAAGGAAAGGACCTAGATGAGAAATGGAGAAACAATTTGTCCTTATGTGGGAAATTCACCCAAAGTATATATACACCTTTTCTCACTTAGCAAGGATCGTTTCCTTCACTTCCCTTCTTATCTTCTTGCTTGAACCGACTAAGGCAGAGCTCTAGAGCAGGGGAGAACGGCTAAGAGAAGCTAGGTAAGCTTTGGTTTCCTTTTGACTCGGATTCATGGAGGAATTCATGATATAAGGTTGGTAGACTAGCTTTTCTTACTTAGTTCTTCCTTCTAGCCATCCTATCCCAACCAATTCTTGGAGAAATGACCTTGGCCAACATGTGGAGCTCAAGACGCCATTAAAGGCTTGGAATCTTGGAGGCTTGGAGCTCTAGGAACGACCTTAAGGCGGGTTTTATAACTCTAAACCTTTGCTTTGTTATGCATACTTTTGTTCTTGCATATAATAGTTAGTTCTTCTTCTTTCCCATCTTTCCTTACACTCTTGCAAGCTAATCCGTGAAGAACAGACCTTGATCTCAAGGTAGAAGATGATGGGCATTAATACCAATGTTGGTCCTTATCTTACTTTACCAAACGACCTTGGACCTTTGGTCTAAACGGTTTGCAAGACCATTTGAAACCAAACGGTTTCACAACCGTTTGATTCCATGCAGTTTGCAAGACCGTTTAGATTCAAACGGTCTCCAAGACCGTTTGGAAAGTTTGACCAAGGGAAGACCATTTAGAGGTATGTTGTACATATATTGAATTAAACATCTACAAAGATTCATAACCTAATTGCAAACCAATCACAAGTTGAAGGTACTTCAACCCTCAAAACCCTAATCGGGTTCAATTGATGAAATCAATGACCAATTTTGTTGAACTTTGGGTTGAAGGGCCCAAACGGTCTCAAGACCATTTGGGGGTTCACTCAAATGGTCTCAAGACCGTTTGGTGACAACTCAAGACTGTTTGGAGGTCTAGGGTTAAGGTAATTTGATCAATTGAAGGTCCAATCACAATAGGTTGATGAATTGATTAAAAGTGTTGATTTGTAACCTAATTAGGGTTCAACCCTTATCAAATTGACTTCATTTTTGGTGAATCTTTGGGAAAACGGTCTCAAGACCATTTGGAGGATGTCTAAACGGTCTCAAGACCGTGTGGACCAAGGTTGGGCCCAATCGAGTGTCAATTGATGGGTTCAACTTCAATTTAACTCACATTGATGAAGGATGATGGTTGAGTGATTACAAACCCTAATTCAATCGGTCTCAACCCCAATTGGTTATCAATTGAGGGTCAAATGAGTGTCCAGTTAATTAAATATAACCCTAATTAGCTCAATTGATAAGTGATTAGCAAGGATGTGGCCAATTGAAGGCTTCAACATGGAAAACCCTAATCGATTACAACCTTTGAATCACCTTTGAGGTCCATGCAGTTTTGAGCCATTTGGACCAAACGGTCTCAAGACCATTTGAGTCCAAATAGTCTCAAGACCATTTGAGGCCAAACGGTCTCCAGACCGTTTGGGTCCAAATGACCTCAAGACGGTTTGAGCTCAAACGGTTTCAAACCGTTTGGAGCTCATGCGGTTTGGGTCCATGCGGTTTCAACTTCAAACGGTTTCAAAGTCAACCCTCACCAAACGGTCAACATGATCAAACGGTCTCAAGACCGTTTAAGGTCAAATGGTCTTGAGTGTCATACGGTCTTGAAGTCAACCAAAACCAAACAGTCAACCCTTCCAAACGGTCTCAAGACCGTTTGGAGGTTAAGGTGTGAAACCGTTTGGGGATCTTTAGAGCTATGATTGCTTAGTCACTTGAAGGCTTAATTGGTCCAATGGTTGTCTAATCCAAAACCTAATGGTATCCTAAGACATTAAGGGGCTAAGAGAGTAATACATTGAACCATGATGTGAGACAATGGTGTATTTTACCAATGTGCCCTTGGAGGGTTCAAGTAGATGACACCCTTGTTTAATCAAACCCTAATGATCACAATGGTGGTGACTTAGCTTATAACAATCAAAAGTGATTTGACCTAACCTAATCTAGAGTGATGTAATCACCATCTTTTAGTAAGAGGAGAGAGAAGGTCCCATTTATGGTTGGAATTCAAGTAAAGTACCTTCAATATATATGAATGTGTATGATTAGGGTATGATCCACCTATGTGAGATCATGGAAACCCTAATTATGATAATTGATGAATCTTAACCTAATTTAAGGGCATCAATGGTGATAATTTCATACATGATGATGCTATGAGATCAATACTCTATGAAGTGAATAGTAAACCCTAATTCTAGGGTAATAATATGTAATGTGAATAGTAAACCCTAATTTAGGGTAATGTTATAAATAGAATAATTATGGGTTATGCCTTTCAGTATGAAACCCTAATTATGAGTTGTAACATGAAGAATCTTTATGCCTTGTAAGCTAAGGGGTTTGATAACCCTGATTGAGGTCAATAAACCCTAACCCTAGAATCAATCTAGGTATGTTGATGACAGCACGACTGTGCTAAGGAGCACGACCATGGTAGCTTTCCCTTGCACGACCTTGCAAGGAAGCACGACCGTGGTGTTTCATAAAAGAAATTGAAAAGTGGAAACCTTAGTACTATGAGATGGTCTAAGACTTAATCCAGGTTAATGTCAAGTAATGATATATAGAACCCTAAAGATGGTTTGTTAGCCGGTACATTAGAGAAAGGTGTGGCTAAAATCAATTAGATAGAATGATTATGTTATAAACATAAGAAATAAGGTTAAAGAACCATGTTAATGATAAAGGATTTAAGAGGTGAGATGATGCCTAGACCTTTGTACAAATACCTTTATAAATGAGTTTTAGCCTTTACGCCGTACAATAATAATGGACATGAAAGTCTTGGAAATGATGTATACTAATCAATGATGGGGATAACATCCTGAAATGAGAAATACCAGAATGGTTGGTGACAGTTTATCCTATATCAACAATGTTTATCAAATGGATAAGTCCATATCATTAAAGAATATTGGACAACTCTAAAATATAATTCGTACACCATATGATAAAAGTAACAAATTAGTGAATAAAGTATTAAGAGAGAAATACCTTAATACAAAGTTAGTTATATAACTCAAGTAAGATGGAAATGAGAAGAAAGTGATACATCAAGATATGATAGATATCACATTCAATAATTCAGGGTAATATACCTTGATGAACCTTTAAAACCATTATACTTAGATAAGAGATACATGGAATGCATAATGAGTAATTGTTTACATTAAAGATATAATGGACTCAATGTACTTGATAAGTATTGATTAATGTGCCTTGAGAATGGGATAAGTCAAATCAAGGAGTATGGTGTAATCATACCATGACATGAATGAGAAGGGAACTAATACTTAGAATTGATGATCATTAGTGATATATGATGAATATAGTAATCAAAATCATACACTTATAGTGTCCTTGTATGCTCCTAAGAGTGGTAGAACAGCATGCTAGGGTTGGACTGATAACATGAAAAGGAAACCCTAACTACTGAGGGATGGAGTATGTTAACCCTAATCCTGGGTCATGCTTTCAAGCATGAAACCCTATGAACAAATTACAATATAAGGAATTCTTATGCCTTATAAGGCAAAGAGATTCAATAACCTTATTTGAATAAGGATAATCCTTAAACTCTAAGTTATGCTTTTAAGCATGATGAATCCTCATGATTAAAGTATGAGATGAGGAATCATTATTCCTAATCATAATGAAGAGGATTGGATAACCCCAATTGATGTAATTAAGGGAACCTAGCCTTAATGAAGGCATGAAGGTACATCCCTTGAATTGAACGATTAATTCTTCTTTATAATTTTCTGATCTAGAAATGAATTGTTTACTATTGTCAATTGGATTAATCATGCAGGTTCTTATAAAGAAATGATAATAGCCAGGTAAAGGTTATGATATCATATTCATTGAAAGTATACTATATGCTTTATGAGTAGTGATTACATGCCATGTTGCCTAAGTTTATGTGGTAACATATGAGAATGATGGGCTGTAAGAGCCATGAGTAACATCAAGGTCATGCTGATAAGATGACTTAAGATGATTTAAGGGTTTGAATACCCTATTCTTGAATCATAGTAATGAAATGGATAAGAATTGATTTCCATATGATAATTGATGAGAGTTAAACTTGATACATTTAGTATTCTTTCTTTATAATAGTTTTTATGATGATATATGTTTGAAAACATGCATGATGCTAAAAGAATACTGAAATGTACTTAAGTAATCAAGTATAATGATATCATGTAGGGCCCTGACCATAGATCCATCATTGTCAGAGACTAAATGATGGTGAAACAGGTTTTCCTAAGGGAACTCCCGAAGCATATACTTTTGAGTATATGGGGGAAATGGATGCAAATATCCTTACGTCCTAATGTAGGAATTGATGTAGGATGTATCTTTACCCTATCAATCCTTCATTACATATTTATGCCGGGATGATGTACCACTAATCTCCCGAGGAAAATCTCCAATACCGCATCGATGAGAGATAAACAAGAGATCTTTCGATGATGAAGAGAGTACATAATATCACTGTAACTCTATAGCGAAGTTTCCAGAATACCCTGGATAGCTACTACAGTAGAGACATAAATTGTCCTACAAGTAAATCCTCTTACTGACTGAGGAAAATGAGGTCATAAGAATCCGACTCTTTTGATGACCTATGTATGGTACCGACGTGATTTCGTAATGGTCAGTTGGAGTATGAGTGGTATACCTCATCTCCGCAGGGCATAATAATGTTTGAAAGAAATATAATCAGTCGTGTAGCATAACTGCTTAGGTTGAACTATGAAAGACAATGAGTGATGTTACTTTGTTTTAAATATTCTGATTGAACAATTAGTATACATGTTCTTCATATTCCTTATTTAAGATATGCCTTGATATGCAATTATGCTAAAGATGCAGTGATTTTTAGAGAAGGTATTGCTTTATCCCATGTTGAGCTTGATGTTAAATGTTAATAATTATACTGCTTAATGTTATTCCTTAATACAATAACAAATCTTCTGGCAGAGAATTATAACTCTCGCTGGGACAATTATTCAATTGTCTCACCCCCGTGGGATTCTACTTTTTAGGTAGACACCAAGGTCGAAGGAACCCATCCAAGAATGAGCAACAACAGCAACAACAACACCAGGGGCAGTAATGAATCTCAGGTGGAGATACATACTGTCTGGTCTTATAGATAGTATGTCTTATGTCGTCTCTGTACTCTCAGGTCCTAGGAGTCAGTAGGTCTGAGGTTTTAGCTTTAAGCCTCGAGATTTTGTTATATCTTTCCTTATATAGTTAACAGGGCAATGGATGTATGTATTTACTCAAGAGGTGATTCCACAGAGATGTAATGTTGAAACATGATGTAAACTGTTTATCCTGTTCTAATAAAAAAGGTTTTTATGGTATAAGATCTTTTCTTAAAAAGTTTTAAATTTTTAGTGATTTTTCGTATTCCGCTGCTAATCGCTTCTGCATTTGTTGATATTGTTTTTCCCGAAACAGACATTTCAGTTATGGTAGAGTTTATCTATGTATCTTCACAGGACTTTACATATGTATGTGATCATCTTGACATTATGTATAATGCTAAGGAAATGGTAAGCATGTGAGATGCTTTGCTTGATAATACGATCAATTTCTATGGTCACAAGTTGAGGCATGATTGATAAAGCATCAATGTCACCCTATGTTGATAATATGAACTTTCTGTTAGTCTATGATGATTGTGCATACTAACCATGCATGTGATGCATAGTGAGGTAAAGGGCTATGAAGTATATATGTTGAGTAACGTTGCTTTGATGATGAGATAACCTACATGATGTGTTTTGGTCTGAGGACCTGAGTTTGGCTTAAGTTCCTGAGTTGATATAAGCCATGAGAGGCAATGGAACTAAGTGATGAGGGATTGAGATCCCATGGCAATGTGATGATCCTTGAGATGGATCTAGATGTTTGGCAAGAGGCCAAGTGATAACATGTAATGTGGGATCCTTGTGATGGATCAGGATGATGTTGATTACAATAAAAGCATATTTTTGAGTTTCATACTATTTATTTTGTTATAGTTTACATGTTATATAACTTGGTTTAATCTTGCAATCCACATAAAAGATATTAATTAATCACAGTGGAATATATCATGTAGTTTCCCTGGCCATAGATCCATCATCGTCAGGAGCTGGTGATAGTGAAATGGGTTCTCCTACGTGTTAACTCGGAGCACATATTATTGAGTATGCGAGGTTTCTCCTAGCTTAAAGTGAGGAGGTAGGAGTGCAGCTACGGTTGCAGACTCGAGATATGTGTATGAGCATGGTGAACATGCTCATGGCTCAGGATATGTGATATGAGAGCATGAACACGTTCATGGCTCAGAGCACGGTGAACTGGCCCGTGGCTCAGATATACTAGCACTAAGACCTGTACTGAGGCGGGCTAGAGGAAAGGGTAGCCTATGGAGCTAACCCTGTGGCTAAGGCCACTTCAGCATGAGACTACGGTCTTGCTTTGGTTCTCGTGCACTGACCACGAGGTGGGAGGTCGTGGAGTCTGGCACTTCCATTGACCTTGTATGGCACCGGCTCCGGGTTTCGCAGCCGTCGGTTGGATTTGAACAGTACGATTCACTTCCTCAGGGCATAATAATACGTAATCCAGCCGTATAGTATTTACTGCTTAAGGCAAAATATGGAACATTGGTTGAGGCCTTGCTTATGTAGTTAATCTTGTTATACTTTGCAGTTACTTATATGTTCCTCATGTTATGTGATAATACCTAATAAATCTTATCTTGTTAATCATGTTCCATAAAAGAGATATATGGTGATATGCCTTCCGTACATCTGGTAAGCTTGATAGTATGAATAGCTTTACTTTATAAACTGCTCTTGTTATACTCCTTATCAGTTACCTGATGTTGTTGCTTTTACCTTTCTGAGGTTTTGTAGTTTCGGCGGGAAGTTATGTTTCTCACTGGGACTGTGTGTCTCACCCCGCTGGTTTACACCTTTTTAGGTGGTCGAGCTAGACATGGTGGTGGTCGCGAAGTTGCGGCTGAGCAGCAAGACGAGCAGTAGAAGGCAAGAGATGGACATGTTGTTGTTTTGGATGTTTTGTGGTAGAGTCTTAGAGTCATCCCTATACTCTCAGGTCCTTGGAGGTGTTTTAACGTTGTTTCACGATGTATAATCGTTGATGTTTTGTATATCCTGCTACTGGCCGGATGAGGGCTTTTATGTACATATAAACAGGTGATGAACTCATGTAATGGTTAGACAGTTGTTCCTCTAAGATGTGGACACGTATCAAGGCTGGTATATGCTTATATAACATGTTTGCTTGCAGGATGAGGACTTAAATATAATAGTTTCTCAGTTTATCAGCTTTCCGCAATCAATTTTAATTAACCCGTATTTTTGATAATCTGTGGTTATGGTGATTTCCGCACATTTTCGCATAACACCTCGTTGTCTGTGTGATAGCGGGATATGTTTCCACAGTACCGTGCATTTGCATGATTGTGTCTCAATTTTCTTGATTTTAGGAAATACAAATGGAATCCTGAATAAGATCTATTCCACACTCTACATACTCTGATGACAAAGATAAATTGGTTATATCTCCATATTGGGTTAGTTTTTCTTTATATCTCTAGTTTGTTAGTTATTATATCTTATTGTATATGCCACTGTGATAGATCTTATCGGGCCACTCAGGGATGATCACTTCAATCCTTTACCATTGTCTAGGTAGTGAGATTGGGATTAGGGTAAGAACGGTTCTGTGACAGTTGGTATCAGAGCTTCCACACTCTCATACACTTTAAGTAAATAATTTCTCAAGTCTCCTACACCCAAGAAACTCTAAAGTCCGTAATGGTGAAAATTGAGGTGTCTAGGCTCGGGGCCTGGCATAATTTCTCCTATCCATCTTCACGGTGGCTGAGATCCCCCGCTCTACCTGGCCTCAATTGATCCAGAACTGGACCTAAAGGTTCTCTTGTGAAACCCTAGAGAGTTTTATAGCATCTCATCTCTTCTTTAAGGACTATCCTAAGCCACCCATGTGTTCGTATGTATGCCCTGAGAGCTAATCATGGGATGATTGGTGGGATACATTAAGATTGATTTGATAAACATCAAAGGCAAGCTTCCAATTCTTTCTAGTTCAGTCATATGAGATAGTGATAGAATAGAATGAATGTCTAGAGAATGAAAGTACTCAATGACGTATGCTTTCAGGTTGAGGACATGAACGATGAGATCATACGGATGTTAAGAGTTTATACATTCTTGTTATGTCCCTGGTCGGATGTCATTGTGGAAGGTAGATAGACAACAATGACACACAAGACTAGATTGTAGTGTTGGTTGATGACAGAATCTCATTAGTCATGATATAGAGATATCAAACCAAACACATAGGTACTTGTTAGAGAACAAGTGTACCGGACAGACCCACCGTGAGTTTGACACATGGAACCATGAGATGGTAGTCACAGTCAGTACTCACAGTAATGGTGGTGAGTGTGATTCTTTGACCTAAAATCACTACACTCAACACATGTCATTGGGCACACTTTGACATCATCAAACGCAGTCCTGAAACATGGGTTGTTATAAAGGTGATGATTGGGTGGCTTTGACACATGGGGCTTTTGAGGGGTGAGTGATAGATATGGGATTTGTCCCTCCTGAGGGAGTTTGATATCCAAGGCCACTTGATGAGTAGTATTGAGATAGGCGTGCGCACACATGTGTGAATCGGTATGTGATATTGATGTCATACATATCTCCTTCATTCTACTTTGAGATCAAGAAAGTGAATGAACGTTGACAGGATGACTGTTCCATGCCTTGAGTTCATTCGGGATATCAGTGACAAAGGAATTATACATTCACTGTAACACCATTCATGGATTGTAGGATGAAAGTTGTTCTCCAACTTTCTACTTTCACTTGGGTAGCAATGATGTGTGACTAGGCACTGCTCTTTACTTGTGAAGTCATAAATGTTATGGACTTTCACTGCCAACGTGAAATGGACCTGCAGGGTCACACACATAGGATTTAACCTGGAAGAGGAGTTTTGTCCACAAGCAATGTTTAGATTGAATACTAAAGGAGTTTAGTAGTTCAATTAAACACTCAATTAATCGATAGCTCAATATCATAATGTTCAAGGTTTTGGACGCGTTGATTGGAGTATCGGATTGATTGAAATCGCAATTGACTGATTCTGCACAACGTGCTCTCCCAACTGATCGGCTCAAATGTTGAACCGGTCGGCTGAGATTGTTGAACCGGTCGGCTCAAGTGTTGAGCCGATCGGCTCAAGTCCAGGGTGAACCGATTGCTTCAAGTGTTGAAATGATCGATTCAACTGGTCCAATCGAGCAACTTGGGAAAGTAGGATTGGTGAGAATTTTCCTTTCATTTCAAATTGCCCAATTTGATTGGGAATAATATTGGTATTCGATACCAATTGGGAAAGAAACAAGGAAAGTCTTTTTTAGCCGGATTAGGACCATGAACCGATTGGTTTAGGGAACCAACCGATCGGTTGGAGTGCCCCAAACGGTCGGCTCAGGTCCAGCCGATCGGCTCAATGGCAGAACCGATTGGTTCAGCTGTGAACCGATCGTTTCAGGTTGTGAACCGGTTGCTTTTTTAGGAAAATCTCGAACCCTTCTACTCCTGTGTTTAGTCCCGTATTTCCCAGATAGAGAACCTTGTTCCATGATCCTCCTATATATATAGTGGTAGTGGGGGATTCTCAGACAATAGCTCAGTGCAACCAGTTGCTCTGCGAGTTGTTATTCTCTCTGGTTTTGGTAACCGAGAGAGAGCTCGAGCAAGTGCTTCCCATAAAGGGAGGTGCAGCAAGGGAAGGACAACTCTAGTTGCAATTGGCGGCAGGAGAGTGTGTTGGCGACTAGTACGTCAATAGGAGGGTGTGACTCCTTGCACTTCCTTGTGGGACAAAGAGTGTGGAGTTCCAGGTGGTCTGTGTGGACTACTACAGAGGCGGGAGGACACTGCCGCTCAGGAGGACAACTATCATTCGACAGTCCGGTAAGAGGAGGAGTCATCAGTCCCAGTGCGACCAGGAGCTGCACACACGTCGTCCAAGTCCGGAGTTCAAGACCACGCATTGCACGAGGTATTGTCGCCGAGCAAGCCTCGGGACAAGGTATGATTCCACAAACCATCCTTTCCTATTATATAGACATTGACGCGTTTCCTCGGTATGGGTTTGGGGAGAAAATTTTTGTTTCCGCTGCCTTCTTCATCTCCCCTAAAACCCAACAGTGGTATCAGAGCCACGTCAACTGCTCTATATTTTAGGAATATCGATATGATCGATTTTGGTTTGTCGCCTTTATTTATTGCATATGATGCAAATAATATTGGCTTTATGCATGTCCAATCTTAAATCCACAAATCCCAATTACATATATGATATGTATTATTAATGCACTCGATACACGTCGCCCTTAAACGAGTTTTGTGGTGGATGTGTAGTGTGATTATGGCCTATAAACCCCTGTCTATGTGTGGTTGTTTGTGGTTGCTTGCATCTCGGTCTGTGCACCGATCTTCCCTCTCTTATTCCTGATGTAACTCAAAATAATTTGAGATTCTCTCCTACCTTTGCTCCCCCCGAATGTAACTCGAGGTTTCCCTTTTTAAGCAATGTAATAAAATAGGATAGAATTTTATTGCCTGTTATGTCGAAGACCAGAGGCCATCAGACGACAACTGAAATGATCGGTTCAAGGCGTGAACCGATCGGTTGACAGCCCATACGATCGGTTCAAGGCGTGAACTGATCGATTGATGACTGGTTCGAGGAGCGAGACGAGCGGGTGGCGGACATGACGAGATGCACGACGACCAGGAAAACCGATCGGTTGGAGGAGCCAACCGATCGGCTGGTGGCACAAGACGACCGGCCAGAGAGAGCAGATCATTCATATGATGAGTTGATCAACTCGGAAGGCAAAGCACAGAAGTTCATCTTGTAAAGGTTGCATGTGATGTAGACCTAGATGACCGTGATTCCTCTTGGCTCGAGGAATCACATTAGGATGGCCATAATCATCGCTTTTATTGTTTGTGCATGTTTTCTGTAGGATATAGCATGTATATGATATGTACTATGTATTGTGGTGATTGGATATGTATATGTATATAAAAAAACCAAATCCCTCATTAAAATATTAAGTTTTAGATTCCTTCCAAATGCGACACACGTGAAAAGCTTGATCGACCAAGTGTGGGCACGCCCTAGCGTGGTGCACCGTCTATCTCGTGGAAGCGTGAAGGATGAATGTGTGGGTCTTCCCTAGCAGGGTGCATGTTCATCGTGTTTGCTTTGGGTCGGACTTAACAAGGTGACCTAGATAGGATCTAGTGCCTTGAGGCATGGAGATGATCATTGCAAGGAGTTGTATATGACATCTTATCAAGAGTTGCATATGATGCAATTGGCAAGAGTTGCCTACCTGAGAGATCTATGTTGTGGGTGACAGCCCTAGCTGGTCCATGGCTTAGAGGATTTCAGGATCTTGCCCACTAGAAGGTTGTATGCTGCAATCTTCCGAATTAATGGTGAGGGCTATCCATTTGAAGTAAAATAGTGGGAGCGATAATTAATTAAAGGCCTAATTATATCGTCAATTTTTCAAATCAATCAAATGAGTCAAAAATGAGTTTTGGACTAAATTTACATATTTTCCTTTTTGTAGTACAAATGGAAAGAAACAACAACAACTTTTCTTTGTGATCGGTCCTTGACAAGGACAAGCTAAATGGGACAAACTTCCACGACTGGTATCGGACATTGAGAATTGTTCTCACTCAAGAGCGTAAGCTCTATGTCCTAGATACTCCAATTCTAGAGGAACCCGCTCCTAACGCACCAAAGGCAGAAAGAGATGCTTACAAGAAGTATTTTGATGATGCCATTGATGCAAAGTGCTTGATGCTATGTTCAATGAACCATGAGTTGCAAAGACAACATGAGAACATGGGTGTCATTGAGATGATTCAGCATCTCAAGAACATGTCTGAAGATCAGGAACGGCAAGAGAGATACAATGTTTCTAGGGCACTGTTCAAGTGCGTCGTGACAGAAGGAGATCCAATTGGTCCTCACACACTCAAGATGATTGGGTATGTGGAGAACCTGCAGAGACTGGGATTTCCACTGAGCCAAGAGTTGGCTACTGACGTGATACTGCAAACGTTGCCAGAATCTTACAGTCAGTTTGTGATGAACTACAACATGAACAACTTTGATAGGCCACTGTCAGAGTTGTTGGGCATGTTGAGGACAGCCGAGTTACAGATGAAGAAGGACAAGCCTAAGTCTGTGAGGGTGATCACGGGAAAGAAAGGTAAGTCCAAGCGCAAGGGCAAAGGCAAAGCTAAGAAAGGTTTTGATGCTAGCCAGGAGCCCAAGACGTCTTCAGCTCTCAAGGCCAAGGGAGGCGTGACCAAGAAAGGAAATTGCCACCATTGTCAAAAGCCAGGACATTGGAAAAGGAATTGTCCTCTCTATCTGGAAGAACAAAAGAAGAAGGAGGCGACTGAAGCCTCTACTTGAAGGTGTCATGTAAATAAACTTGTAACACTTTTTGAGGTATATGACACCAAGATGTAAAGTGTAAAGCACTCATAATTTGGGCAAGTGTTGCCACCATAGATAGGAGTACTTTAGTTTATTTTCAGCCTACAAGGCATGTAATACAGTTATGAACTGCTATTTCATATTTGCCAATAGATAGAAACACTTTATTTTGCATATTGTATGACAATGATGGCAATTAATAAAGTTGATGTTTCTATTTATAAAGATATGATTTTTGCGGCAATGCCTTGTTTATCTTGTGGTATTTGATATGCATAAGATAAAATGATACCTGAGAGTTATAGATAACTCAAACAATCTAATTAGCATCAATCATGAGAAATTCATTTCTAGTTTCCATATGATGGATAAATCTAGACTCTTTTGGTTAGAGAACCAGTAAGAGACATGAATATCTCGGACATGATTGTCCTATTAGGTATAATACATGCGATGTATTTACACACCTATTGGAACAAATGCTAATACTTCAAATGGTGTTTAGAGAAATACCAATATGAATATATTGAAGTGTTCAAGATTATCATAGATGAAGTACAAATTTGGTAAAGTATTAATTCTTGATGAGATCAATGAATGAAATACTGGACCAAATGTTTGAGATCCTTATGAGTGATTATGATAGTGTTTCATAGTGAACTCATGATTAAGGCATGGTGATGTCTAAATCAAGAAGGAATCATACTCTAAGGAGTTAGAGAATGATTATAAAAATAACTGAATTCTTATTAATAACAAAATACCCCACACTAATAAAGGACATTAAGAATCACAAGGAGTTGTGAGTTCGTATATCCTTGACAGATACACCTCAATTGTCTATGTGATGAGTTGTTCATATGATAAGTCAACTATCTATATGAATATGAGGAATCAAATTTTGAGTTATGGTATAGAACCATTACATCCTAAATGACTTCCATGTGAGCCATAAGGTATGACCTTGATGGTAGCACCCATTGTATCATATCCATAAGTGAAAATAAGTCTTAAGTGTTAAGACACATGGATAACATTCTATAAAGGATGATGCTTGTTAATTGCAACTTAATGACTAAGACATTTGGCATATGGATACTAAAACCGCATTCCTATGAGGAATAAAACCAAGATGTGTACATAACACAGCCAATAAGGTTTATGAATCCACTAATGCAAATGAAGTCTAAAAGTTACAATGGACTAATCAATATGATTGATTGAGTACAAGAAACTCAAAATTGGATGTTTATTTTGATGATATAGTCAAAGGGTTTGACTGATATGTCAAAGATAAATAAGGGATCTGTGATTTAGTGGGAGCGTATTCACATTCCACATGTTGATGTGAAATGGAAATGTTCTAAAATGGAAATCCAAAAGTGTAAATTATCTTTAAGGAAGATAGAGATGTTTCCTATATGATAGGAATAGAGATCTATAGAGATAGTTCTCAAAAATCTCTTAACCTAAAAAGAGAAAGCATACATTGGCAATATGTACTGAAGTGTTCAGTATGCACAGATTTAGTGGGAGAAAACTTGTCCATGATACATGGAGTTAGTATCCCAAGGCCAAGTATCCAATTCTTATGAAGAATGGGAACATCATGTATGCAATCATCCCATTGTCTTGCATGTATGACATGGCAAGAATAAAATGCATTCATCATCTTGTATATATGACATGGCAATATGATGTGCTCATCCTGATAAGTCGTATGTGGGACATGACGAGTGGATGTCTGTCTGATTCCAGTAAGGGTTACTGGAGTACCATGAGAACATGATAAGTACTTATGAAGTACTAGTTCTATGGTGATAAGGAAGAGTTTGATGTAAGGAGTTACATTGATGCGAACTTCTGAAAGGACAGAAAATTAATCGCAAATTATGTATAGGATATATAAAAGTGAAAGTTTATTTATTATTGGAAATGTTCCAATAAAACCATTTAAAAGGGAAAATGCCGAGTATCTGTGTGTTAGTGAAAAACAGTGGATACTATATGGATCTGGAAGTTCATGAGATGAACTTATATTCCACTCATTGATGACAAGTCTAGAATCCTTGATCATGAAATGTGGCTAAAGGTTAGAAAAGGAATACTAGATCACATATTACGGCAACTCCATCTCATACGTATGACGTACAACGAAGAGATGAGAGACATGCAATTTTAACAGACTTTGGCAAGGTGTTGCCATTACTCACTATGTTGGCACTGGAGCACAGTAACATGTGGGACATGTTTGAAGATCACAATGAATATGATTCAAGGGTGATTGGCTCGCAGTGCAAGTGGGAGTCTGTTGGTATGTATGCCCTGAGAGACAATCATGGGATGATTGGTGGGATACATTAAGATTGATTTGATAAACATCAAAGGCAAGCTTCCAATTCTTTCTGGTTCAGTCATATGAGATAGTGATAGAACAAAATGAATGTTTAGAGAATGACAATACTCAATGATGTATGCTTTTATGTTGAGGACCTGAACGATGAGATCATATGGATGTTAAGAGTTTGTAAATTCTTTTTATGTCCCTGGTCGGATGTCATTGTGGAAGGTAGATAGACAACAATGACACACAAGACTAGATTGTGGTGTTGGTTGATGATAGAATCTCATTAGTCATGATATAGAGATATCAAACCAAACACATAGGTACTTGTTAAAGAACAAGTGTACCGGACAGACCCACCGTGAGTTTGACACATGGAACCATGAGATGGTAGTCACAGTCAGTATTCACAGTAATGGTGGTGAGTGTGATTCTTTGACCTGAAATCACTACACTCAACACATGTCGTTGGGCACACTTTGACATCATCAAACGCAGTCCTGAAACATGGGTTGTTATAAAGGTGATGATTGGGTGGCTTTGACACATGGGGCTTTTGAGGGGTGAGTGATAGATATGGGATTTGTCCCTCCTAAGGGAGTTTGATATCCAAGGCCACTTGATGAGTAGGATTGAGATAGGCGTGCGCACGCATGTGTGAATCAGTATGTGATATTGATGTCATACATATATCCTTCAATTTACTCTGAGATCAAGAAAGTGAATGAACGTTGACAGGATGATTGTTCCATGCCTTGAGTTCATTCGGGATATCAGTGACAAAGGAATTATACATTCACTGTAACACCATTCACGGATTGTAGGATGAAAGTTGTTCTCCCACTTTCTACTTTCACTTGGGTAGCAATGATGTGTGACTAGGCACCGCTCTTTGCGTGTGAAGTCATAAATGTTATGGTCTTTCACTGCCAACGTGAAATGGACATGCAGGGTCACACACATAGGATTTAACCTGGAAGAGGAGTTTTGTCTACAAGCAATGTTTAGATTGAATACTAAAGGAGTTTAGTAGTTCAATTAAACACTTAATTAATCGATAGCTCAATATCATAATGTTCAAGGTGTTGGACGCGTTGATTGGAGTATCGGATTGATTGAAATTGCAATTGACTGATTCTGCACAACCTGCACTCCCAACCGACCGGCTCAAATGTTGAACCGGTCGACTGAGGTTGCTGAACCGGTCGGCTCAAGTGTTGAGCAGATCGGCTCAAGTCCAGGGTGAACCGATTGCTTCAAGTGTTGAAACGATCGATTCAACTGGTGCAATCGAGCAACTTGGGAAAGTAGGATTGGTGAGAATTTTCCTTTCCTTTCAAATTGCCCAATTTGATTGGGAATAATATTGGTATTCGATACCAATTGGGATAGAAACAAGGAAAGTATTTTTGAGACGAATTAGGACCATGAACAGATGGGTTCAGGGCACCAACCGATCGATTGGAGTGCCCCAAACGGTCGGCTCAGGTCCAGCCGATCGGCTCAATGGACGAACTTATCGGTTCAGTTGTGAACCGATCGTTTCAGGTTGTGAACCGGTTGCTTTTTGTGGAAAATATCGAACCCTTCTACTCCTGCGTTTAGTCCCGTATTGCCCGGGATAGAGAACCCTGTCCCATGACCCTCCTATATATAGGGGTAGTGGGGGCTTCTCAGACAACAGCTCAGTGCAACCAGTTGCTCTGCGAGTTATCATTCTCTCTGGTTTTGGTAATCGAGAGAGAGCCCGAGCAAGTGCTTCCCATAAAGGGAGGTGCAGCAAGGGAAGGACAACTCCAGTTGCAATTGGAGGCAGGAGAGTGTGTTGGCGACTAGTAAGTCAACAGGAGGGTGCGACTCCTTCCACTTCCTTGTGGGACAAGGAGTGTGGAGTTCCAGGTGGTCTGTGTGGACTACTACAGAGGCGGGAGGACACTGCCGCTCAGGAGGACAACTGTCATCCGACAGTCTGGTAGGAGGAGGAGGAGTCAGTCCCGGTGCGACCAGGAGCTGCACAGACGTCGTCCAAGTCTGGAGTTGAAGACCGCGCATTGCGTGAGGTATTGTCGCCGAGCAAGCCTCGGGACAAGGTATGATTCCACAAACCATCCTTTCCTATTATATAGACGTTGACATGTTTCCTCGGTATGGGTTTGGGGAGAAAATTTTTGTTTCCACTGCCTTCTCCATCTCCCCTAAAACCCAACACCATGTAGATGAAGATTAGATAGTCTTCTCATCCCCTCATGTGGTCCTTTCTTGTGACCGTTTACCACATGATGTCTCGATTATGGGTAGATTATGCCTGGGAAAAATGAATATCGCTAAAATTTTGAAAGTTGATACCATGATCTGACCTTAATGTGAAAACTCAATTTTGATCAATGAAAACTTTGAAATAAAATACTCGTGCTTGACCCTTCATGAAAAACCCCATTTAATCTACATGCTCCCTATGTTTGAGATAAACTGTAAAAATTATGATTTGGTGAAATAAGGGTGAATTAAACTTTATACCTCATTACTGATGAGGTCTCGGTTTGATTAATATCCATGTTTCCCTATTGTTGATTAAACCTCAAACATAGTTATGTAAACACTTTTTCCAAATTTGATACACATCATGATTATGCCATCAAATTATTGATCCTAATGACTCACAAAATCATGATGTAAGACTATGATGCAAAAACCAGCTTTTCTATTGACTATTAATGTCTTTTGCAATCTCTATTTTGATATGATGAGTGTAAAGAGGTGAAATCAGTCAACCTCTCTACTAATAACAATGGTAAACAAAATCCAATTAGGAAGCAGCGGAAGATAAAATTTTGACTATACTCAATTTAAATAAAGTGTACATAAAAATCTCCCAATATGGGTGTACATGCTTTATACAAAAAGAAGATCTAAGTAGATGGAAGTCTAGGCTACTCCACTTTTGTCTCCAAGCAACATATCCATCAGCTATTCTATGTCAACGCTAAGATCTTCAAGTCCTATTCATCACCTTACTCCACATCTGGGTGGTTGGGAAGGCACCCAGTAAAAGGGAAAGAAAAATAAAAGTATGTGTTACAAAAACTGTTCTAAGATGGCAAGATAAGAAAAGCATGTAAAAGTAGTCTAGGAGTCATCATAAGATGATGATACAATCAAGAGAATGAGGCCATATATATAAAAGAATATTTCAATAGATGCTTGCCATAAACAACATATCACAAAAGGATTACATGTATGATTAATATTGAGTATCTTAACTAAGTAGGGTTGAGGCACCAACCGGACCTTCAACCAAAAGGGTGAGGGGAGAATAACACATTCTCAGTCACCTACACATATTTCATGTGCAGGGGAGAATAACATGTTCTCCAGGGGAGAAATAACACATTCCCCAACTATGGGTGGTTGTACATATAAGTACCACTACAGTAGTTAATTAGTCTAATAAAATCAACATGCTAGAAAAAGAGTTATAGAAAGATTAATCGAAAGATTTAAATAACATGGCAGTGGGATGTAAAAACCCAATCAAGATAATACTACAACTGATTTTTGAGGCATAAACAATTTAGGTTTCAAGAATCAAGAATTAGTTCAGATTAAGCCTCATTAGGGAATATGGGTATTGGTATAAAATTTTCCCAACTGAAGGGTAGATGCACATACCTTTAATCTTTAGAATCCTAGAACCACTTTTGATAAGTTTTACATGAGATCGGCTCCACTTTCCCTAATATGATCATCATATTTATGTATTAGATATATGTATATTCATTAAAGGCTTAAAACCTCAAAACCATCGACTTTTTCCACAAACGATCGAATTAGACTCTAAAAACCTCACTATTGTCTTAGTTACATTCTTCTGATCAAAATAACATATATATTTGTATATTTTTGAGTTATTGACTTTTTAGGCTATTTTCCATATTTTCAAGTAATTTAATTCATCCTTGAAAACACATATTTGAAAATATCATAATCAAACCATGAAAATATTTTTGTTAGATAGATCTCGTTCTCTCGATTTCAATACATATCTTACTTATATTTTTCGACCAATGAATCAGAAATTACGAATTTTCTAAGACGGACCAATGATAACTTGCCACGTAGTCACATCATTTGAAAAAAAAAAAACCAAAAGACCGGAGTGCCCCTGTGTGAGTACAGCAAGAGAAGAGAGGAAAGTGTGAGGGGTAGAAATGTAAAAAACCACGGGTTGTTTTCCCCAACCCAGCCCACGCCATGGCTGCGAGCAAGCAACAGCTTGCTTGGGGAAAAATTGGGCGTTTGCACTATACTCCACCAAATTCGAAGTGCGAGTATGCGATAGAAAGCTCAAAGAAAGATGAACTCAATGGAATCTTTGATTGTGCCGATGATGGAGAGAGAAGGGAGAGAAGAGTGCCGTAAGTCCAAGGCCTTCGGTGGCTCGTCGAGGGCCCAAACTTCCACGAAACACGAAATCGAAAGTATGGTTGAGTTGCTAGGGTGACAACAGAACTAAGGGTGTAAACACTTGTTTATATAGTTAGGTATTAGGGTTTATAGGAGGGTAGCTTTGAGAAGAGTTTGGGTGAGAATTAGGCAAATCTTAAATACTTGACAAAAGTTTGTGAGTAGAGGAGGGATGTGTGCGGAATTCACTCTGGAATCCATAGCATCAAAAATTTCGAAAAACCGTCAAGAAACGAGAGAGAAATCTCCGTTTTAAACCACACCAAAACGTAGGCATGTTGCCTTGTTGGGCGCAAGCTATAAGACGATCCGGACACCATCCGATCTTAATCTAACGGTCACTGTTGGTGCGCACATTATAACACTTAATCAGTTGCCAAATCCAACACAAAATAAAGTCCTTTATTTAATTATTTAACTTTTTTCTTTCTTTATTTGAGGGTTCAAACAATTCACAAAAAAAACCAAAATTTTTACTATGACTGATTTTGACACGTAGAATCCAAATATAGAATTAATTTTGCCTTTTGAGAATCGTTAATGTGTTAAATAATTCAAAACACATTTTCTCTTTCCTCATTTATTTATGTGTCTATAATTATTCAAAAATTACAAACTTCACCCATAACTCATATTAAGCATGGTGGATACGAATTTGCCATTATTTCCATTTGTTGAAGTTGTTTATTATTTTAAATAATGATTTTAAAGTTTTAAACACTTTCTCTCTCCTTAATTTATTTTCTCATCAAATATTTTCTAAATTGATTCAAAATTCATCCAAAGATACATTTTAACATGTAAAATACGAATTTGGCATCATTTTATTTTTTTTGAAGACTTTTATTATTTTATTTAATTCGTTTACATTTTACCACTTATTTATCCTTTTAATTTATTAGAGACATCTAGAAACTTTCTAAAAATATAAAACTTGGTCTACAAGCAATACTAAATGTTAGGAACACGTTTTTGACATTATTTAATTTTTTTCAACATATATTTAATATTTTTGGTCTTTAAATTATTTTCTCTCTCCAGATTAAAATAAAATATTAAACATTGACCAAATTAAATGCAAATTTTCCCAAAGTTATATTTTTATGTTTATATTACGAATCTGGAGTTATTTTTTCTAATTTGAGGACATTATATATTTTATTTTACCTTATTGGCTTATTTCCCATTATCTTGTAATAAAGGCTTTAATATATTTATTTATTATCGAAATTAGATGATACTTGGCCATTAAGCAACTTTTACGTCAAGAAAACAAAATTTGTATATTTTTTATCCAAATTATCTTCTTGGGTTTCGATTTAGAATTTTTGGAACAATATATTCTTCGTTATCTTATTTTATCCAAAATATTCCATAATATCCCCAATTATTGCATTTATCATCTCCTTTATTTATATTTCGAGATTTCCTTTCTTTTTCATATAATAAAAAGCACTAGAAAGTTCTAGGACGAATTTATTTATTCTTTTTATCACTTAAGTGGATATTTTGCATATTTGACCCAATACTAAGCTTCCACTGAGGTATTTGTGCATAAAACCCAAATATTGAGAGAAAAGGTGAACAAATGTTCATTAGACCATTATATTCTCCACAAATTAAACAAAAAGGCCAAAGAGGGTATAAATGAAAGGAAAAGATGGAAAAGAGGACCAAAAAGGTAAAAAGTCTAGAATTCAGTATGTTACAATGAGCATGGACATGAATCATACACCAATTTTCACTTTATATCACTACCCTGATCATGAAAGGAAAGGAATGCAAATATTAACTTAACTTTGTAAAATTATGCATAAGTGCCCTATTATGATCTTGAATTTTGATCTCATGACCTTATGGAATATGATTTAATCATAGATACTCTTCCTATTTGAATAAGCTCAATGGATAATGACTAATGTTAGTAACGTGCTAGATTAGGGTGGTAGTTGACTCATGACTCCCCTAACCTAGGTCACATCCCTATTTTGACTACCTCTAAGTTTTCATACTATTGATTATTTAGAGTTTGGAAAGGTATTCCCTTTCATCCTATTTGGATTGGTTGACCTAAGCCTAATAGGTCAAACCCATGGTTGATACTCGATCTTCAATATTGATTTGATAATGACCTTTACATATGGCAATATTGACTATAGCTTGAGGTTGGCTTCTTAGATAGACCTAGGTCTAGATCATTCATCAAACTTGGAAACTATGATAATGAAATCTTGACATGTGATCAAATATTGCTTGAATATTGTTGCTAGAAATTGAATATAGATGAGTGATCTCCCCTAAGGTCTAAACAGGAATATAAACCCTAGCTTTGGAATAGTTATACATATGATCAAATTTTGGATCTATGACATTTGGTGTCTAAAATCTCGACTCTTGATATTGATTATAGAATTGTGACTCACGATTATCAAATCTCAATAATGATACAAATCCTATGTTCACATTTTTTTTTATCTACATATCATACTAGATATATGAAAGTATGAAGTTGTCTTGAAATGTTGAAATATGAAATCTCAAATCATGGATGTATAACCCCTCATGGGCCAATGTATAGTCTAGGACCCTGAGATATTGGGATTGAAAGTCACCTTGTACACTTGAACTCTATTTGTTTGACCCAAAATATGATCCCTCCAAATTTGTGATTAATAAGATGTTTTCCATATTTATGACTCATATAATGACTTTGGACAATATATATGTCGAACTTGATACTCAATTGCTTGATGATGAAATGGTGTTAGTACCAAGTTGATTATGATATTGAACATGGAATCCCTATTATGATTATTGGATTACTTGAAATTTTTGGACATGATTTTGATTTTATACTTGAGGATACCCCACTTTGAGGAAATGACTTAGGTTGAATAATCCCAATTTTTGAGGAATTTTTTGAATTTTGGCGACAAAATTCCTTTTTAAGGAGGAAAGGATGTGACAAAGTGGATTTTAGCATAATAATGAGATAATTACTCTTTTGACCTCATTATATTCTCTCATGGTCTCAAATAATCTTTTCTGTCTTCATAATCAATGTTGAGGCTCAAATACAAAATATGGTGATCAATGTAGTTTTTATACACAGTATCACACCTCAAATTAGTTTCAATCATCACTTTGTCCAACTAAGCAAATTGATCCATCAAACCTAATGTTTTTGTTCTCAAACCTTTTATAAAGATTCTCCACATTTTTGTGAAGTTGTGGTCCAAATTTGAGAACAATTGGACACTCCCACAATTCACTATGATTTCTTGAAGATAATGTGTTGACCATTATTTTGTCTTTTTGACCTTTTGCCATGTCAGTGATCAAAGGCAAGGATCTGGGGGCGATCCTACCCCTTGGATCTATCCCTAGTTGATTCCGACCTAATCCAGTGGCCATGGACCCGTCTTCTACCTTCCGCAATCATTGGGGAGGAGTAAATGAAGGCCGAGAGCGAGATCTCCCGCCCATGACCTCCATTCAAGTTTCGAAGCAAGCCAAATTGATCCTCTAGTGAATTCAAATTGATCTAGCCCTACTTTGACCACCAATAGTACTCTGACCAGCCGCCAAAACACCTTCCTCGCCTTCCCCTCTCACACCGGCAGCCATGGCTGCCACCAAAGATAGATCAAGCCCTAAACCTAATCCTAGTGCTATAAAAGGACCCCCAAATGGATCGCCATAGTCACACCTTGCAAGAACCCTTGCTCTTGCTCTCCGTTTTGGCCTCAAACTTCCTCAATTTTCTCCTTCTTGCTCCTATAGCTTGGATGGTTCCACCGCATAGCCCGTCTTGGGCGTCTCACCTCTGTAGCCTCTCACCTCAAACAAACACTTCCATCACCCTCGCGGGGTCACGATAGAGCTGGGCGGCAGCCTCGCCACCTCATTCGGTGCCTCTTCCTCCTAAACCTCCTCTACACCGACAGGATCCTTCACCACATCCCTGGGGTCATGAGGGGCCTTATGTGAGGAAGAGAAAGAGCATAGACCGCTCGGTCCAAGAAAACCCAAACGTGTCGAAGACCCAGCTAGACCAGCTTTTAGACCAGATAATTGAGGGATTGAACCCGTGAAATGAGTTTGAACTGGCCCTATGAGCTTGCAAGTCACAAGGACTATGTAACTAGATCTGGACCATTGCTTGCGCATCCAACAACCCTCGTATTCGTAATTAAGATATTTATTTTCCTCTCTGCTCGAAATTACAATAAATAGTCAACTCTTGTTTTAATCATAATAAATACATCCGAACTCCAAAAATGAGGAATAAATAGTCAATCTTGATTAGAAAAATCCAATGGATCGTTTAAAAATACTTTTGAAACTAGATTCTAAATGTTGTTCACTAATATCCCTAAATTTGTTCTCTTGTTTATTTAATTTATCTAATGGCTCAATAATGATGATTAATCCTTGAGAAACCCTAATTATGACTCTAATGCACATCTTGAAACTGAACTTGACTATGTATGAGTTTAGATCTGATCTTGGAACTCATCTCCCCTAGAATGTGAATCATGCACATTGAACTAGGGATTAACCTTAATATTATGATGATGGATCTAATCTTACAAAACACTAGATATAGTTTGACCCATCGATCTGATCTTGATTTCCAATGATATTAATTATCATGATGATAATCTAGAAATGTGATGATGACTTGTATAATGACCATCAATTAGGGTTAAAACATATGATCCTAGAAAACCTAGGTAAGCCATTCACACTTGAAATATTATTGTACACTTGAAACAATGTTGGACATATTGAAATATTGATAATAAGTGAATGACCCAACCCTAAGGTTGACGTAGGAAAAGTGAAACCCTAATCTCGAGTATTGAAACCTGATATTCTGAACATCATGATCTTGACCCTTGATCCAATCTTGATGATTTAGGATCTCACTCGAAGGGTTGACCTATTGATCGGATATTGATTATACTCAAAATCCTCAGTGAAAGCTACGCTATTATACCTCCTCTTTGGTTGTAATGAAGATACTTTTTATGTATCTCTTGATTGTGTACTTGGCTACTTACTTAGATGAGCTATTGTTCCCTATGATTAGTCTTTTGTTTTTCTATACTATATTTTGAAAAACATAAAAACATAAATTTCATGCCCATTATGACTGCCTGTATATTGATAATGTTGATGATATTGATAATGTTGATAATATTGATATTGAGTGCAACAACCCCCTCATTTGGAGGTGGGACTTGTACATTGGTCTCCTATGTTCCTATGGTGAAAAGGAGCCCAGTGACCTTCGACATTGCGTTGGGGTAATAGAGTCACACAAAATATATAAGCATGCTTACTTGATTACAGCATAATGGGAACTCATAATAAAATTTGAATCATTGAATAACAAATATTTTGTCGAACGATATTGGTTTTGTAAATCATTTATTATTATTTTTAATATAAGTCCTTCCAAGTATACTCTTTTGTTATAAACTGTTTTACCTGATTTTGATAGCGTACCGTGCAATTGCATGATTGTGTCTCAATTTTCTTGATTTTAGGCAATACAATTAGAATACTAAATAAGATCGCTTCCGCACTCTACATACTCTGATGATACAGATAAATTGGTTATATCTCCATATTGTGTTAGTTTGTTCTTTATATCTCCAGTTTTTGAGTTATTATTTCTTATTATATATGCCAGTGTGATAGATCCTATCGAGCCACTGAGGGATGGGAACTTCAATCCCTTTACCAATGTCAAGGTAATGCGATTGGGATTGGGGTAAGAACGGTTCCATGACAGAATCTCATGCCATATTAACTACGATGTAATAATGATATTTTCTAATTGAAGGCCGCAAAACTAATTCTCGTTTGAATAGATATTCACATGAATATCCTATGTGCTTCAATAAGAAGGATAAACACATATAGAAACTAAAATAACAACCATGTGGAACATAAACATTTATCTACATCTTAAAACAAAATTGATGATTCTGCAACAAATATAAATAACTTTAAGCTAAAATAATATGCTAGAATCATATGAACAGTTTTGCATTGCAAGAACTAAATTACGAACATCGATCATTAGCATGCAAATATCCACTTATCTTAACACAAATGACAATTAGAAAGCTGCAAAAAGTGACAACAAATGAGTTATGTGAATTATGTGCTTAAAATCTACAATAACAATAATAAATGAGTTTTTTATTATTCTGAAATGCATATAAAACTAGATGTTATTAGTGGGCATATGTTTTATGAGATACAGATAATTAAGACAATGTTTCCCCACTGGCCCCACTCAATGTCATACTCATCTGGCTAAATGGGTCATGATTGTGAATTGGGTCATAGTCACATGATTGTGATCGACTACAAGGGGCTACAAGATGGACTGCATCTATGTAGACATTCATGATACTCGCCTCTTAAACTCTGTTAAAACAAATAGAAGGTGTAAATGGAAGAGACATTCAAAACCACTAAGCAGGAACAAGACTTTTGTATTGTTAGAGGATTGAGAGTTGACACAAAATTAGGTTTCCTAAGGTTTGGAAATTCCCACTCTCAGATGTGGGAAGTGACTCAACCATATGGTAGTACATCCATACCTACCATACAAATATCCACTCGTCGTTATCACATTTCACGATTATAAGCCCTCGATAAGTGATAATAAATGAGCTATGTGAATTATGGGCTTAAAACCTATAATAATAATAATACGAAGAAGAAGAAGAAGAAGAAGAAGAAGAAATGATTCTTTTAGTTATGAAATGTGCATAACATTAGATGTTATTAGTGGGCATAATGAGATGTGGATAAGTAGGAAGAAGACTCAAGCACTCCCTAGAGGGGATAGAGGTGGCACAAAACTAGGGCTCATGTGGTTCATAAATTCCCACTCTCATATGTGGGAAATGACCCAACCATCTTGTATGCCACAATTATTATGTAATCGTCCATGCTTTCACGTTTAATTTTATAATTACTACTCAAAACACATATCAAGGGTAAAGATAAAGGTAGAAACATTTTGTTACTATATTCATTTTGAGCGGGGTCTCCTTAAGACTCAAAAAGGATTGCCTTTCTTTATTTGCATTAAAGGTGATGACTTTGTTTCCGTCAGATGATCATAGTTTCTGTAGAATCCACGTAGCATACTCACTCTTTTTAAATTTAGTTGTGTCTTTTCTTTTGAAAAAGTTTGTGTTCATTGGATATAGAGTACAAGTAAAGATGGAGGTGATGATATATAGAGTGGGGGAGTGAGTACGGAGAGAGAAAACCATTGAGTGATAATTGATTTGCGTACTGTCATCCATTAGATGCAATGAATGATGTTCCTACTTGATAAATCGTAGTGATATGGACCAACTAATATCATTGACATAATTGGCATTGTGTACAGATATACTTATAGTTATCTTCAAGTTATTTTAAATCGTTATAATGTACATATCACATTGCCTAGACACGGGAAATTGAATCCAACTAGTCCACGTCCTAGTTTCTCCACATGTGTGGTTTAGGCAGGTGTATAGATATACGGACACTGACCAATTCATATGCCAAGTTGATGCCTTGTCGAGTAAGCAGTTTTCCTTTTGATATGTTGCACATAAGATCTTTGAATACAAAGTCATTACTCACATTAGTAAACGATGACTGTATGTTGCATTCTCCAACACTGTGAACGGAAAAGGAACCTCGAAAATATCAGTGGACCACTGGTTCCACCACCTCAAAAAGAACCAAACCTGATACATAAGAAAGGACATGGGTATGTGGAGTAGGAAGGCACTACGAAGCACTCTTGTTCACCCCAGGAGAAGCAGTGGTCGGATGCACCAAACCGCCCCTGACTGCTGGGAAGCGCACACAGGAAACCGGGGGTCTGTTCCCCCACTTACATCGCCGGTGGCCCATGACCTAGCACCTAGCGTATCTGTACTCATGGCTCTCCTCGTCCACACAGGCCAATGGGGATGGGCTTGCTAGTAGCCCCCGCTGACGTGCATCGGTGGTCGACCGGTTACATGAGCTTCCCTACCCCACTTGAACCGCCCATTTGCGCTGGTTGGTGTTTGGGTTGGGTGAGTAGTGTCGTCTCCAATTCTCCATCTTCAATTTTCCATCATCCATTCTAATCCTCCATCTGTACCGCCGGATCTCTACTTTGATTTTGCATCGCCCCACTGGTTCATGCACCGAGTCAGGACTGCAATATTCAACCCCACGCGGCCGGGGTACATGCACCGGGACTGGACTGGCGGAGTCAGTTCGCATTCCTTCATAAGTATTGTTTTATATATATCGAAACCAAGCAGGCGCGCAGTAGACAATGGCCGACTACTACTAGTATTACTACTACTGGAGTGAGAGCACAATTTAGCCTTTGCCAGCTACCTACCACTTGATCCATGAGCCAGCGCGTTCCGGACTGGGACGGAGAAGGGGGAAGCTGCTCACTGGACGTCTCCGGCGACGGCAGTGGCGGCGGCGGCCTTGTTCCCCGAGAATGCCGCACCGACAACAACGATCCATTCTCCGGCGCCATACCCGACGACGTCTGGCCATGGTACGTATGTATACCACGCGCCGGCACGCGTACCGTTTTGTACTACATATATAAAGCAAGCTGATTCTCATGTCGTCTGTCTTTTTCCCTCGTGTCCTCTAGGTGGGACTGGGACGTCCTTGACGACGTGGCGGAGCTCAAATGGATAGACGGCCAGCCTCGCGTGCACGCCACCAAGCCCCCCACGCCGACACACGCATGCACTGCACCGACGGCCCTCACGCCTTTCTCGCCGCCCAACGATGATACCACCACGGGTTGCATGGAGGACTTGGACCTCGTACGGTGGCTCAGCGCCGAGGTGGTGGACGAGGAACGCCGCCACCCGGATGCAGCTGCAACTCCAACCAACTGCAACATGGCGGCGGACGCCATCGTCCCTGGCTGCACTGGCCGATTGCCAGGAGGCGGGATGGATTCTGTAAGCTGCAGCCAGCTGCTCGTACCAGATATGTGGGCGCTCAACCAGACGACACTGGCTGCAGCAAGTGCCAACCTCACCACTACCCAACAGGAGTTTAAGCGGCCGCATATAAAGGTCGGTGCGGTAGGAGAAGGAATGGAGCGGGAGGAAAAGCGAACTGGAGTGAAAAGACGCCGGGAACCCCACCAACACCACCAGCAGCAGCAGTTTGGGCAACAACAACGTCAAGCAGAGGACGTACTACAAGTCGCTTCTAGCCGCAAAGAGCTAGGAGGGCAACACGATGAATCAGGGACATGCTCCGCCTCCGCAGCAAAGAAGGCCAGATGCAGATCGGCTATATCAGAAAGGGTGTGTTTTTCACTTGCCTATTTTTGTTGTTTTGTTTACGAAGAGGGGAAAAAATAACCATAACAAAAGGGGCACGGACACCATGCTTTTCCTAAATAAAAGAATTGGATTCCCGAATAAAGATACAATTTTTTTTTTAGCAAATATGTTCATGTCATACCAAACTTAAAATAATAATCCCATGGTTCGGTATACGTTCATTGAATCCAGATGATACATCGGGTTTTTTTGTTTGCTTGTGTAACAGAAAAGGAGAGACAAGTTCAACCAAAAGATAAGGACGCTTCAAAAGCTAGTGCCCAACTGTGGAAAGGTACGGGA
The DNA here is from genome assembly GCA_963693085.1 of Alisma plantago-aquatica. Classification (NCBI taxonomy): domain Eukaryota; kingdom Viridiplantae; phylum Streptophyta; class Magnoliopsida; order Alismatales; family Alismataceae; genus Alisma; species Alisma plantago-aquatica. The sequence goes on from OY856410.1 coordinate 473,864,039, forward strand.
AATACATGTGTTTTCCGACTATTTCACTATAAAATTTTCTAGAAATTGACCACCTAACATCCCTGGCTATACCATTCGTCAATTGGCATCCTCTATTATCAGATGAAAAACGTTCACATAGCTTCGGTATCTAATTGCTTTTTTACTTTATAAAAAAGATTAAAACCCTGATATTGTACGTTTGTTTTTATTATAATTTTGCCTTATATGTAATATTTAACATGCGCATAAGTTACTTTTAGCAAAAAGGGAGAGGTCTCAATGTGCCATAATTTTAATCCAAAGCGTGTCGGTTTGGTGATATAGGGAGATATATTATTGTGGTAAAAGTGATGCCAGATTTGTCTTTTATTTAAAAGCAAACTGTATGTCGTATATCAATGTTGGTTTTCAGTTTATTTTAGCTTTTATGATAAAAAAAACATTCATCATAGAAACCACCCAAATCAAGTGACAGTCAATTATGAACCAAGTTTTGTGCTATATCTATAATTAATTTTTACGGAGATGTTATGTTACGAATTTCTGTAGTTAAAACTTGGCATAATATCTTCTTCTTATTTCAATTATAGAAGGCAAATTAAAAAGAATTAACTTAATAATATGTTTACACTTCTTTTCTAAGCTTGTTATAAGGGTAGATTGGTCTTTGTAACTGATACAGAGTTTCTTTGGCGCTCTTATTTCGCCGTCCAGGTTGACAAAGTATCCATCTTGGATGAGGTTATAGCCCATGTGAGGGAGCTCCAGGCACAGGCTCAGATGCACATGATGACTGGCGTAGGTGCCGGTCTTTCTGTCTCACCTCCATCACAACCTCCAGCGCCACCCATTATGATGTCGGCAGCGCCAACAATGGCCACCTACATGCAGAACCAGTTCCGGATAATGGCTCAAATGGCGGCCCAGATGTCGCAGATGGGATTCACGATGGGTCTTTCTGGAGCTAACAGCTTCTTTCCACAGGCATCTCCGCAGGGCATGCTGGATCTCTCGTCTCGGAAGCTGATGCCCGCTGCCATGACTAGCCAACATCATCAGATGATTGCACGGAGCGACAGTTATGGCCATACAGACTTTGGAACAACTTTGCGTAACTAGCAAGGAAGAAAATATGGGTCGTCGTTCACTTTTACATGTCATTGAAGACATTAATGGAGTTTGTAAACTTAAAAGTCGGATGTTCTTATCATCTCAACCTAGAAGATAAATTAACACCTGACTTCTCTCTAAAATATTGATTGGATGAGAGACCATTTACACCCAAATATTAATTAGCATAGTTAGGAATATACCTGCAGCCCACGTTCCAAGCAACATGTGGAAATAACATTTTTTTATGTATTGAAGATATATATTACTCGTCAACTTCATCATCTTTTAAGGAAGAAGATGCTCATTTACCAGTTAAACAACAATTTGAAAAATTTTGACATCTAACTTAAACAACAATTTTCACTATAAAATTTTCTAGAAATTGACCACCTAACATCCCTGGCTATACCATTCGTCAATTGGCATCCTCTGTTATCAGATGAAAAACATTCACATAGCTTTGGTGTCTAATTGCTTTTTTACTTTATAAAAAAGATTAAAACCCTGATATTGTACGTTTGTTTTTATTATAATTTTGCCTTATATGTAATATTTAGCATGCGCGTAAGTTACTTTTAGCAAAAAGGGCGAGGTCTCAATGTGCCATAATTTTAATCCAAAGCGTGTCGGTTTGGGTCAAAGCCATCTCTTGATGTGATACAGGGAGATATATTATTGTAGTAAAAGTGATGCCAGATTTGTCTTTTATTTAAAAACAAACTGTATGTCGTATATCAATGATGGTTTTCAATTTATTTTAACTTTTACGATAAAAAAAAACATTGATCATAGAAACCACCCAAATCAAGTGACAATCAATTATAAACCAAGTTTTGTGCTATATCTATAAATAATTTTTACGGAGATGTTATGTTACGAATTTCTGTAGTTAAAACTTGGCAATATATCTTCTTCTTATGTCAATTATAGAAGGCAAATTAAAAAGAATTAACTTAATAATATGTTTGCACTTCTTTTCTAAGCTTGTTATAAGGGTAGATTGATCTTTGTAACTGATACAGAGCTTCTTTGGCGCTCTTATTTCGCCGTCCAGGTTGACAAAGTATCCATCTTGGATGAGGTTATAGCCCATGTGAGGGAGCTCCAGGCACAGGCTCAGATGCACATGATGACTGGCGTAGGTGCCGGTCTTTCTGCAGTCTCACCTCCATCACAACCTCCAGCGCAACCCATAATGATGTCGGCAGCGCCAACAATGGCCACCTACATGCAGAACCAGTTCCGGATAATGGCTCAAATGGCGGCCCAGATGTCGCAGATGGGATTCACGATGGGTATTTCTGGAGCTAACAGCTTCTTTCCACAGGCATCTCCGCAGGGCATGCTGGATCTCTCGTCTCGGAAGCTGATGCCCGCTGCCAATACTAGCCAACATCATCAGATGATTGCACGGAGCGACAGTTATGGCCGTACAGACTTTGGAACAACTTTGCGTAACTAGCTAGGAAGAAAATATGGGTCGTCGTTCACTTTTACATGTGATTGAAGACATTAATGGAGTTTGTAAACTTAAAAGTCGGATGTTCTTATCATCTCAACCTAGAAGATAAATTAACACCTGACTTCTCTCTAAAATATTGATTGGATGAGAGACCATTTACACACAAATATTAATTAGCGGCCAAAAAACATAAATGACACATTTGCCAATTTTAATTATCAAAATGGCACGTTCTTGAACTTATTGCCCAAAATGGCACATTTGCAGACCAATGCGTCCCCTGCTGGGACGCATTGCTCTCTCGGGAGGCAATGCGTCCCCGGTTGGGACGCATTGCTCTCCCGAGAGAGCAATGCGTCTCAACCGGGGACGCATTGCCCCCACAGGAGGGCAATGCGTCCCAAAGCCGGACGTATTGCTTTTTTTATTTTTTTTTATTTTTTTTTAATTATGATACCATGTATATTATATATACATATATATGTTAAATTGCTAAATTAATATAATCTAAATTAACTTATATACAATTAGCCATATATTTAAAATAATATCTGAAGATAATAAAATAATAATAGAATATTATATTTATCAAAACATAATGTTTATAAAGGTAGATAAAATATTCAAAATTAATAGATATAATACTAAAATTATATAATAAAGTGTAAAATTATAAAATAAAGAAAATATATACATGTATTTATTTGTAAACTTAGATGAAAAAATTAATATAGCAATAAAAATAAGAGAAAAAGAAAATATCAATATATATATATATATATATATATATATATATATATATATATTAAAGGTATGATACATAATATCAAAAATATACATATATATACATCATATATATACATACATAATATATATACATAATATATATATATATACATAATATATATATATATGTACAAATACATATCTATATATACATATATATACATAATATATATATACATATATATACATAATATATATACATATATATACATAATATATATATATATATATATATATATATGTACAAATATAATATATATATAAATATATATATATTATATACATATACATATATATATATATATATACAAATATAATATATATATATACATTATACATATACATATATATTTATCAAAACATAATATTTATAAATGTAGATTAAAATATTCAAAAATAATAGATATAATACTAAAATTATATAATAAAGTGTAAAATTATAAAAATAAAGAAAATATATACATGTATTTATTTGTAAACTTAGAAGAAAAAAACTAATATAGCAATAAAATAAGAAAATAAGAAAATACTAATATAGAAAAATAATATATATATATATATATATATATATATATATATATATATATATATTAAAGGTATGATACATAATATCAAAAATATACATATATATACATCATATATATATACATACATAATATATATATATATATATATATATATATATATATATATATATATATATAACATATACATACATAATATATATACATAATATATATGTACATAAACATATATATACATATATATACATAATATATATACATAATATATATATATTTTTATATTTATATATATATATATAT